>CP053155.1:12651490-13161472 GCA_014607495.2 Carposina sasakii
CCGTAAGCGCTCTTGGGAACCAGAATGAGGCTGTTTTTGATGGCCTCGACAACGAAGAGAAAGAGATAAAAGTAAAATATAGGAAAAAGACCAGAAATCCACACATTTCACACGTGGTGATCTGCGTCTCTACCAGGGTCTGGCAAAGGATGATGGCGGTCGGGTCCGTGCACTTAGACATGCAGAGGATCAGGGTGGAGGATCAGTCCCCCCTGGTCCAATGCTCGAAATGTTTGGCGTACGGGCACGGCCGTCGCTTCTGTAGCGAGGCCATGGAGAGGTGCAGCCACTGCGGCGGGCCCCATATGAGAGCAAAATGTGCGGACTGGCTGGCAGGTGTACCGGAATCGTGTGTGAACTGTACCCATTCGAGGCTGGCCAAGGTGGACCACAACGCCTTCAGCGAGTGTTGCCCGATCAGGCAAAAGTGGGACGCATTGGCCAGGTCCTCGATTGCGTACAGCTGAGGACGGTTTGTAGTCAAACGCGGAGACGGAAGATGCAAACCATGTGCGACTAAACTGACAGTGGCTTCAGCGAGTAATGTCACATGTTTATGTTAATCCCCAAACAAAAATGCTTATTAATGTAAGGATAAGTGAATCCTCGCTGAAGCTACTGCACATAAGTTAACACCTCAACCATCTTGCCACATACTCCGCGTCCGTATGACTCCTCAACAGTTAATTTGTACAGATAAACTATTATAATTAGCAATAAAAATAAACACATAAATATAGTTGTCTATATATTAGGATGTTTTGGTAAATAAAGCAAAGTTAAATATTTTTGTTATAAAACTGTAAACTCGAATAGCTCCTCAGAAAAAAAAAAAAAAAAAAAATGTAAATGTACATAACGACACTGGGAAAGAAATGAAAATTATAAAATGCAAAACTTTATGCAGATATTGTAATAGAAATAATAAGAGATAAAAACGCAAATAGAGATAAGGTACTGTTACAGAAATGAAAACTTAGAATAAAAATAAAGTAGGTACCTACATAGTTATAATAACAAATATATAGAAATAAGTACCAGAATAAAAAATAAAGCAGTAATAATGATAAGTGTAAGATAGGTAAACAATAAGCTAAACAGCAATGATTTAAGAAAATGTAATGTAAGTAAAAGTTAAATGTAAATAAAAAAAATAAAAATAAAAATAAACAAAAGCTGCAACCCAAGGTCCCATCCTCAAGCAATAATAGAATAGATAGAAGTAGCTAAACAGATTAAGCGGTAAAACCCAACCGCTCGAACACACATGATAGGAACACAAAATTGCCATAGTCAATAGTCTGTCCCTAGTTTAACAAAATTGCTATAAAATAGAGAGTAAGATCCTCCGAGATCACCCCCAATAAATTTATTAAAGTAAGAAACTACTGTAAATAAAGACCCTGCACGTTATTGGCAGGGATGAAAGCAGCTCTACAAAAAAAAAAAAAAAAAAAAAAAAAAAAAAACCTAACCTAACCTAACCTAACCTAACCTAACCTAACCTAACCTAACCTAACCTAACCTAACCTAACCTAACCTAACCTAACCTAACCTAACCTAACCTAACCTAACCTAACCTAACCTAACCTAACCTAACCTAACCTAACCTAACCTAACCTAACCAGAGTGACGCTGCCCCAAGTGTCCCTAACACTCGTGGGAACTGCCGGACGAAAATTGTCTGCGAAGCTCCGCGCTAAAAAATTCCCAGAAAATCGAAAAGTGCAGCTACAGTGGCCGAAATAGGCTCAAAAGAAGCGCGCTGACGAGCGCTATCCAGTGACACCTTAAAAAGTGAATATAGTGAAAGTTAAGTGCGATTACCACCCAAAAAACTGTATTTTGCGGTTGGTAAAACCTTCGGCGGGCTACGGCGCGCGATTAGTCGCGACGACCCCCCACTTTTTTCGCACATTCCTGGAGCCACAAACCGGAATTTTCATCTGGCAAAGTTTCAGCTTCAGGCTGCTGAAAACCGCTGAGCGATAAGGACGTAAAGAAAAGTTGTTTACATCGAAAATCGCCGTTTGAGCCTACCGCCGCAAACCGAGTATAGGGTCTAGAAGTACCCCTCGGAGGCGACCTCGGCAAAATTTTCAGATCGAAAATTGGACAACATTTGAAATAATTACAGCGTCGCAAAAATCGCCAAAAATTTCAGTGGTCTATAATTCCTGAAGCAGATCTGGGACACATACATTTAAACAGTGATTCGTGTAGTGACAGTGACGAACTACCCAGTGTAGAAAAATCAGAATTTAATGACTGTAAGTTTAGAAAATATTAGTAATTTTAGTTTCAGGGATTTTTCCAACTCCTGAACTACAACATTTCAGGAAGAACTTTAAATGTAGAAAAATAAGGTAGATTAAATTAAGCACTTTTACAACTTTTTTGGATTTTTAAATTTATTTTTTGTATTTTTAACGCAGCTTTATAAATTGTATATAGTGTTTTTATTTAATATTAAAGTGGGGGCAGCCACAAAAATTGTGACAGTGGCACAGTGAGAAGCGCCTTAGCGAGACCTGTCGATTGACACCCCACACGGGTCGGTGGTGGTTGAATCCCCTGAAATACAGTCAGGGGAAATTCTGAAAACCGCCCCCTGAAGGGTTAGCGCTGAGCGCGCTGTCGCATTGTGTTTCACCTAGGATAAGGAATAGGATAAGTTTTAGACGGGGCCGCTGCGGCTTCTGGTTCGGAAGCTATAACGTTTTCAGGAGGGATTTTTCGGACAAAATTTTTCAAAATTACTTTTCAGGGCAGAGACGTACGCAGATCGACGGGTCTCACCGAGACGAGCTCGGGGAGCCCAAGCACGAGGAAATCGGAGCCATACCGGCCGATCTGTGGCGATTCTGCTCTGCTGCAATATTTTTTCAGAGGTGGCAAAGGGAGATCCCCAGTCCACGGCTTCTTCGCGGGGCCGTAGCTCCTGAACCGGGCGTCGCGTGAAGTCGGGGTTTTCACCATTGGCTTTGCCACGTTGAGGTCAGTGGTTTGCACCTAAAAATCCTGAAAAAATAATTTTTCAGGAATTTTTCAGGAGGCACGTAAGCTTGGTTTGGCGAACGCCTGACGAGGTGGCCGCGACTTCCCGCGCCTACTGGGGGAGGAGCTGTGGTAGATATTTCGGTTCTGCCGCAATATCCTCCGCGAGATCCCGTGGTACTGGGGATATCCCACTGTGCCACGCTTACGTTGCGGACCCGTAGCTCCCGAACCAGACGTCGCACAGAGACGGGGTTTTCGGCCTTCGTCTCGTCGCAGGCAGGAGAGTCTGACAAACCTGAAAAACCCCTTCAGGATTTTTCAGGATTTTTTTTTTTTTTTTTTTTCTCGATTTGGACGCGGACCGGCCTGGCGGACTCACGCTGGGGAGCAACGACTGTCTGCGCCCACTAGGAAGGGAGCTGTCGATTTTTGACATTTTGGCGGACTTTTGGCCGCCATCTTGGAAAACTTTCGGCGGCAACAATTCAGGCCTGGGTGGTCGTAGAGAGTCGGGGTTTTCGCTGCTAGACTCGCCGGACCGGGACCTCTTTAACTGACCTAGACCCCAGACTCTACATAGAGTTCTGGTAGAGTCAAAAATTTATTTTGACTTTGTCCCTCCTGCCGGCGACCCCTAGTTTTAAGTGACATCCTGTGCAGTATTCTGCCAGGATATTAGTTTTAGTTATCTAATTATATTGTTTTGCGTGTTCTCTTTTATATTGTTTTATTAGAGATTACTAGCACTTAAGTCTCTTTTTGTTTTTTCCTGACTGTGCTAATTGTTTTGACTATCCCCTACAGTTTTCTGTGGGGATACTAGATTTAAGTGATTTGTGAGGGCTATACACCCTTCTGCTTCCCCCTTATATTGCTCTAGTTGAGCAAGATGATGCCTGGTGCACGAACTCCTGTGGCCAGGCCGAAGCCGAAAAAGGAGCGAAAACCAGCGGCGGTAAACCGGACATTTACGCCGCAGCCTCCCACAGTAAAACCTGCGGACATGCAGATACCGGGAAAAGAACTAAAGACGCCGCCAAAGAAACTACCTGAGCCGGAATTACTCATCTTTACGCCCGGCCCATCTGGGGTTACACACGCGCAGCCCAGCGAATATCTATCGAAGGTGGAAGGACGCACGGTCTATGATCACCCGGCGTCGAAGGATCCTTTCGAGTGGCACGCCTCCAAAGATGATGCTGGTGAATATTTTCCAGCACATATTGTTCCGACGGAACGAGCGCCCACTAGATCTAGGATAATGGAGGCGAAGAAGTTGGTTAATAGCGCCAATGTAAAATTAGAGAGTGCCAGAAATATCCGAACGGATATAAAGACAGATGTCAAAGGTGCCCTGGCTTCACTCTTACAAATAGTAAAGGAAGCCGAGGACGAAAGGCGGGCTGAGGTCAGGCTAAATACAGCTATTAGGGCAGAAAAGGGAAAGAGCACTACTGATGATAAAGCCCTGATAGCCTTGACCAAAAAGATAGAGGAAAACTCAAAGCTACTTGAGGAAAACGCTCGAGCAACATCAGTGCTCAGGTTGGAGATAGAGGAACAGCGCAAGGCCCAGAACGAGCGAGTGGCGACATACGCAAGCGTGGCGGCAGGTTCCCCACGGCGGCAGTCACCAGCCAAACCTGTACACAGCGCATTACACTCCGTAGTCATATCCTCTAAGGACAACCAAGAGACCGGAGACGAAGTACTGGCGAAAATAAGAGTCGCCGTAGATGCGAAGAGCGGAGACATCAGAATAGATAGAGTAAGGAAAGCTCGGGATAGTAAGATAATTATAGGGTGCGAGACAAGGGAGGAAAAAGAGAAAGTAAAGGAAAGACTAAAGAGGGCAGGAGACCACCTCGTGGTCGAGGATATCAAAAACAAGAACCCACTTCTGGTTCTTAAGGGCGTGTTGCAGTGCAACAGCGATGATGACATCGCAAGCGCTCTTAGGAACCAGAACAAGGCTGTTTTCGAGGGCCTCGAAAACGAGGAAACAGAGGTAGTGGTGAGGTATAGGAAGAGGACTAGGAACCCGCAGATGGTGCACGTCGTGGTCTGCACTTCCACCAAAGTCTGGCAAAGGTTGACGACGGCCGGGTCAGTGCACCTGGACATGCAGAAGGTCAGAGTGGAGGACCAATCCCCTCTGATCCAATGCTCCAAATGTCTGGGATACGGGCACGGCCGTCGGTTCTGCAGCGAGACTGCGGAGAAGTGCAGTCACTGCGGCGGGCCCCATCTGAGGGCACAATGCGCAGACTATCTGGCTGGAGACGTTCCTTCCTGTACAAACTGTGCGCACGCGAGGCTGGCCAAGGCGGACCACAACGCCTTCAGCGAATTCTGTCCGATCAGGCAGAAGTGGGACGCATTGGCCAGATCCTCGATTGCGTACAGCTGAGAATATCTCATGGTTAAGCGTGGACGAAACATGTACACAAATGACCACCAACTACAAATAGCTCCAGCAAGAAATCACATTGTTCAGTACGGCAAACGAACTAACTTAACTAATTATTATTAAGATAGGTGAACCCTTGCTAGAGCTACAAGTAGAGCAGTCATAGCCAACACAATAAGAATTCACACTCTTAAACGTCCACGCTATGAAAATTTTTCAGACGGAAAAATATTAATGTAGACAAATAGTACTTAGCAAATAATTAAACACGTATATATATTTTGTCTATATATAACGTAGTTTAGTTTTAAGAAATAGAGTTAAATAAACAAAGTTGATAAAACTGTCATAAAACCATAACCACAACCTTTAATGAAAATAGATATTTTGGTAGAACAGATATAGATTTGTATAGCAGTAAGAAATAGAAAATATATTGTACAAGTGTCAGCCTCAGGAATTAATTATTATTGTAAAGAAAATTAAAATGCTAGAGTAAGGAAATAAATTAAGTAGATATAAAACTATGATTAAGAAATGTAAAGTATAAATAAGCAAAAGAAATAAAGAAAGCTGCATTCTCCTGATAGAATCCCAATGCAAGTAATGTTAGATTAGGAAAACAGATTAAGCGTGCATCCCACACGCTCGATACACCCACATGCAGGAACACACCCTTGTTATGATACTAGGTGAATATATCATAGAGTCAAGAATAGGCATGATCCAAAACTACTGTAAGATCCCAAGAGATCTCAAAATAAAAACAACCAAATCAGATAGGAACTGTCCTAGTTAATAAGGTCCCGCAGAGTACCGGTACACGCGGGGAAGCAGAAAAAAAAAAAAAAAAAAAAAAAAAACCTAACCTAACCTAACCTAACCTTTTTTTTTTTTTTTTTTTTTTTTTTTTTTTTTTTTTTTTTTTTTTTTTTTTTTTTTTTTTTTTTTTTTTTTTTTTTTTTTTTTTTTTTTTTTTTTTTTACGTGGGGGAATCCCTTTACGGATACCCGTGGCACGCCCTGAGAAGGGCGCTGGGGCTGCCAGCGGGTTATGTGGGACTCCCTTCCGGCCGAAAAGATGGAAAATGGCCGGAGAATACCCACTAAACCCCCACGGTGTCCTCTTCGCCGCCTTGCACGGGGCCGTGGGACTACCTAAGCATTCTACCTCAGACCCCGTGCAGCGGCCTGTCCGTCCCACCTGGGCGGACCCTCCTCGGGGCGCTCTGCGAGCGCCCCAGGGCGCCTCTGGCACCCTATCATCTCGCGGCACGTGGGACGACAAGCACGCGCCGTTCGACTTGAGGACCCGTGCAATGGGTGACAGCCTGCCCCGCAGCTGCCACCCGAGCCCTCACCGTGAGCACTCCGGTGCGCAGCCCGGAAAACCCACCACCGTCTCCCTTATCCCAAGGGAGACCACTCGTTGGCCCGCGCCGCAGAGCATGTTGCAACGACACACAGAGCATGATACGGCGCGAGACCCCAACCTCCCGGGGATATGCATCCCCGGTGGCCCCATGCCGCAGAGCATGTTGCCAGAACATACAGAGCATGATACGGCATGGGACTCCCTCGTCCTCCCCCTCCTGGGGAGCTCGACCTCCTGAGGCGTACTAGTGGGGTTCGACCAGCACCCCACGTTCCAGCCTCCCACCTCATGTGGACCTACTGACCACCCAGGCCTCTCCGCATCAACTGGGCCTGCGCGTTCAGTCGGAACAGAGAGGCCTGCCACCTCATGGTCCCATCGTGGCATACCGCAGAGCTTACTGGAGAGGTTGCAGAGCATGCAGGTTGCAGAGCGGTGAACCCGACTTGGATGCAGAGCTGGTGGCAACACGAGGTGCGATGCAGCTCTGCATTCCAAGCCGCCCAAGGTTGCAGAGCGGGATAATCCATGATGCAGAGCCTCGATCCAGTAGATGCCGAGCCACGACAGGAACCACGAACTCCCCTCTTTGGGGAGTCTCCGTGAAGCGAGCCATTGCTGGCCCGCATTAGGGCCGTCCAAAGCTCCTCTGTACGCAGAGGGACCGGACAGCCCCCTCCTCTGGGTGAAATTGGTCCGCGGGGGCCCTAAGGCCCCAACCCACCGGCCGAAACCGGTGGCCCCCTATCCGCCACCTGGGGACGCGCCACATTCCGGTATCACCCAACCCGGCTCCCCCGCACTGATGTACACGGGGGGTGGAACCTAACCTAACCTAACCTAACCTAACCTAACCTAACCTAACCTAACCTAACCTAACCTAACCTAACCTAACCTCATGTGTGAACTGTGCGCACTCGGGGTTGGCCAAGGTGGACCACAATGCATTTAGTGGTATGTGCCCGGTCAGGCAGAGATGGGACGCACTGGCCAGATCCTCGACTGCGTACAGTTGAGAAACTTCTTGAACGACAGCTCGGTTGATGAGCCGTCTCTAAGTCTTCGACTGACTCTGTCGGTATGGTTTATTAAAAATAAACAGCTCTCTTACTAAGTTAAGCATGAGTCTGCCAAAATCGGAGTCTGCTAATCAACAAGCAGTATATGGCATCAACCGAGCTGAAAGTGTAGTACTAAAAATAAAATAGCAAATAAAAGTCAGTCTGTAATATAAATTGAGGTATATAGTAAATCTATATATATTCAGTTTGTTTTAAAAAATAGTTGACATTACAATGACAATGTACTAGTAACAAGAAGCGTGAACCTCAGTAGTATGGATAGATATTTATAATGTAAGCAATTAGAAAATAAGAAGAGCAAAATTATATATAACTATAAAATAAAGTAAAGATAGGATAATAATAAAATGTATATAAGAAGGAAGTAAATATATATATAATGCATGTATTAGTCAAACAATAATCTAACTATATTAGTAAATAAGAAACCATAGTTAGAAAAAGAAAATGTGTATTAGATAATAAGTAAATTGTAAAGGAATAAGGATACCTACGACTAAATAAATAAAAAAGCTGCTTCACCCACGTCCTCATCCCAAGATAGAAAGAGTAGACTTAGATGTATATAAGAATGAAGTAAATATATATATAATGTATGTATTAATCAAACAATAATCTAAATAAGCACTATATGAGTAAATAAGAAACCATAGTTAGAAAAAGAAAATGTGTATTAGATAATAAGTAAATTGTAAAGGAATAAGGATACCTACAACTAAATAAAAAAAAAAAGCTGCTTCACCCACGTCCTCATCCCAAGATAGAAAGAGTAGACACAGATTAAGTGGCAAACCCAACCACTCGCTACACAAGTCAGGAACACTTAAAGTTAGGTCCACATTTTGAGCTTTGCTATAGACTAGGTACTGTAGATATATGGAAAGTAAGATCGCTTAACGATCCCTTAATAAAAGGCATGTAAATAATAGAATATAAGTACACAACTCCCTGCACGTAATTGGCAGGGAAGGCAGCAGCGTATACACAAAAAAAAAAAAAAAAAAAAAAAAAAAAAAAAAAAAAACCTAACCTAACCTAACCTAACCAGTGACGCTGCCCCAAGTGTCCCTAACACTCGTGGGAACTGCCGGACGAAAATTGTCTGCGAAGCTCCGCGCTAAAAAATTCCCAGAAAATCGAAAAGTGCAGCTACAGTGGCCGAAATAGGCTTAAAAGAAGCGCGCTGACGAGCGCTATCCAGTGACACCTTAAAAAGTGAATATAGTGAAAGTTAAGTGCGATTACCACCCAAAAAACTGTTATTTGCGGTTGGTAAAACCTTCGGCGGGCTACGGCGCGCGATTAGTCGCGACGACCCCCCACTTTTTTCGCACATTCCTGGAGCCACAAACCGGAATTTTCATCTGGCAAAGTTTCAGCTTCAGGCTGCTGAAAACCGCTGAGCGATAAGGACGTAAAGAAAAGTTGTTTACATCGAAAATCGCCGTTTGAGCCTACCGCCGCAAACCGAGTATAGGGTCTAGAAGTACCCTCGGAGGCGACCTCGGCAAAATTTTCAGATCGAAAATTGGACAACATTTGAAAGAATTACAGCGTCGCAAAAATCGCCAAAAATTTCAGTGGTCTATAATTCCTGAAGCAGATCTGGGACACATACATTTAAACAGTGATCCGTGTAGTGCTAGTGACGAACTACCCAGTGTAGAAAAATCAGAATTTAATGACTGTAAGTTTAGAAAATATTAGTAATTTTAGTTTCAGGGATTTTTCCAACTCCTGAACTACAACATTTCAGGAAGAACTTTAAATGTAGAAAAATAAGGTAGATTTAATTAAGCACTTTTACAACTTTTTTGGATTTTTAAATTTATTTTTTGTATTTTTAACGCAGCTTTATAAATTGTATATAGTGTTTTTATTTAATATTAAAGTGGGGGCAGCCACAAAAATTGTGACAGTGGCACAGTGAGAAGCGCCTTAGCGAGACCTGTCGATTGACACCCCACACGGGTCGGTGGTGGTTGAATCCCCTGAAATACAGTCAGGGGAAATTCTGAAAACCGCCCCCTGAAGGGTTAGCGCTGAGCGCGCTGTCGCATTGTGTTGCACCTAGGATAAAGAATAGGATAAGTTTTAGACGGGACCGCTGCGGCTTCTGGTTCGGAAGCTATAACGTTTTCAGGAGGGCTTTTTCGGACAAAATTTTTTCAAAATTACTTTTCAGGGCAGAGACGTACGCAGATCGACGGGTCTCACCGAGACGAGCTCGGGGAGCCCAAGCACGAGGAAATCGGAGCCATACCGGCCGATCTGTGGCGATTCTGCTCTGCTGCAATATTTTTTCAGAGGTGGCAAAGGGAGATCCCCAGTCCACGGCTTCTTCGCGGGGCCGTAGCTCCTGAACCGGGCGTCGCGTGAAGTCGGGGTTTTTACCATTGGCTTTGCCACGTTGAGGTCAGTGGTTTGCACCTGAAAAGTCCTGAAAAAATAATTTTTCAGGAATTTTTCAGGAGGCACGTAAGCTTGGTTTGGCGAACGCCTGACGAGGTGGCCGCGACTTCCCGCGCCTACTGGGGGAGGAGCTGTGGTAGATATTTCGGTTCTGCCGCAATATCCCCCGCGAGATCCCGTGGTACTGGGGATATCCCACTGTGCCACGCTTAGGTTGCGGACCCGTAGCTCCCGAACCAGACGTCGCACAGAGACGGGGTTTTCGGCCTTCGTCTCGTCGCAGGCAGGAGAGTCTGACAAACCTGAAAAACCCCTTCAGGATTTTTCAGGAATTTTTATTTTTTTCTCGATTTGACGCGGACCGGCCTGGCGGACTCACGCTGGGGAGCAACGACTGTCTGCGCCCACTAGGAAGGGAGCTGTCGATTTTTTGACATTTTGGCGGACTTTTGGCCGCCATCTTGGAAAACTTTCGGCGGCAATAACTCAGGCCTGGGTGGTCGTAGAGAGTCGGGGTTTTCGCTGCTGGACTCGCCGGACCGGGACCTCTTTAACTGACCTAGACCCCAGACTCTACATAGAGTTCTGGTAGAGTCAAAAATTTATTTTGACTTTGTCCCTCCTGCCGGCGACCCCTAGTTTTAAGTGACATCCTGTGCAGTATTCTGCCAGGATATTAGTTTTAGTTATCTAATTATATTGTTTTGCGTGTTCTCTTTTATATTGTTTTATTAGAGATTACTAGCACTTAAGTCTCTTTTTGTTTTTTCCTGACTGTGCTAATTGTTTTGACTATCCCCTACAGTTTTCTGTGGGGATACTAGATTTAAGTGATTTGTGAGGGCTATACACCCTTCTGCTTCCCCCTTATATTGCTCTAGTTGAGCAAGATGATGCCTGGTGCACGAACTCCTGTGGCCAGGCCGAAGCCGAAAAAGGAGCGAAAACCAGCGGCGGTAAACCGGACATTTACGCCGCAGCCTCCCACAGTAAAACCTGCGGACATGCAGATACCGGGAAAAGAACTAAAGACGCCGCCAAAGAAACTACCTGAGCCGGAATTACTCATCTTTACGCCCGGCCCATCTGGGGTTACACACGCGCAGCCCAGCGAATATCTATCAAAGGTGGAAGGACGCACGGTCTATGATTACCCGGCGTCGAAGGATCCTTTCGAGTGGCACGCCTCCAAAGATGATGCTGGTGAATATTTTCCAGCACATATTGTTCCGACGGACGAGCGCCCACTAGATCTAGGATAATGGAGGCGAAGAAGTTGGTTAATAGCGCCAATGTAAAATTAGAGAGTGCCAGAAATATCCGAACGGATATAAAGACAGATGTCAAAGGTGCCCTGGCTTCACTCTTACAAATAGTAAAGGAAGCCGAGGACGAAAGGCGGGCTGAGGTCAGGCTAAATACAGCTATTAGGGCAGAAAAGGGAAAGAGCACTACTGATGATAAAGCCCTGATAGCCTTGACCAAAAAGATAGAGGAAAACTCAAAGCTACTTGAGGAAAACGCTCGAGCAACATCAGTGCTCAGGTTGGAGATAGAGGAACAGCGCAAGGCCCAGAACGAGCGAGTGGCGACATACGCAAGCGTGGCGGCAGGTTCCCCACGGCGGCAGTCACCAGCCAAACCTGTACACAGCGCATTACACTCCGTAGTCATATCCTCTAAGGACAACCAAGAGACCGGAGACGAAGTACTGGCGAAAATAAGAGTCGCCGTAGATGCGAAGAGCGGAGACATCAGAATAGATAGAGTAAGGAAAGCTCGGGATAGTAAGATAATTATAGGGTGCGAGACAAGGGAGGAAAAAGAGAAAGTAAAGGAAAGACTAAAGAGGGCAGGAGACCACCTCGTGGTCGAGGATATCAAAAACAAGAACCCACTTCTGGTTCTTAAGGGCGTGTTGCAGTGCAACAGCGATGATGACATCGCAAGCGCTCTTAGGAACCAGAACAAGGCTGTTTTCGAGGGCCTCGAAAACGAGGAAACAGAGGTAGTGGTGAGGTATAGGAAGAGGACTAGGAACCCGCTGATGGTGCACGTCGTGGTCTGCACTTCCACCAAAGTCTGGCAAAGGATGACGGCGGCCGGGTCAGTGCACCTGGACATGCAGAAGGTCAGAGTGGAGGACCAATCCCCTCTGATCCAATGCTCCAAATGTCTAGGATGCACGGCCGTCGGTTCTGCAGCGAGACTGCGGAGAAGTGCAGTCACTGCGGCGGGCCCCATCTGAGGGCACAATGCGTAGACTATCTGGCTGGAGACGTTCCTTCCTGTACAAACTGTGCGCACGCGAGGCTGGCCAAGGCGGACCACAACGCCTTCAGCGAATTCTGTCCGATCAGGCAGAAGTGGGACGCATTGGCCAGATCCTCGATTGCGTACAGCTGAGAATATCTCATGGTTAAGCGTGGACGAAACATGTACACAAATGACCACCAACTACAAATAGCTCCAGCAAGAAATCACATTGTTCAGTACGGCAAACGAACTAACTTAACTAATTATTAAGATAGGTGAACCCTTACTAGAGCTACAAGTAGAGCAGTCATAGCCAACACAATAAGAATTCACACTCTTAAACGTCCACGCTATGAAAATTTTTCAGACGGAAAAATATTAATGTAGACAAATAGTACTTAGCAAATAATTTAAACACGTATATATATTTTGTCTATATATAACGTAGTTTAGTTTTAAGAAATAGAGTTAAATAAACAAAGTTGATAAAACTGTCATAAAACCATTACCACAACCTTTAATGAAAATAGATATTTTGGTAGAACAGATATAGATTTGTATAGCAGTAAGAAATAGAGAATATATTGTACAAGTGTCAGCCTCAGGAATTAATTATTATAGTAAAGAAAATTAAAATGCTAGAATAAGGAAATAAATTAAGTAGTTATAAAACTATGATTAAGAAAATGTAAAGTATAAATAAGCAAAAGAAATAAAGAAAGCTGCATTCTCCTGATAGAATCCCAATGCAAATAATGTTAGATTAGGAAAACAGATTAAGCGTGCATCCCACACGCTCGATACACCCACATGCAGGAACACACCCTTGTTATGATACTAGGTGAATATATCATAGAGTCAAGAATAGGCATGATCCAAAACTACAGCAAGATCCCAAGAGATCTCAAAATAAAACAACAAAATCAGATAGGAACTGTCCTAGTTAATAAGGTCCCGCAGAGTACCGGTACACGCGGGGAAGCAGCAAAAAAAAAAAAAAAAAAAAAAAAAAAAAAAAAAAAAAAAAAAAAAAAAAAAAAAAAAAAAAAAAAAAAAACCTAACCTAACCTAATCTAACCTAACCTAACCTAACCAATAGATAGAATAGCCACAGATTAAGTAACAGTCCCAGTTACTAGAAACACACCGAGGCCACTTAAAGTTAGGTACATTATGAGAATTGGAAAGAATAGGACCTAAAAAGTAGAAACTAAGGTCGCTTAACGACCACGATTATTTAAAACGAATATATGTAAAATAGTAGGTACACAATTCCCTGCGCACCTATTGGCAGGGAAAGCAGCTGAGTAACACAAAAAAAAAAAAAAAAAAAAAAAACCTAACCTAACCTAACCTAACCTAACCTAACCTAACCTAACCTAACCGAACCTAACCTAACCCAACTGTAGCTTTCGCCTGAAAACGGCTTCAGCGGCTGAAAAGTGACAGCAACTTTTCAGCCTGAAAACGATTTTGGGGTGTGGAGGTGAAGCCGCCAACACTCCCGGAGAAAATCCCAGTCTCCTAGGCCCCTCGGTTCCGAAGCTATCCGCCTCCAAAGTTTTCCAAAATGGCGGCCGAGCTGTAAAACTCGATCTTTGGAGACGTTTAGCTCCGCCCCCAGTGCTCGTAGAGCCGCGGGGTTTTGGATGCTGGGTCTCCCGCGAGGTATACTAACGCCTGAAAGCGGTTTCAGGCGAAAACAAAACTTGCCTCTGAAAGCTCCTGAAAGTGTGGGGAAGCGATTGTACTCGTTCCGCACACCTGCGCACAAAAAACCCCGGTCCAAATGGACCTATGGATCGCGAGACAATCAACCTCAAAGTCTTGCACTAAAAATTAAGTGAACTAAAATATATAGATTACCTATATATGTATAGTTTAGCGTAAATTATGATGTAAAATAGTATAGATCAACAATTTTAAATAATATTAACGTCTCCAAACTGACCACCTAGAATATTTAATAAGTAGTACATTAGAGCATTTAATAATTATAAATAAAATAGAACAATAAGATAAACATAAATGTATATGCTACACACATAAGTAAAATAGTGCGTTATGTAGAATGAAAACACATAAACGCAAAAATGCATTATGCGAACTGAGTAACTCAGAAATTAATATATAGAAATAGTACGTAATAGAGATAATTAAATAATTAGGTAAGAAATAATGTAACTAGTTAAGAAAAAAAAAAAGAAAGAAAATAAATAAAAAGCTGCTAAACCCTACAATCCCTAAATTAGAAAAATAGAATAGAGTATATTAGTGAACAGATTAGGCGACCAACCCAGTCGCTCGCTATACACACCAGTAGGAACACTTAAAGTTAGTACACTGAGAGCCTTGCAATAGAATAGACTTAGAATAGGCAATACAGATGAGACAGATCGCTTAACGATCCAAATTAAAAATTACCATGTAATGAAATAGATTAAGTACACAACTCCCTGCACGTAATCGGCAGGGAAACGCAGCAGAAACACAAAAAAAAAAAAAAAAAAAACCTAACCTAACCTAACGGGTTCCTGTTTTTGACCTCCTCAACAGTGAGGTGGTTTCCTACTAATCTTAATTTATTTGCGACCTTATCTCTATCTTCTTTTGTCCCGCATCCCATGATCACTTTTCCCCCTTTAGCCTTCCTCACTCTGTGGATTCTCAGACCCCCACTTTTTGCGTCAATGGCCGTTTTTATTTCAGTGAGGATCTCGTCGCTCGACTCCATTGGTTCGCTCGAGGTGACCACCAGTGAGTGCAGTGGCGGTTTTGTGGTAGGCTGCGGTGCTTTGGTCGGGGCTGCTCCGGCCGTGACGCTAGCGTATGTCGCTCCTCGCACCTCTGCCTCCTTCCGCTGCTCCGCGACCTCCTCTTTCAGCTCCCGCAACTGCTGGGCTGTCTCTTGGAGTAGTTTCCCATGGGCCTCTAGAGTGGTCCTTAGGGGTTCCACGATTTTTTCAGGCTCCATCGGTTTTGTGGCGTCTCTGGAGAGTCTCCTCAGCTCCCGGGAGTCCGTGCGTCTATCCCCTTCTGAAAGTTGTCATGGTTGGATTTAACGATAGCAACCGTCCGTCAACCACAGTGCGATAATCAATATATATAGTAAATAAAACAATTAGTCTGTAAGAAAACTGTTATATGGGTGAATTTCCCAGGTACGTTTTTAGCGCGGCGTGGATGAAAATCGTAGTGGAAAGTGCAAAATGCACATTTATTAATTTTTTTTCATTAAGTTCAGACAGTGATCTAGACTAACGTTTCAAACTTAAGACCAAAATCTATTTGTTTACGCATTAAAAAAATTATCAAAGGCTCTAAATCTAATTGCGGTGCTATGTCCCCACTTCATTTGCAAAAATAAATTTGGCTATTTAAATTTTCGGGTGAATTAATTTAACAGAATACATACATATTTTAAAAATACATTAAATAACACTATTATTTACACCATTAGCAGTAATTTAACTTAACCCGGTAGTACCTGTAACAGCTTTTTAAAAATGTCCCGCGGAAAAAGTCAATAACGCTGGCGCATTTTGAACATTATACTACTTCATCATAATGAATGAGATAGATGCTAAGCTATCTTTCCTCGCACTGCTCTGTCAAGCCATCGTATACCAAGTACAAGGATGTTTGATACACTGAACAGTTTTCCCGACAAAAACGTAAGTATAACCTGCGGTGGCGCAGGAATACAAATTTATCATATAACGGTGTCATGTGTATTTAAAAAACTAAAAGGCTGTTTAAAAAGAAATTTTACAAATGATTAAAGATTAGATGTATCGACGTAATTGTAAATGAATTATTACAATTAAAATAATAGTGTCCGTTATAATTTGAAATTTGTTACTTAATTCTAAGTACGGTGTCGCAACTCCAGTGGCTCCGGTGACAAAAAATAGGGCCACCGTAATATAATAATGTCACCGTAATTGATATTTTGTCTTTTTGTATACAGGATGACTGGAAAACGGGTATTATTTCTATTGAGATGTAAAAGTACAGCCCATTTTCTACCTTCATGGGTAGGAAGACCCATTAAAAAAATTACGGCTTCAGGGTGATTTTGTAATGTTTTTAAAATCACCTTATTATTAAATGGAAATGCATAAAAAACTAAAATACGTGTATATTTCAGTAATTCAACTAGATAAATAAATAATCATTGGAGACAAAACAACAGACATCAACTTGGCATTGTCAAAGTACAATTACCAAAAGGTTTATAATTTTTTTCCTGATTCTTTCCTATTCATTCAAAATAATGATTTCATGTAATTCGCACACTTAATTAAACTAAATTCAAAAGGTATAGTTATGAAAAAGCTTACCAACAGCTGACTAATAAGAATTTTAAAAGTGCTATCCTATGGCGCGTCAACATTTTTTAACAAGTAACCTAAGTTTGTAGTCAAATTAAAAAAAATACAAAGGTGATGAACTGACATTATAATATATATATTATAGCATAGGAATCTTACTGCTATCCAAAGGCCTTTTCATGATGCAGTTCAACTCGAATCGAGATCATACCGCCACCTCCATCTCGTCTTACTCCTACCCCAGGCAGCCGCTCTGTAGCATCCAGCCAGTTGCACTGTTCGTCTATCTTTCGGTGTCTAAACGACTAACATGGCCGGCACTTTTACTGTCCAGTTCCTTTTTGGTAGGCGATTAGCATACCTAATGGTGTTCCTGATGCAGTCTGAGCACTGTAGGTCAATCGATAGACAGCATAAGCACACATATCGACAAGTAGACGTTATAAGATCATAGGAAGGGAACCGTTCCTAAATGAACTAAGTTCTTCCAGGCACTTAAGATTCATCTCTCAATATTAATAGCTGACCAATATGAATGTAATATTTTTCTGAGTCCTGACTGTTCTCAGAAAAAATATCTATATATTGAATGTTCTACTGGCCTAGTAGGTGTACTCATGCACATAATTATTATCTACTTCAATCCCACGTTTTGTGATATTGATTATGACTTGGCCTTCGGTTCAAACTCAAGGAAACTACCCAAAATTGCTACTATAAACCCGAGTAACTTTGCGATAAACCCGAGTAGCTTGAACAAGTACGCCTGATGATAACAGAAGAGTTCTACATTCTACTTGCCTCAATATAACACTGCTATAGGCTGTAGCGCCACGGAATGTATTTTTGAAACCTATATTGGTCAGCTGCTAGTAAGCTTTCTCATAATAAATTACACCTTTTTGAGTAGCTTATTAAATAAGGAATTTAGTTTGATAAAGGGTACGCATGACGCAGTATATTATTTTGAAAGAGTAGGGGCTTAATTGGCAAAAACATTTAACAAATTTTGCTTGACCATTCCATGTTGATAGATTTTTGGGAGGTCAAAGTATAAAATGTGATTTATTTCTTATATGCCATTGAGATTTAAAAAAAAAATGTCATATCTCCGACACTGTGAATTTCCGGATGGGGTGTTCCTTATATATAAAGGTAGCTAACGAGGTGCACTTTCAAATGTGAAAAGAAATGATCCTTATTTCTGGTTTTCGAAGATTTTTACGTACTCGTACATATAAATAAATACGGCTAGGTTCCTGAAATGGTGTAGTCAGAACTGCGAGATCTTATAGGAGATACCATGGCCACTACGTTTTATGCTAAGAAAAAAGTCACTAGGAAGCATTTTAAAGTATGTAATAAAATATTTCCCTAACTGTTAACGTGTTTCTTAAATTTGTTATCATAGTTTCTAAGCTATAATCATGATGATAAACATTATTACCAAGTAATAAACGAAAAATCTAAAGTTTTATAAAATAAATAAATAGGTAATTCGTATGATGTTCTCCTGTATTTATAATTCCGCTGGTTGTAATAAATTTCAGTGGAGAGATTAACAATTTCGGTGATTTGATAATAATATCGGTGGCGATTGAAATTTTTAAATGCAGATATCTCAAGAAATAATACGTTTTTAAAAATGTGTACCATATGACTGAATATTATATATTTTTAGCTATTATTTCGAATACAAAAAAGTTATAGAAAGTGGATATAAAATTTCGCCAGCGTAATTAGTCAAAAATCGAGGTTGTTGAAATTCACCCATATATAGTTAGGCTATATACATCCAGTTTTAAAATAATAAATGTATGATGTAAATGTATAAGATAGCACTAGAAGTAATTTGGCTGGCATATACCCTGTGTAAAAAAGGGAAATTGTATTTATATGTAACTGATAAATATATGATTTATCATAAATGGAGTAAAGTTAGGAACAATAACGAGAGATAGATAGAAGCAAAATAAAGAAAACAAGTAATATACAGAATGTATACTTATGGGCTTCAAGTTAAAGAATGTAAAATAGGTCAAAATGTAAAAAGATATAACATAACATAAATTAGATAATTAAGTGAAACAAGAAAACATATAGTAGATTTAAGATATTATAAAATTAAGATAACACTGTAAATGTTAATAAATGAAAAAAATGCTGCTATCCCAGATCCACCCCAACAGTCTCTAAAATTCTTAGAATAACTTAACAGATTAAGCGATGGTCCTGATCGCTAGATACACAAACATATAGGGTACACAACTTGCAAAAATAAAAGAGTAAAAGAAATGTATGTACCAAGATGGCAAAACTCTGATGTCGAACTAGTAACTAGGTTATATTATAAAAACGCCTTCAGCGAACAAATATAGTAGGTCAACACACCCCTGACATGACTTGATCGTCAGGGAAGAAGCAGCAGCTACAAAAAAAAAAAAAAACCTAACCAGTCATATCCTCAAAGGACAACAAAGAGACCGGAGACGAAGTACTGGCGAAAATAAGAGTCGCCGTAGATGCGAAGAGCGGAGACATCAGAATAGATAGAGTAAGGAAAGCCCGGGATAGTAAGATAATTATAGGGTGCGAGACAAGGGAGGAAAAAGAGACAGTAAAGGAAAGACTAAAGAGGGCAGGAGACCACCTCGTGGTCGAGGATATCAAAAACAAGAACCCACTTCTGGTTCTTAAGGGCGTGTTGCAGTGCAACAGCGATGATGACATCGCAAGCGCTCTTAGGAACCAGAACAAGGCTGTTTTTGAGGGCCTCGAAAACGAGGAAACAGAGGTAGTGGTGAGGTATAGGAAGAGGACTAGGAACCCGCAGATGGTGCACGTCGTGGTCTGCACTTCCACCAAAGTCTGGCAAAGGATGACGGCGGCCGGGTCAGTGCACCTGGACATGCAGAAGGTCAGAGTGGAGGACCAATCCCCTCTGATCCAATGCTCCAAATGTCTGGGATACGAGCACGGCCGTCGGTTCTGCAGCGAGGCTGCGGAGAAGTGCAGTCACTGCGGCGGGCCCCATATGAGGGCACAATGCGCAGACTATCTGGCTGGAGACTTACCTTCCTGTACAAACTGTGCGCACGCGAGGCTGGCCAAGGCGGACCACAACGCCTTCAGCGAACTCTGTCCAATTAGGCAGAAGTAGGACGCATTGGCCAGATCCTCGATTGCGTACAGCTGAAAATATCTCATGGTTAAGCGTGGACGAAACAAGTACACAAATGACCACCAGCTACAAATAGCTCCAGCAAGAAATCACATTGTTCAGTACGACAAACAAACTAACTTAACTAATTATTAAGATAGGTGAACCCTTGCTAGAGCTACAAGTAGAGCAGTCATAGTTAACACCATAAGAATTCACACTCTCAAACGTCCACGCTATGAAAATTTTCAGACGGGAAAATATTAATGTAGACAAATAGTACTTAGCAAGTAATGTAAACACGTATATATATTTTGTCTATATATAACGTAGTTTAGTTTTAAGAAATAGAGTTAAACAAGCAAGGTTGATAAAGCTGTCATAAAATCCATAACCACAACCTCTAATAAGAAACTCAAAATCAAAGTACCTATTTTGATGGAATGGATATACATAGATCTGTATAATAATAAGAATTAAAAGATTAAATAAATAAGTAAGCCTCTAGAATAAATTGTCATAGTAAAGAATAATGAACCTGTTAGAATAAGAAAATAAATGTATTAGATATAAGAAAGTATAATTAAGGTAATGTAATGCATAAATAAGCAAAGTAATAAAGAAAGCTGCATTCTCCTGATAGAATCCCAATGCAAATAATACTAGATTAGGAAAACAGATTAAGCGTGCATCCCACACGCTCGATACACCCACATGTAGGAACACACCCTTGCTACTTGATACTAGGTAAATATATCATAGAGTCAAGAATAGGCATGATCCAAAACTACAGTAAGATCCCAAGAGATCTCAAAAATAAAACAATCAATTAGATAGTAACTGTCCTAGTAAATAAGGTCCCGCAGAATACATGTACACGCGGGGAAGCAGCAAAAAAAAAAAGCGGGTGGGGCTGTGTCGGGGCACACGGCCGTTGGTTTTAACGTGAAACGTCTATGTTAGCGAATCGCTTTTAAAGTAAAAGATTGAAATGAAAACAAGATGGACGCTGTTTTAAGTATTTTAATAAAAAAGAACAGGTACGTAATAGAAACATAAAATACATAGCAAATGTTTATATATTTATTGTCACTTTCTGGTTATTTTAAATAGCAGCCGCCCACGACTTCGTCCGCGTGAGGGGGCGTTGTACCCGTGCGAAGCCAGGCAGGTTGTTGTATAGACTGTAGCCTTCCTTGGTAAATGGGCTATCTAACACTGAAAGAATTTTTCAAATCAGACCAGTAGTTCCTGAGATTAGCGCGTTCAAACAAACAAACAAACAAACTCTTCAGCTTTATAATATTAGTATAGATATAAATACTGTCCAAATTACACTTATTTTTGTATAAATCAATCGGTTCAAATAAACTTGACAAACACACGAAAGAATCACCACGCTATAAAGTCGGAGTCACGAGTTACACTGAATAGAAACAAGCGTGAGCGCCGGTTTCGCACAGTTATCGCACTATCCCTCCCCCGCCACCCCGCTTGACCCCGACACGAACTCAATGTCATAACAGCGAGCTGACTATATAAGTGAAATATTTACACCACATTTTTGTTTCTAAGACTAATAGTTTTTTAATTATTAAGGTACGATGATATAGACCTTTTCGTTACGGTCCAGTTTTTAAACCTGGTACCCGTATGTTTCGGCGCGATTTTAAAGACGTTTCACGTCAAAAAAAAATTTAAGAAAGTATAATTAAGGTAATGTAATGTATAAATAAGCAAAGTAATAAAGAAAGCTGCATTCTCCTGATAGAATCCCAATGCAAATAATACTAGATTAGGAAAACAGATTAAGCGTGCATCCCACACGCTCGATACACCCACATGTAGGAACACACCCTTGCTACTTGATACTAGGTAAATATATCATAGAGTCAAGAATAGGCATGATCCAAAACTACAGTAAGATCCCAAGAGATCTCAAAAATAAAACAATCAATTAGATAGTAACTGTCCTAGTAAATAAGGTCCCGCAGAATACATGTACACGCGGGGATGCAGGAAAAAAAAAAAAAAAAAAAAAAAAAAAAAAAAAAAAAAAAAAAAAAAAAAAAAAAAACCTAACCTAACCTAACCTCTTTTTCTTATCTTTACGTGGGGGAATCCGTTTACGGATACCCGCGGCACGCCCTGAGAAGGGCGCTGGGGCTGCCAGCAGGTTATGTGGGACTCGCCTCCGGCCGGGAAGATGGAAAGTGGCCGGGGAATACCCACTAAACCCCCACGGTGTCCTCTTCGCCGCCTTGCACGGGGTCGTGGGACTACCGAAGCATTCTACCTCAGACCCCGTGGCACTCTGCGAGCGCCCCAGGGCGCCTCTGGCACCCTATCATCTCGCGGCGCGTGGGACGACAAGCACGCGCCGTTCGACTTGAGAACCCGTGCAATGGGTGACAGCCTACCCCGAGACCGCCACCCGAGCCCTCACCGTGGGCACTCCGGTGCGCAGCTCAGAGAGCCCACCACCGTCTCCCTTATCCCAAGGGAGACCACTCGTTGGCCCGCACCGCAGAGCATGTTGCAAAGATACACAGAGCATGATACGGCGCGGGACCCCACCTCCCGGGGATATAAACCCCCGGTAGTCCCGTGCCGCAGAGCATGTTGCCAGAACATACAGAGCATGATACGGCACGGGACCCCCTCGTCCTCCCCCTCCTGGGAAGCTCGACCTCTTGAGGCGTACTAGTGGGGTTCGACCAGCACCCCACGTTCCAAACCTAACCTAACCTTTTTTTTTTTTTTAACCTTGGGAAAATGCGTTACGCATACCCGCCGGCATGGGGTTCGCGGGGCGGATTATGTGGGACTCGGCGCCGGGGAAACAAAAGAAAACCCCGACGCAATACCCACTAAAAACCCAAGGGTGTTCCTCAGCGTCGCTTAAGTCCGCGGGCCCATGGGACTACTGAAGCATTCTACCACGGGACCCGCGGGACGACACGCCCGCCGCAAAACCGCAGCGGGCTCTCCTCAGGGGGCGCTTGGCTGTGGCGCCCCTGGGCGGCTACTCAGCCTCCCGTCTCCGTCGGCGACGTGCGGAACACGTGCACGTCGCTCGACTCGTGGGCTCGGTACGATGGGCGACGGTCACCCCTGACCGCACCACACCCCGAGGGTGGAATACCAATGCTTGGAAGACGAGGAACAACTAAACTCAATCGGGTATCAAGGTCTCCGCATCTTCACGGATGGCAGCCGGATTGAGGAAAAGGTGGGGGCAACACTGACCTGCTGGTATGGTGGTGCTGAAATCCGATCTATGAAATTCCGGCTGTCACCGTACTGTACCGTCTTTCAGGCGGAGGTATACGCGCTGCTAAGGGCCACGGAGCTGATCCTGGGTGGCAAGCACAATGAGTGTAGCATCTTCAGCGACTCTCGCTCGGCCCTCGACCTTCTGAGAAGCCAATTCTCTTTCCACCCGCTCATCGTAAAGATACGCAAAACCCTAGTTGAGTGTGAGCGAAGGGAAAAGACCGTAGCGTGGTATTGGGTTAGGGCACACGTCGGGTTGGAGGGCAATGAGAGAGCGAACGCTCTTGCAAAAGAAGTCGCTCTCCGTAGTAAAAAGAGACCAGACTACGATGCGTTCCCAGTGTCCTACGCCAGGAGGAAGATCCAAGATGGTACGATAGTGGAGCGAGGGGACCGCCTCAGTCACAAAGCTGTTCCTGCCGGACGCGGTGGCCGCGTACAAACTAATCCGGAAAATTAAATTAGACCCGATACTGGTTCAGGTCTTGACTGGGCACGGTGGGTTCTCCGAATACTTGGCCAGATTCAATTGTAAGGAGGACCCATCTTGCTTTTGCCAACCTTGAAACAGCTCAAACAGTTCCACATATTCTAGTAAGCTACCCCGGCTTCGCACTTAGGCGATACAACGCAGAATGCGCAATGAACGCCGAGATATCTTTGGGAAATATCCGGTACCTCATAAGTGACAGCGGGGTGAGGGGCGACTTTCTGGAATATTGCAAGGAGATAGCGAAAATTGCAATTGAGAAGAACAAGACAAGGTGAACAAGCACGTAAACAAAGTATATAATAATTATATACTTCAAGTTAGTCAGTAAGTAGTAAGTAGCAAATCAATTTAGTAGCGCAATCCTAACGATTGTGCGGGTAGGAACAAGTTTAGATTTAAGACAGGCCAACAATAATAATAATGTATTATGGTATTATGTAAACAAAAATGTAAGGATATATGTATATATAACACCCTAAAATTCCTGTTACATCATTATAAAGAATATGGAAACTAATTAGAAATAGAATAAGAAATAGTAAGTAAGAAATATCTAAAAGAATGTAAATAAATAAAAAACAAAGCTGCTCTACCCTCTCCTCCCATAATGAAAAGATAACAAAATAGCCACAGATTAAGTAACAGTCCCAGTTACTAGTGAACATACCTAGGCCACTTAAAGTTAGAAACATTATGAGAATTGGATAGAAAAGGACTTAAAACTAAGGTCGCTTAACGACCACGATTATCCAAAAATCTAATGCATGTAAAATAGTAGGTACACTCTTCCCTGCGCACATATTGGCAGGGAACGCAGCTGAGCAACACAAAAAAAAAAAAAAAAATTCCTCCTCGCCGCCTTGTGACGCGGTTACGGGAACGCTTTCGCACACATCCGCGACTCCGCCGGCGGCAGCCGCCCGCAAGCGGCTCCATCGCGATAGCCCGAAGGCCCTCCACGATGGGCGCACCAGATGGTAAGGTGCGCTTCCCTCCTCGGCCTCCACTAGTACTGTAGCAGACTCCCCCCGAGTCTGCTACTGGGAGGTCATGGATACCAGATGACTGGTACCCGTTGGCAGATCAGGTCTATGGTTCTGCCACCGACCACACCTCGGCCGCAGAGGATAGGGCAAGCGGCGCACCGCAATACCGACATGCCTCTTCCTCTACGGCCCCACCACTGCCGTTTCAACGGAACGGCCCCGCCAGCTCGCAGGGGACCGGCACTCCTCTTCTTCTGCGGTCCCACCTCCACGCGCGTCCGCAGCGGACTTGTTCAGCCCGCTGGGAGCGCTCTCCTCGGGCCAGCCGGCGGCCCAAACAGGCCGGCCCTGGTTGCCTCTTAGCTTCACCGTGGGTGACCAGTCCATGGTTACTAAGCCCCCCGCCCCGACAAGGCGGGCAACCATCGGGGGGGTAAACTTTTTTTTTTGTTCCTCGTCGTCGCTTAAGTCAGCGGGCCCATGAGACAACCGAAGCATTCTACCACGGGACCCGCGGGACGACACGCCCGCCACAAAAACGCAGCGGCGCTTAACTGTAGCGGATCCATAACGCGGCACGGGACCCCCAACACCTCCCGAGCGCCCCATGACGTGCTGACGCAGACGGCACGTGGCGAAACTCTCTCGTCCTCCCCCTCTAGGGGGGAGCTCCACCTTTAGAGGTTGTCCCGTGCCGGGTCCACTTACAGCACGGGACCACCTCATCCTCCTCATCGTGGAAAGGTCAGCAACCTGAGGCTGGAGCGTGGGACAGTTAGGAGTTGGGAGACAGTACTGCAGTTGGTCGATGAAAACTATATAGTAGTATGTAGGGCTAACGTGTTACTTGAATCAACATCTGCTGTGCTGATGATGAAGCTACAGAACTCCTTAACGGTTAGGAGTTGGGAGACAGTACTGTAATTGGTTGATGGAAACTATATATGTAGGGCTAACGTGATACTTATACGGGTAAGAAGGTACTACTCCTGAGATGGTAATGATGAAATCCTTAAGTATACAGGGTGTTTTTTCGTTTCCCTTAACTTAGGGTACATACTCTATACATCAAATAAAGTAAGTTTATGCTAAAAAAAAATGATGAAAAACGATGTAAATTTTTTTTAAACAATTTTTTTAATTACTTGATCGGGCGAAATTTACGAGTATAGTGTCCAGTGTTTATGCTAGTTTTTTCATAGACAGATATTAATTATTATTTCTCGTGATAAAATCTTGCTACGCGCGTCTATGTGCATTTATGCAGAAAAACGCAGTCTATTTACTCAACTTTGGACCCTAATATTTTGGAAACCAGACACTTCCCAGGTATGCTTCTTAAGTCCCCAACGATTAACCCAACTAAAAATCGAGAAATAAACTGACTTAAAAAAAAAACGACTTCAAACTTTAACTAAAAAGCGATAAATAACATAACTAATTTATCTACTTAATACAATATCTAAAATTAAATATCTAAAATTTACAACTTAATACCTAATACTTTAACTATTTAAATATTTATAATTATAACTTATTTTTTGGAGTTGGTGCCAGCCAAACAAATAAAATGTAATTAAGAAAACTGACAGACACTAAAATTCATAGTAAAACCAAGAATAGGAAATTGCATTACTGAGTGCCCTGCCTACTACCACCTGTAGGTTACCATTTTGTTGTATTGATTAAGTGGGATAAACAACATACATACTACAACAACATGGCTATTATTGTTCTGTCGGTGTTAAACCCTGCAACCCCATAAAGAAATTGGAGAACCAAAACATCAAAAAATAATTAAGCAGAAAAGTATTCCCAATATCCAGATTTTTTGTAAATTAATAGAAATTTCTTATTGCCCATTTAGATCCTCAGTATGCAACCACTAGGTTGTTACGTCAACATGGTTGCACCAAGTCCCTAAAGTGGATATTACATTATGCTCTAAAGGATTGAAAAAAACAAACTTTGTTTCAGTACTTAAGTTATTTGAGTTTATATCTACAAAACCTTGTAATCAGTCCATATAACAATAGCAGTGAAAGGCACACAGTAAACTTCAAACTATATTTGATACATTATTTACACAAATTATTCATAAATAAACTTTGCATAGATCAACAGTAAAGTCCGGCACTATTCGTAGTTGAGGTAGGGTTTGTGCTCGGGCGGCCAGTAGAGGCGCGGCGCGTCCAGCAGCCCCCAGGCAGGCGCAGCGCGGCGCTCGCGCTTGGGCGCCGCGCTGGCCACGTTCACGGATACGCCCTTGACGATGTGGTCCTGTCCGCACAGCGCCGCCGCCACCTCGGGCTCCAGGAACGTCACGAAGCCGAAGGCGCGGAATGGGCGCGGCACGAACACGTCCGTGACCTGCCCGAAGGCCGAGAAGTACTCGCGCAGGTCGTCCGCCGACAGCGCCTCGGTGCAGCGGCCCACGAACACCTTGCGCTGGCCTGCGCCGGCCGCGCGGCCCGCCGGCACGCGCACGTCGCACCAGCGCCCGTCGATGAGGTGGCGCCGCGCCAGCGCGCGCTTCTGCGCCTCGTGCTGCTGGAATTTCACGAAGCCGAAGCCCTTGCTGAGCCCCGTGCGCGCGTCGCGCTTCACCTGCACCATGACGAGCTCGCCCAGCTCCGCGAAGTAACCGCGCACCGCCTCCTCGCTCGTGCGCCACGCCAGGCCCAGCACCACCAGGTCGCAGCAGCGCGGCGCCGGCGCGGCGCTGCAGGCGCGCGGGAACGTGCAGAAGTACCGGTGAGCCGCCCAGCCGCCGGCGGGCGCGAACAGACGTTCGTCCACCAGGCGCAGGCCGCGCAGCCGCCCGGCCTGGCGGTACTTCAAGCCGCAGGCTCCCGCGAACTGGGCCGCTACCGTGCTCAGCAGCAACGCGCCGTCCTCCTCGGTGGGCAGCTCGATTGGCTCGTCTTCTTCTGCTTCGCTCACCACCACGTACTCAATCGACATGTCGCTTACGCCTCGCCTTTCTCTCTTTCTCGAGACCTCATTGTTTTGTTTACATCGTCAGGGTTCCCGGAGACGTTAGCATGTCTCCGGGAATTCTTCAGGATTCTCTTAATACTATATACTCTATAAAATCTATCGACTTCTCGTCGAGGTAGCTTTTTTTAGCAGCCAAGCAGCCATTGTGCAAGCAGCTGACGTGCCTGACGTGCAATTGACATTGACATTTATGTTCTTTTTTTTTGTTCAATTTATCCCGAGGGATTGTGAATCTAGTGCGTGTGCATGGTTTTATACGCAGGTAAGCCGAGTAAAACTTTAGCCGGATTACGATCTCTTCATGGGCGCATGTAAGTTGTTTCTGCAATAATTTTTCATTTTGACTAACTTTACACTTGTTCTTGAGGATTTTCCCGATGTTTCCATTCATCATCATTAAATTCATAATACATTTTACTGAACAATGATTAGGCTGTATGGGCTTAGTTCCCCTTGCCTTTCCTTCGGGATAAACTAAAAAAAAAAATTATCCCGAGGGAAGGCAAGGGGAACTATGCCCATACAGTCATCGTCTTTTGTAAATGATTTCTGAACTTATGATGATGGATGATAATGATGATGAATGGAAACTTCAGGAAAAGCCAGGGAAAATCACCCGCACCCTTACAGCTTTTCCTGCCGAATCAACTTTTTTTTTATTAAGAGAAAAAAGAAAAATGTTAATTTTTTATAAGAAAGGCAATATACATACAGCCATGTGTATGATGTAGGTATTTGTAGTATTTTTGGAGTCATGATTATTTATTATTTACTAAACTTATCGGAAATATTCAGATATTTCCAAAATCATTTTTATTTTGCAAATAAAATAATTTCACATACATATTACACAATATTATTTATTTAAACTTAACAAATAGGTAGGGACAAGAATATTGCTAACTGGAAACTACAACAACAGAGATATCTTTTTTATCTAAGGTATTTGGCAGCCCAATCTATTCTGGTGGCGCCACTACCGACGACAGTTGGCTCTGAAAAAGACAACACTTATTTAAGCCATCGTTATGAATGACTTTAGTATTAATAAATAAGAAGTTCCTAGGTACCTAGTAAAGTAAGATACAGATTTCAGATACTTTGTGTATTTAGACAGTTTCATACCGTGCTGAGAACGCATTGGCAGTGGATGGAACAGGGAAGTGTCGATGCGCACGCCCGTGACATACCGGGCGGCACCGAGGTAGGTGGCGGCAGCAGGAGCCCGCGTTCGCGGTGGTAAAGTGGCTGGCAGTGCCACCAACGACGTCGGTGCCCCCAACGCGGCACTGCCTGCTCCTCCTACCGCGCCTGTTCGTGACGCCAATACACTACGGCCACGCCCCACGCCTGACTCGTGCACCACTTCACCACTGCAAACACAGATTTTTTTACCAATATTAGTAAACAAGTATACCTAGGTACTCTTTCATTTATTTTTAAGTATAATTTTTTGCAAGGATTACCCAAGTATATCAGCAAACCGATCTCGCAGAGAGCCGGCTGGCACAGGCAGTGCAGCCAGTTGCGCGACAGGTGGCGCAGGAGTCCAGCCCGGAGGGGGCCCTGCTCCCGGTGCCACCACCTCCGTTTCCGCTCGAGCGGCACTTCTACACACAATGTCATATTATAAAATATATTATTTTTAATTCCAATATAAGTATATGTAATTAAAAAACTTATTTTCATCAGCCAATTGCAGTCCAGTGCTGGATGTAGGCCTACCCCAGGCATTGACACCTTGGCATTAGCCTTTGCTCTCAGGTGCCATTATACGGAAGGTCAAATTTCCATTAAAAAAATATTTTAACACCAACCTCCTAGCGCGAGACATTGGTGGTGGCAGTACAAGCGCAGCTCCTACTGCAAAATACGGAAACCTGGAATAATGCAAATAATTAAGTAGGTATGCTCATGACTATAAGTTGGTGCCTATCTCGTTTTTTATAAAACACTTTAACATTACTAAATGAAATAGTTACCGCAGCGATTGCGGCGCCGTAGGGCGATCGCGCGGTGCGTAGCGGAGTAGAGCGGCCAGCAGTGCCAGCGCAGGTGGCGAGGCTGCAGGCACCACGCGTGCTAGTGGCACACCCGCCCCGGCTGGAAAGCGGAATCGCAGCGCCTCGGCCAGTGCGTATCCCTCCGGCCACTCCTCGCGGTCAGGCGTGCCAAGGATAGCAGTGATTTTATACAGCTGATCGATCTCCGAGTTTCCAGGGAACAGAGGACGACATGTGTATAGCTCGGCCATGATGCAGCCGAGTGCCCAGAGGTCAATCGGTGCACCGTAGCGTGTGTCATGCAGAAGCACCTCGGGCGCACGATACCATCGAGTAGACACGTAATCCGTGTAGGGGGGCCGCGACCTTACCTCGCGAGCTAGACCCAGATCTGCTATTTTAATAAGTTCGGGGCCTGCACAAAGCAAATTCTCCGGTTTTAAATCACGGTGAAAAAATCCATGACGATGCATGTGAGCGAGTCCTTGCAAAACTTGGTACATTATATTTCGCAGCACTGGTTCTGGAAACGCCCGCTCGGTGTCCCTTATAAGTTGATACAAATTGCCACGCATGTACTCGAATACGAAGTACAAAGTATCATTTTCACGTATGACTTCACGAAGCTTTACTATATTGGGATGATTCAGTTTCTTCAAGGATTTGACTTCCCGCAGATTCATTGCTTCATCCCATGAATAATATTTACGCTTCATGCGTTTGATGGCAACTTTCTCTCCTGTGTCACGTCGTTGTGCGAGCACCACAGAACCGTACGTGCCATCGCCAAGTTGCTGAAGTACAACATATCGGTTCATTCCGCAATGTTGTGTTAAACTTCCAAATTTTTTGTTAAATTAGGTTTATGTTTACAAAAAGTAATGTATAAATCATTCATACCGTGCCTAAACTTAGTCACATATTAATGGAAATACTTATTTGGCAAATTTCATCACAAAGCCTATTGTGGATCAGGCGCACATAGTCACAAATTATTGGAATTATAATAATTTTAGACCTAGTAGAGGCTCATGTTTTCGAATAGTACGAAAACACGGTATTGGCAAGTTGGATCAAGGAATCGAAACAGTTATGCTTCTCTATGATCGAAACCAATCCGAGTTTGAGATTTTCGAATCAATCTTATTATGTCGGATTATTTGTTGACATTATGGTCGTTATGGAAACAAGAGTTATGGATACGAGAAAACAATCACTCACTACTTTGAGAAAACTTCCTGGGCACTTGTAAATAAAGTTTATTTTGATAGAACCCATTTTCGAGGATTTTCTCGATGTTTTCATTCTTGATTTTCATCAAACATGAATTTAGTAAATAGTGTAGACAGTGTATGGACATAATTTCCTTTGCCTTTCTTTCGTTAGGGTGAGTGAAATAAAAAAAATATATGACAGCCACAGCCGGTTAATTTGTGATAAATATTTATTTTTTGTTTCAGCTTCTCTCGCTGAACTAATCTCTATTCTACACAGAAAGAGCACATTTGAACTTTGCGGCTATGAGCACAGAGGCAGCGCGCAGCCGCGTAAGCGCGGAGCAGCTGGAATTGCTGCTGGTATTCATGGAGGAGCACCCAGAGTTCGCGGCGGCGCGCCAGGCCGTGTACTCTCGCTTCAGCTCCAGCAAGCTGTGGCGCCTGCTGGCCGAGCGCCTCAACGCCGCCTCGCCCGGCGCGCGCAAGACGCCGGACCGCTGGTGCCGGGTAATTACGACATCTAAACTTAAAACTGCTTAGTGTCGTCAATCCTACATATATCATGAAGTGAAACTGGCTTAACCGTCAGTGAAGTTTGCTATCAAATTGTAAACTATCAGGTTCTTAAAAATCCAGCAGTGATATATTAGCAGTTTTCTTTCAGGATCAGTAGTTAACAACTTTTAGAAATGTGTGACATTATTGGTTAAACTGTGTAGTTATCATTCACATACATGAGTTCAATGAGATAGCCAGTACTACAGGATCACAGTATAATTACTGTAGCATTAGCAGTCAGCACAGGAGATGTTTTTATACTTAACCTTTAACTATGGACATTACCGGTGTTATTACAAAAGAATATAAGCATCATTTAAGCGAAACATTGCCTAAATTTGACAGATATTCAAACATTTTACTGTCAAATGTCATATTTAAAACGAGTCTAACTTTAGGTGCTCTTTTGTAATAACACGATACATTTTTGTTACACTACTATGGACATGTGGCCTCACATACCGCTATCTTTACGGGGTGGTTTCTATCTTGATGAGATAATATTGTATTATTTTTTTGTTTTTATCCCTTAGAAGAGTTACTAAATGTAAATATAAGATGTAATTTTAATAAAACATTTATTTATGTTAAACTAAATCTAATGATTTATCAATTAGAATTATCAAATCATCATTTTGGGTTCTATTGCGTTGATAAAGGTCTCCTATAATATTTTTTCTCATATATCTTCCATGTACAGACAGCGATCCGTTACATTTTTTATTATATGTATAGATATGTCAGCTCTGGTAGTACTACCACTTTGTGCAATAATCTCTTGTTTTCCTGCAGTCGTTGGTTGATCATTTTTTGACATTTTAGTTTACAAAATCTAAAACATACACAATCACCATCAGCGACAATTTGTAACACAAACGTGGATGCGCAGTCTCACAGACGGCACACAAAATATAAAGCGAATTTGCTCACAAGCCGGCGACGTAATCTTTACTCTGAACTATCGTTTTGTCATTAAAACCGAAGCTACCGAGGCGTGGGGTAAGCGGGAGGAGAGGGGCACAAGAATCACAAAACTGAAAGTGGCCTGTGAGACCGCACGTCCATAGTTAAAAGTTAAGAACGCACACTTAGAACGCACTTTTTGTAGGTCTTAAAATAGACGTTTTATTTACTTAGATAATCACAGTATTATATGCTGGCTGGTAATGAGCGTTGACAACATGTTGCAGTTCTGGGCGGATCTGAAGTACAAGACTCGTAAGAAGGTGTCGGCGGACGGAGTGCACGGGGAGCTGACCGCGGCCGAGCAGCGCGTGAAGCTGCTGCTGGACGGCGGCGTGCGGCCGGATGACGGCGGCGAGCGTGAGTGCCATCCCGGCCAGCTACCGATGTGCATGCATGCTTACTCAGTTCCGCATTCATTACAAAGCTGGAGTATGAGGTCTCGCAAACCCTGGAGGAGGAATAGGAGTACTATGAGGGATCGCAAAGCAGTTTTTTTAAAGAGCAAATGTATCTACCCTCCTTCCAAAGTGCCTCGTTTCACTTGAGGTATTGTGTCCCCATTGTCTTCTCCGAGGATATCTGAATTTATGATGGGTGACAAAACCCACAGTTATTATTTTACAGTAAGGTATCTTTAATGTATAAAGAGGTGTGATCTGTCGCCGCAGCGGCGCCGCGGCGCGGCTCACGGTCGGGCTCGGAGACGCGCGGGGAGTCCCCGACGGCGGCCGGCGCTGATGATCTGCTGGCCGAGGCCGCCATGCGGACCGCACTCGCCGCCGAGAAACAGGTGGGCTTTAGCTACAGAATATATCGTGACTTAGACGCGGTTATGATGCGCAATTTTATGGCGACTGATGTGAGATGCCCTCCTTCAGAATCTACATTACCTACTGATGATTCACAAAATGTACAACTCCACAAAAGAACCGTAGCCTCGTCATGTGGACTCGAAATCCGGCTAGCTCACAGAGTACCAGAATTCAGTTTGGCGCTATAGTTGTGTGTGTGTGTGTTAGTAGGTAGCTATTACTAATATGTAGCTAGTATTACTCGGGTTCATGACTACTAGCCGATCATAACTCTGTGTTGTTTCAGGCCGAGTCACTGTCGCAAGCAGTGGAGCTGCTGCGCGAGCTGGTGGCGGCGGTGCGTGGCGCGGCGGCCCCGCACGCCCCGCTCGCCCCGCCGCCGCCCGGCATGCACCACCACCAGCACCGGCTATAGCGCGCGGCCTCGCCCCCGACCGCACACTTTACCACACTCTAGACTCTAGGCGGAGAGTGTGAGGGGCTTCCACTTGTTTAGTGTAAGGGCAGATTTTTCCCATGAAGAATCCTAAATTAAAGTTGATGATGTCTCTATATTGAGCAAGCTGTACAGAAAAACAGCAGCAACTTTATCCTTCAGATAGACTATCTGACCATTGGAAAAATCTAATATCACAAATAACCGATGTTATTACTCCTTAACACTTCAACAACCTGATGTCATACAATTCTTAGAACAGAGAGAATATTGTCAGTGAGAAGTGATTGTGATTTTGTAAAATAGCTGATTAAAGCTATTTTGAAGTGTATAAATAATCATGAGTGGAGAGTGTACAGTTCATTATTGGGAATCAATAATAGTTGTGGATGTATCAAACAATTTTACCAAATAAATGTTTATCTAATTATCTGTAATTGTGAGTACTACTAAGTATAAAAAATATGAAAAAAAAAATACTTTAAAATATTTTATAAATAAAATATTTTTGTAACCATTCATGATTTTTATTTTAACTAGTAGACGCCCGCGACTCGAAAAAATGTCACGTTTTGCCCAACCAACTATTTAAAATATTAATACTTCGCCCAACCTTAACTGGCTATACTGAAAAAAAAATGTACATAACTTAGATTTATTTTTTATTTTTCTGATAACTATTATGACTTGGCCTATCTCCCGTTTCCAGCTTGACGTCGACTTCCGGGACATCCTGTATGTATACATATGTACGATTACATCGCACATTTGTGAATCTTTCGCAGTCAGCTTTTCTGTAAAAAGCTATTTCCTACCTAAATTCAGTTCACGTTCGTCATTCAATTAGTGTGCACTCATCAATAATTATTTTCAAGTTATTAAAGTGATTTATCACGTTATCACATCTTTCCTGTCTTACAACACCGTATCAAGTACTCAATTCTGGATGTAATAGCAGACACGTGCTCCTACAACATAGATTAAATAAGTTTTATCTAAGTTAGTAACTATGTACAGGGTGATTGTGACAGCCAGGCAAATATTGATACCATGACTTCAGACCATGATTCTTGAGGCGGCAAAAATACTGAAAAATTTCCGACATTTTTTTCATTTTTTCAGAAAAAATGCTTTAGTTAGTTTTATTAGGCTTTACGTAATGACTTAAAATAATATTTTGACCGATAGATAATTTTCAAAAAAAAAATAATTAAAATTTCATAAAAACTGATCAACCCCAATAGTCACTAGTGATCCAAAAAACAGCAATATGTCACACAATAACTAATAAACCTATTTAATTAGTCACAGGATCGCTCGATACAATTCGCGCGGAGAGCGATAACTGATTTCCTGCTAGTAATAACACTGTCGTATAACTCAACACAATGGTACTTGTTCAGCATTTCAGTATTTGCCTGGCTGTCACCTACACCCTGTATAATAGATATCTCTTAACTATTTGTACAATATTGAACTTGTTTTTAAAACTTAACCTTTTGGATTTATATTTTGGATAAATTATTTTGTAGCAAGCATGTAAGTAATACCAGGGATATTATCATGCATATTATCTGTGGTAATATAATAACAGGAACTATGGTAGGTATATAACAAATCGGGAGTCCCACTCTCAACAGTATTTTGTAGACTGCAGTTGATAAGTAGCTGCATTATATTATGGTACATATTTTATTTATCTAGTAATAGATTTTTGTACCATCTAGCGTCCGGTAGCAGCAGCAAAAAATCCATTCTAAACTCACGATTGTTTATCAATCGGTCTGCCTAAACTTTATCAAAGAAAAACTGCAAAAACTTCCTGAAGTGACCGCCTCATAGTGTCCAGTCTCGCTACACATCGTCAGCGGCGGCGCTGGCACGCGTCGCCCGCAGCCTGCGCGGCGGCCGCAGCAGGCGCTCCGCCAGGGGGACGGCGGGGCGCGGCGCCAGGTGCGCCGTGGCCAGCCCCAGCGCGTCCGCCACGTCGGCGTACACGCGGTCGGCCCGCGCCCGCGCGCGCACCGCGCCGTGCCGCAGCGCCGCGAGCAGGCGCGCCGGCCGCCGCTGCAGCGCGGCGTGGCGCTCGCGCAGCGGCCGCAGCGCCGCCGCCAGCGCCGCGCCCACCTCCGCCTTGTACTGCGCCGTGCTGAGATGCGCCGCCGCCTCCACCGCCTCTTCGGGCAGCAGCCCCGCCGCCAGGCACTGCAGCAGCACCAGGTTCGACACGCCGGGACGGTTCTCGGGGTCGTACGTCACCTGCGGGAGGGAAATCTGTAACCTGCTATCTCTTCGATGGTATGGGTGGGAATTGCTAACATTTATTTACGCAGTAGGAGTATCATAAAATTTTTCAACTGTTTAAGAAGGGGCCGGGCCAAGAAGAAGATTCTAGAAATAGATAGGTAGGCCAAAGAGGTACCTGTGGGGTTTTTGTTCTTTCTTCTTCCGCGCGGAATCTCTCGTAGGGTTTTTCACTTCAATCCACTTTAGGTATTCTTCACTGTAACTTCACTTTTAAACGAAGGACACTCCTTTGGGTAGGTCAGTTTGTCACACATAAAAATTCACTTGGCGAGGGGTCAGTACCGCGGTGGTTGGGCAACTGGCAGATGCAGGGCGGGGGAAAAACACACGTGGTTAGCGTCCTCGGCGAGGAAAAGAGAGGGCAATTAGAAGAGGGAGATACAAAATTATAGTTTTAACATCAACTTTTATATCATTAAAATGAAGTACTGCACAAAGTGGAAAATTATAAGGAACCCACCTGCGGGTTGAAGTCGGTGACGGCCTTGCGAATCTTGAGACGTATCACGTCGTCCGCGTCTGCCAGCAGCACGCGCGACTTGGGATCGGGCTCCGACTTGGACATCTTGCAGGCGGGGTCGCGCAGGCTGCGCAGGCGTTCGGCGCCGTCGGTCGCCAGCAGCGCGCGCGGCTCGGGGAACAGCGCGCGGCCGGCGCGGCGTCTGAGCGCACGCGCCAGGTGCGCCGCCAGCTGCAGGTGCTGCACCTGGTCCGCGCCCACGGGCACGCGCGTGGCGCGCTGCAGCAGCACGTCGGCCGCCTGCAGCACGGGGTACAGCAGCGCGCCCGCGCCGGCGCCCGCGCCTCGCTCGCGGAACTGCGGCAGCGCCTGCAGGCGCGCCAGCGACGCCGCGCACGCCAGCGCCCAGCACAGCTCGGCGTGGCGCGGCACGGCCGACTGTACGAACAGCAGGCCGCGCTCGGGGCACAGCCCGGCCGCCAGCAGCCACGCCGCCACGTCGAAAGAGCTGCGCGCCAGCGCCGCGCCGTCCTGCGCACAGTTACACAAGGACTGCTCTACCTAGTCAGTCCTACTGGTGAACCCCTGGCCATATGAGCTGCATTATAGTGCAATATAACATAACCCATGTATCTGGTACTTAGCTATAAACTGACCAGTTTCATCAAAATATAACCCAAACATCTTCATATTCTCACAAATGTTCAGTTTGCATTGTAAATATATAGGTATTACCTGCAACATTCACATATCGATACCTTAATTCGCAAAACGAATAATCTACTCTCTTCGCAGTGTGACTTCTTATTCTTTATAGCACATCCACAAAAAGAAATATGGCATACAACATTAAAGAGATGCATGTACAATGGCAAGCTTATCTCTACCAGTGATCTCTTCCAGCAAGCCAAGCAAGTAAAGAGAAATTGTTAACAACAGGGTAACATGTGCAATTAAACAAATTCTAAGAAACTACAAAACTACATTAAAAATAAAAGGAGAGAAACAAATGACAGCATATTTAAATAATGGACAGTGATTCTTCAGCTTTTCCCTAAATGTGCCAATAGTGCGACAATCTCTAACCGTGTGGAGTAATTCATTCCAGAGCTTAACCACCCGAACCGATAAAGAATACCCAAAAGCCCCAGAATTAAATCGGGGAGTTTGTAGCAGTGATGCTGTATTGGATCAGAGAGGCCGATCTCTTGAAAAGAGATATTTAAAGCGCTCACTGAGATATAACGGAGAAAGGCGATAATTAAAATTTTTAAAAAGGAGTGTTAATGTGGTTCTATCGGCCCGTGGTGCTCTGCCTACCCCGTAAGGGACAAAGGCGTAATTATATGTATGTAGTGTTAATAAATGAGTATTCCGGCGAAAACAAATCGGGAGCCATTTTAACTCTTTACGAAAGTGAGATACGTGATCAAATTTACGTAGTCCGTATATAAATCGGATAACTAAATCTGTAGACGTTCCGAGTTTATTTAGCAGCTCCTCATTGGCGTCGAGATAGCAAACATCCACATAATCAATAAGAGGGAGAATAAGGGTCTGGGCAAGACTTATTTTAGTTTTAAAAGGCAGAAAGTTCTGAAGACGCTTAAGCGAATGAAAGAATGAGTGCACCCTCCTACTTACTTCGCCAACCTGAGCTGTCCACGACATGGTGCTGTCAAATATGACCCCTAGGTTTTTGGCCGTATCTATTATCGTATCATTTCTTGGTATTAAAAAAACTAGATTTTTTTTGATTTATTGTAAAATGCTATTAAAATAAAAAATCAAATAACTCCACTTGCAAAGGAACGTGTCAACTTTAACAAATAACTCCCGCGCATTAAGCCATTTTGTATGACGTCGCAGAACGAAACGCATGGCACTGCGTGTTTCTTTCTATAAAAGCGGTTATAAGTTGTTTTAAGGTGGTGTGATTCATGTAGTTATTTGATAACACAAGTGGTAAGTGTTTTGATAATATTTGTTTATTATACACATAAATAATTGTTAGTTTGGCCATTTTTAAGGGTTAATACATTTAATTGCTTTGTGCAGTCTGACTGCAGTTGGGTGTCACGATAGCGGGATCATTTGGGACTCGGAAGATCTCCTCAAAGTGCCCTCTCCAGCATCGAAGCCGTTCCTCCGATGTCACGATCAAGTATCCTCCTTTGTCTTTCAAGGGCTTTTTTCCCTCTGGTTCCGATTTCCAGCCAGGGTCTTTGCCGCCTTGTACATCTTTCTGAGATTCCCGGAGTCAGCGGCACGTTGGGCGCAGTCAGCCACACTCTACCAAGCCCGCCGATCACGAAGATGTTGAAGCCTTTCTTCGATGAAATTTTAGGTTCTCTGTGAGATCCAGTCCTCGCGTGTGTTAGTTTTGTGTCCAAGAACGACGGAGCTGGTCTCAATATACCTATAGGCTATTTTGATGCGATTCTACTCCGCGTCGACAGAAATATTGGAGTCCGTCCTTAGGGCGGAGAAACGATTCTTTCTGCAGGTCGGTACTTTCTGCAACTCTTTCTGCTGCACATTAATGACCTACTGAAGCCCGGTATATTTGGGTACGCAGATGTCAGCACTGTTGTGGAGAAGTATACGTCCACCGCAAAAGCCATTTCAATTGGCTCCTACCTTCCGGGATGTAGGTAACCATAGAAATCTCCGATCACCTGGACTTGCTTGGCGTGAGCTTGTCTCCAACACTCAACTTTGGCTCCTACATCGAAGACCAAACTAGCTGCCAAAAAGCTGGGTTTCTCTCGAAGGTACTTCACACTGGAACAGCTACTAGCCTTGTATAAAACGCAAGTTCGGTCATGTATGGAGTACCTTTGGGATGAATCGGCCAAATACCAGCTTGGGGCGTTGGAAGCTAGCGAGGACCGAGCCAAAAGGCTGATCGGCAATGACTCACTGTGCAAAGCCTTGAGCATCGACGTAAAGTTGCAAGTCTCTCGGTATTCTACAGGTTACATTTCGGGGAGTGTGCGTTGGGACTTCACGACCTAATTCCCCCAGCACCCTTCTACCACCGGACGACCAGGGAAACGTCAAGGTGACACCGGTTCACAGTTGAAGTGCCGAACACTCGTACTAAGCGTTTTGCTTCTACATTCATAGTGCGAACGGCCAAGCTGTGGAACTCCCTGCCTAAATCCCTGTTCCCCATGAACTATAATCTTGCGGTCTTCAAGTCGAGAGTGAACCGGTCTCTTTTAGGCAAGTGCGCTCCATCTTAGACTGCAACGGTGCTTACCATCAGGCGCGTTGTGTTGTAAGCCTATTTACTATATATTAAAAAAGCTTTGCTGTTAAACCGGGCTGTTATGATCCGTTCTGAGATCAGTTTCCAGTCTAAGAGGCTCTTCTTCACGGCATCGGAAAGAAGGAATCCCACGCCATTTTCATGAATGCCTTCTTCATCCTCCTTCCCGGAGTAAAGGAAAGTAAGGCCTCTAGATGTTTTCAGTTCCCCGAATCCGTTTCTGCGCACTTCGCTGACGCCGAGTATCTGCAGTTTCGGCTATATTCGCTTAGTGTTCGCACATTCCAGCAGGCAATTCGTGTCCGTATTTTCATGCCAAAGGTCGTTGTGATATGATTGGTTCGGTTTTTATTTGTGTCGGTTTCGTTAATCTTTTTAATTCGGATAGGTAAGCGAGGCTGCCTGAATCAAAGGAGAAACCCTGTAAAACCTGTACCGGTGGATGATTTAAAAAATCTATACGAACAGCGACGAAAAATCTCAAAAGAAAGAAAGAAAGAAATTATTTATTCAGCATTCAAAAATGTTTCACAATACAGCCAAACAGAAAAACATAATTATGCTGAAATGGACCCAGCTCAGCATACAGCAGCAGACCAAAACAGATGGCCTGCAGTGCTGGTTTTCAGCTGGACCCGTATATTAGTGTTCCAGAATACACTATAAAATATAAATCAAATTTTCAATATGGTAACTACATAAATGCACAAGCTATTTATACAATTAACCTGCTGGTTAATTGGGTAAACTATAAAATCGAAACAAATCTTTACATTTATTATGTAGGCGCACTTTAATATCTAGGTTAACTCTTTCAGTCTTGGTGGTTAGTGTCACTAACCACCTATTTCTGAATTTTTTAATTAAAATCTATGCCATCTACTTATAATCGGTTGAACTATCATGAAAGTTCGATTCATGCTTGACAAGATACGACCGAATATACCGCCAAATGAAAGAATGACAACTCAATTTAGTTAAATTGAATATTGCACTTACGTAATTTTAATTGCGTGTTTTATAAAAAAAATAACAGGTAAGTAAGTTAGCTTTTATCTTCAATGTTTTTTATTAACTTTATTCTCATTTATCTGTTTTATATATATTTACATGAAAATACTACTACTCTTAAGTTTTTTGCAGTGTATTCACATCGAAATGCGTAAATTATCATTAATATTTTGTATCAATAGTCATGGTGGTTAGTGGCACTAACCACCTCATTTTTCGAAAACCTTAATAAATAATTTTTTTTCCTACTTTATATGATTTTTTTATTATTAATAATGCTAAAACTTACATACATATGTTAAAAATATTCTTAATCTAAAAGCGTGACGGAAAGAGTTAAGTCAGAATGCAACGCATACTTATTAATAAATAATAAATTCAGTTACCCATCTGAGTCTCGACTCGAGTGTTCGTTCCATTTCACTCCGTATTCATAGTGCTATATTGACGTAGCTATAGTCAGCTACAATTATAATGTAAGTATATAAATATAGATAGATAAAATACAATACTATACCTATACATCCAGATAAAACATATATCAAGTTCACAATAGGCAAAAGTTTTTTCAAAATAATAAAACAAATATAATAGAATTGAGTGGGTAGTAATAAGTAGATATTACGAACCAGATAACGTTAAACCAGAGAGTTGCAAGTCAAAAATTAATTCCTTAAAATGCTTCTTAAAAATATTTATATTTGGAAGGTAACGTATTGGGGGAAGTATATTATTCCATATTTTTGATGCAGTATATTTAAAACTACCCTTAAAAGCTGTTGTACTGTGTGGAGGAATAGCGAGGCGAGCAAGATGAATAGATGAAGACCAGGAAAGTTTACTGTATAAATATGATGGTGAAAGTATGATGATCTGCAGCAACTGAAGTCATCAATGCCTCTAGATTATCAGGGTTCCTTTGATGCCCTACCTCATGATGCTTAATAAAACTAACAACTCCATGTATTGTTTCATTTATTGTGAACATCAAATATATCAACTTCAAAAACCACTATAAAATCTATATGCTTATTTTTTTATTATTTAGTAGTGGTTATAAGTCGAGAACATCCATAATGTCCAACGGGATTTTTGTATTTTCATTTCAGCTAAGGGAAATAAATCTATAAAGTTTTTATATTCTAATGCTTTATTGTACACAGTAAAGTTTTCACAAATAAAGTTTATGACAAAGAAAATGTACAAAGGCGTGCTTATTTCTAAGAGATTTCTTCCAGCAAACTAATCGTGAAAGAGAAATTAACATAAGAGGTAGGTATGTGTGCACACAAACAGACCAATAAACTAAATAATTAAATAAAAGAAAAGACAAACCTAAAATAAACAAAAGTACCTAAATAGACTACATAAACATAAATACCTAAATAAAACACAAACATTTTAGTCTCTCCTGTAAACTTTGTCATGAAGGAGTTATTCATTTTGCAAATTAAGGTATTGATATGTAATTTCATTATAATAATGTAACTGACACACACAACTCATCCAAGTAAACTTTATAATCACTATTCCTATTCCTGTGGGAATTTCAGGAGTTATAGGTCTCCAAGACACAGAAATATTACAGAACCTACAAGCTATTGATTTTGCCTGCAGATATTTTTTATCTCATCTAAAACATAAATGAGAAATGAGAGCATGTTCAATATTATGATATATGCCTTGGTTGTTGACTTTAACAACCAAAGAAGATCTAAATTGGTGCCAAGTTCAATGGTCAGTCCAGAAATTTATTTAGTTATAAATAAATATAATAGTGGACCCCCGTGACTCCATTCACGTGGACTACAGAAAAAAAACAAAATATCGAAATTATTTTTCCCAGTATAAAAAGTAGCCTATATGTTAAGTGGGACCTGTCACAATATATTCCTGAAAACTGCATCGAAATCGGTTCAGCCGTTTCTGAGATTAGCATGCACAAACGCACAGACAAACCAACAAAAAATCATTGTTTTTGGTACTATTGAGTTGATAAAGGTTTTCTATAATATTTTTTCTTATATATCTTCCATGTATAGACAGTGATCCGTTACATTTTTATTATATGTATAGACAACATAAAATATTGTTTCTTCTTAAAACTTAGGATAACATGATATGTAGCCTAAGGTCTAAGGCTAGTTTCCCCTCATGGGCCACCAAATTTATGTCTTTTGCGGACACAATGGTAGGTGGCAAATTAGTAGACTTGATAATTCTCAAAAAATATTATTAAAGCAAGATGTTGACAGTAAGACAATTGCATTAGAAGTGAAGCTACTTGAATACAATACAACTATCCAGTGTGGGCGCCTGTGCCACTGGACATAGCAAATTACGCTTCTCTCATGAGTTTTGGTTCATAATTAGAAGGCGCACGAACACATATACAAATTATTATGAAGTACCTACTGTTCAATAGTCACGGAAGAGCCCTGTGTTTGATGGCTAGTTTCTACCAGCAAGCCAAATTTTTTGGAATAATAAAATAATAAGTGGGAAGCAAGATCTTATGCTTCAGTTTGGATGGGTGTGATCTTTCTTCGGTAAGGAAACACTGGTATATTAATAACCAAACTAATAAACAATAATCTATAGAGTAAAATATAATAAATATTAGGCAAGAGAGCTCCTAGCGTAAGCGAGGGGCAACGGACTAAGCCAGCAGGTCGCTCGCGTAGGTGGCGCGCTACAAACTTACAAGTTACTTACCAGATTTAGAACTTGCAAAAGCTATAATATAATTGGCACCAACCACATTAGTAGCAGGCATACTGCATAATAACTCACAGTCACAGTGGTGAGGGCATGTAGGTCGGCTACGAACACGGTCACATCTTCGCCTTCTTCCTGAAGACGTACACATCGCCGCAACGCCCCGAAATAGTTCCCGACGTGCAGTTCGCCCGTCGGCTGGATTCCCGACACCACCCGCTCCGGCCACACAGGTTCTGGCTTCGCATCAACCGTCACACCAGCGTCCGTTGCCTTACTCTGAAAGATAAGCCATCAACGTTGCCCACCGCTACAAAAACTCCACTTTATAACTTAGGTTAGGATAACATCAGTTACCGAACATCTTATTCCCGTCAATGTTTGCCGCACTGTTCCCACGTATCTACAATAAGTTAGACTGCTTCTGATAGAATTCATTGTAGCATTCCGTTGATTCACACCACACTTTTATGCACAGAACACTAAAAGTACGATTTTTAATTATGTAGTAGAACTAGGAGTAAATGTGTTCTGTGATGTAAGTACACTATAAGTAGCTCTATATAGTTTGTGATAAGTAGTCTGTGATGTAGAGAAAAATGACAGCAGACATATACAATTTTTTTAAATTAGTTTGTTTTGTTTATCAATTCGGCGGCAAAAGCTGGAAGGGTGCAGGCGTAGAAAGTATAAAAAATTTAAAGCTGTAACAAATCGTATGTATTCGTTACTGAGTAGGGTACTGCATCAAGTACCGAGTAACGAAACGTTACCCAGGAATTCGTCTCGTTACTCGCATGTTTCGTATCAGGTATTTTTCGTATAATACACTGTTTCGGATCGCAAGTGGTGTATTGATACGTTTGTTTTTGATCGTATGTTCTACCAATGCGCGTGATGCGGTTCATTTGAATCGCTCATTTCAAAGAACGGCGATTAAGTTTATTTATAGTACTTATATATTTTTTTTTTAATCGTCAAAGTTTTTTTACTGTTTTGTACTATTCTTTGTAATATTATTTAAGTTTGTGGTAAAAATTTTCTAAATAGTAAATCCATTGCAAATTTAGTATATTACGTCGACAGTTCACGTCGATTCGACTCGTTACTATACTAAATAATATATTTACTATCCATATGCGGTATCAGAAGTAACGAGTTCTGTAACGAACGATAGTAACGAGTACTCATGGTCAAAGTAACGAATACATACGGGTACGTTACTTTTACACCTCTAAAAAAATTATTTATAAAATTATTAATAAAGAAAAATGGAAAAAATTCTTCACCCGAGTGGGAATTGAACCCGCGACCACTGCAAACCGTGCCAGCCGCTATAACCACTAAGCCACCGGGTCAATTACTCGGATGACGAATTTTACCATCTCTTTTCTAAATTACATATAGGTAGGCAACGTTTTCTCCATCCCGATAGCTATACACTAGCCAAATCTCGGCAAACAAAGCTGAATCCCTCAGCACAATGTTTAAAGATGAAACGATCAACCATATCCTAACGGATTATATTAATGGAGAAATGTTTTATAAATTTATCTTAGTCAAGAATAAATAAAATAAAAGTATATTAGAAAATTATTAATAAAGAAAAATGTAAAAAATTCTTCACCCGAGTGGGAATCGAACCCACGACCACTGCAAACAGTGCCAGCCGCTATAACCACTAAGCCACCGGACAATTATTCCGACGTTTCCATTCATCATCATCATTATCATCCATCATAAATTCAGAAATCATTTACTAAAGATAATGGCTGTATGGGCTTAGTTCCCCTTGCCTTTCCTTCGGGATAAACTAAACAAAACAATATTTTTGTTTATCCCGAAAGAAAGGCAAGGGGAACTAAGTCCATACAGCCATTGTCTTTAGTAAATGGGGAATTCTGAGGGGAATTCCTCAAGAACGAGTGGAAAATTCATCAAAATCAAAAATAATTGCAGAAACAACTTAGTCAAGTTAAACAAGTAGTCAAAGAAGAATTCGTCGGGAAAAGCTGGAAGGGAGCAGGTGTAATATTCTTATGAAAATCAAAATTTATTTGTAAATGGCTTTCATGTGTCCGTAAAGTGATGTTTTTTGGTAGATAAGTAATATTTTGTTTACTTGTTATGTGAATCTAGTGCGTGTGCATGGTTTTATATGCAGGTAAGCTGAGTAAAACTTTAGTCAGAATACGATCTCTTCATGGGCTCATGTAAGTTGTTTCTACAATAATTTTTCATTTTGACTAACTTTACACTTGTTCTTGAGGATTTTCCCGACGTTTTCATTCATCATCATCATTATCATCCATCATAAATTCAGAAATAATTTACTAAAGACAATGGCTGTATGGGCTTAGTTCCCCTTGCCTTTCCTTCGGGATAAACTAAACAAACAAAAAAAAGTAAACTGTGTCAGCTGTTTTTGACATAAGCACAGCTGCTGATTGACAGTGACATTTATCCTTATCACTTCACGGAACTTCAATTCCAATAAACATAAATATTTAAAAAAATATAAAAAAACAATATAAAACACTAACTTTAGTTTCAAGTAACTAAAGGTTTTTTGGAAATTTGAAAGGGACCAAGTGACGCAAGGTAGGTAAGGAAAGTAAATGTAATGCCGTCAAGTCCATGTAACTATAAATAAATAAATAAATCACCATGCATGATCATGAATGAAAATAAACTTAGGTACCTACCTACCTAACAGACCTGCCGAATATTAGATATTATACGCGCTCACATCTATGCGCACCTATGGCCACACCACATAGTGAAGTACGCGCTGCAAAAAAAATTGTTTGGTTTGGTCTGGTTTCGATATGAAGGCTTCACGGGTTTGGCTTTGACTAATCCTCCCATTAGAGAGTAATCTTTGGACTAATCTCATTGCTGTTGATCGTCTGCAAGCCCATTTCTTCATGTTTATTGCAGATTTACAATCGGTAATTAGATATTATATATTATAAAATTATGCTTAGGAAATGAAAAAAATTTCACCCGTGGACTCGAACCCACTACCTCTCACATTCCGTGCTGTGATTACTTTTAGGTTACTCTTTCGAAGTAAATTTCCTGCATATTTTTTTGCTAATCGTACTTATTAAATAACCAATTTAAAGTTATTGCTGTAATTGAAATTATAATTAGATTTGCAAACATTTTATTTTGTACATTGAGTGTACACACAAAAATACATGTCAATTGTGTTTGCTACAAAAGAAATCTCAATATTATGGTGTAAATATTAGAAATTTTGTAAACAAAGAGTTCCATTTCTATATTTATACTAACATCTGCTTCTCTTCAGGTTTTTTATAGTGCAAAGTACCTATTGATGATAAATGTGTCATATAAAAAAACCTATATTTTTTTTCTTTCAAATGCTAAATAATAAAAATACAAGGCTTAAGTAGCATCTACTCGAATGTTTATATTTTTTTTTTATTCTTCTGCATAGCATGTTTATTCCAAAGAAATCCAGACTTTTTATCTATATACCTATATCATTTCATTTGGTTGTTATTTTTAAAGTCGCATAACCTTAAGAAAGGTGTGATTCAAGGTCTGACTTTAAATGTCTTGTCTCTCATTATCAATGTGTCACCTCTGATCTCAGGTTCTTATACTAATTTACACCATTGTTTTATTGGCTTTACATGTGAGTAAGTAGGTACCTACATAGTAATAAATTTTACAAGCCTGGTATAGCTAGGTTACTATTTATTACAGAATTTATAGTACCTATGTGGATAGCTTCGCGAACATGTTGGCGCATCGCCCTCCAAGGATGTAGGGCGCTGTCCGAGGCCCCGCGCCGCCTGGAACTGCCCGCTGACGGCTCGGAGGAGCTACCGGAACCGCCGCCAGGTCAGGTCACGCAAACAACTAGTAATTTCAATCAATACAAGAGGTCTAATTCAGGGATGAAAGAACTGTTATAAAGCAAACTTGAGACATTTTAAAACAATACTTTATACAGGATGTAACAAAAAGGGTATGTTAAGCGAAAGGCTACGTAAATAGCCCACTGTAGAGACCTTATCCTCAAAATTTGAGACTCGAAATGACATGTTTATTTTTAAGATTGTATGAAAATTCCTGAGATATTTAAAAATTCTCCATACTATCGGAAAAAATAAACATGTGATTTCGAGTCTCAAATTTTGTGGATAGGTCCTCTACAGTGGGCTATTCACGTAGCTTTTCGCTTAACATACCCTTTTTGTTCCACACTGTATAAGGAGTATAAGGAGCATGAGATGCAGTGTTGTCAACCTCAAAAAACTAAAAAACAGCAACTCGCCTAAAAAAAAAACAGTAGAAAACAGTAGGTAAAGAAAAAAAGGCAGATTTCATAGATTTGCTCAAGCACAAGGTGTTGTGACTATAAAACAATACGATACGCAATACAGTAGGCGTGTAGCTGTCATTCATAAATTGGGATTTCCCCGTGTATAAAAATATGATTGTTAAACACATATAATGTGGTCGGGAATTCCCTCGAATCCCGACTAAAGAAGATACTGCCATCTAGTATCATTGCGTTTTATTACGTAGTGGTTTGTCATTGCGTGCGTTTGCAAAGTAGTGTAATAGGTGGCGCTGAGCGGTAGTTGAAAAACAGTAGAAAATAGGAATGAAACAGAAAACATGGACATTAATGTGAAAACAGCAAATCTACTGTTAAAACAGTAGGGTTGGTAACATTGATGAGATGGGTGAGAGCGTATCTCACATTTATAGGTACTCTATCTATTATAGATAAAGATAAGAGATAGCTGATGTACATAATAAGGAGTAACTTTGGTTACTTACTTTTATTCCCGATATTCCCACGGGAATTCTAAAGTTCACGCAAATGGACTCGCAGGCGGCCGCTAATCTCAACTAATCAATGACAGACATATTATTTATAGTGGACGCCCGCGACTCCGTCCGCGTGGACTACAGAAAAAAATAAAATATCGAAATTATCCGGGATAAAAACATTTTCCCGAGATAAAAAGTAGCCTATATGTTAAGTGGGACCTGTCAAAATATATTCCTGAAAACTGCATCGAAATCGGTTCAGCCGTTTCTGAGATTAGCGTGCACAAACGCCCAAACAGACAAAATTCCAAAAATCATCGTATTGGGTTCTATTGCGTGAATAAAGGTCTCCTATAATATTTTTTCTCATATATCTTCCATATACAGACAGCGATCCGTTACATTTTTATTATATGTATTGTACAAATTGTACATAATTACTTAATTAGCTAGACAAAGTTAGTGTATGTACTTCGCATTTTCGCATATAAAAAGAGAATTGGAAACACTGTGGGGAGGAGAATAGACACTCGTTTTTCGAAAGAACTCTTTACACTCCCTTTTTTCAAGTGAACATGTACCTACACTTTGTCTAGTTAATAATATCGTACTGACAGTGCGGCACTGGATTTGTCAGAATTTGTCGCTCGCGAAGATGTGAGATATGTAGCTCACTTTTACTCATCATGCTACGCATGTAAGAAGAGTTCCACCGTATAGTTTCGTTGGATGATGCATGCGTATGCAGTAATACCGATAGATAGTGTAGTCAATCACATAGTAACTAGCGCAATCGTTCATAGGAACCATACGGTGAAATCCACTCTAGAATATCGTACGCGACACGTGATGCCAGCGTAGTGAAGGCTTCGTGTGCACCGCAGGGCGCATGTGGGCCGTGCGCACGGCGGCGTGGGGCGCGCGCGCGGCGCTGGCGAGTGCGCGCACGCCCGCTCTACGCCGCGCCGACGAGCTGCTGGTGCGCGTGCGCGCCGCCGGCGTCAACCCGCTCGACGTGCGCATGCAAGGTGCGTACAGACAGGCAGACTCTATGCTTTGGATGGTTACTTTTGCGCGATATTCCGGACGTAAAACTGTGGTGTCACTCCAGATGGCGTCAGTTAAAATCTAGAGAGTTGATTACACATTCAAATTATTACGCGGTTCAGCTTTGATTATCTTAGACATGGAGGTAGTATTTTTATTACCTCCATGATCTATGATCTTAGATAGTTTGTTACAGACTTACGGCCAATTTCAATATTTCAATACTAGAGATCATAAAGATCTCGGATCTTTTTAATTCCAAATTTGAAATTTTGTATGAAAACAATGGAACAATAATCTGAAATATGCAAAAAATTTCACGAGATCGGTTATTGAAATTGACTTCTAAATCATCAATAATGGACCAGTAGCAATAACAACATTGGGGGTGCACTTACTAACCACACTTTGGTTTCCTAGGATAGCGGTCTCAAGGGTCTCGCCATATAGCGGTCCTGAAGGAGCTTTCACCATGTCGGCGGCGCCATAAAGATAGTCTTTTTATTTCCGTATGGCCGCAATATAACGGCACCGCTATTCTAGGAATATAATAGCTAAAGAACGACCATTTTTTATGCTTCGTATCGTAATGCTATATTTACTCACTACATAGAGGAATAAGCTCACTAGCAAAATCTATGAGATGTGACATGTGACGATAGCATTACGGACTGTCGAGAGGTTCGTGCTTGCCGCAAAGTTCCTTCCTTCTTTGTTTATTTACTAATAACTATTATTTCTTTCTTTATTCTTTATTCTTTATTGTACACATACATTTTTATCATAGACAGTAAGTTGTAAAAGAAATAGTACAAAGGCTAGCTTATCTCTAAAAGAGATTTCTTCCAGCAAACCATTAAGTACAAAGAAAATTTTATAATATATAAAAGGAATATCATATGTGCACACGTATTAAAATATAAATAAACTTAACACAAAATAAATATATTTACTAAATAATAACAATACTTAATTATCTACTTAGATACATACATAATAGAGACATACATATATATAATAAAATATATATCTATAATACTACTACATAGTATTGAATTGTATCAGGCGTCACTATTCGGAAGTTTAAATCTCTATTGAGGGATCGCCCACCACCGGGCCCTATACCCTCCGCTGACCCTCGGATCTGCCTACTCATGATCACGAACACAAGACACTACAGTCGCAACGAGAAGCCAGATCCAAGCACCTAGCATGCAACCATAAATACATAGCTGCTAATCCGAAAACCAATTAAAATTTTAATCGACATATGTTTCGCCAACACCCGTGGCATCATCAGGATTAGTTTTCCATGTTAGTTCTATCTACCGAACCAACTAACTCCAATACTAACTACATAGTAATTTATCTATACAATACATACAAACATTATATTGTGACCTATTCAAACTATATCAGATAATAACACTGTGAAAGAATTAAGGAAGAGATAGGTAATAGTTTCTTAACCTATTTTTAAAAAAGCCTATGGACGGAGAGTCTCTTATGGAGTGCAGAAGTGAGTTCCACAGTCTAATTGCATATACAGTAAAAGAATACCGATAGGCTCCGGAATTATGTCGTGGAGTTTTGAGTAGAGAAGCAGTCATTGACCTTAAGGGTCGCTCCCGTGAGAAAAGGTATTCAAAACGTTCACTTAAATAAGTAGGAGAAATAGGACATATAAAGAATTTTATATAAAAGCGATAAGATGTGTGCATTCCGGCGAAATCTGATTGGGAGCCATTTCAGCTCTTTTCGAAAATGACATACGTGATCACCTATCCCCGTTTCGTTAAATGTGCGCGATTGGGGCAAAAAATCACATGTATGGAGGCACGGGAGTGCAACCGCCAAGTCGAGCAAAAAAAGAATAGTCAAACATACCGTTCGTTTTTCTAAATCACTTCAAACCACCTAACCCTGAAACTTTGTTGTTAAAATTATTTTCTTCTGGATATAATGAGGGAGTTTCTGGCAAGTTAAATTGCAAAAAATATATGGCATTACCTACATCTCCTACGTAGGTCCCCTTCCCTTCACCTCTCCATACAGAATTTTGGGTAGGAGATTCGCTCACGCCATCTATCCAGGCGATATGTTTTTTTTTAACTTTTAATAGTTTTCAGAAAAACCCTCATTCCCTAAAAATGACATTATTGTGGTAGTTAGGGAGGTCGAAGATTGAATAGGGAGGGTTCTAATAATAATATAGTAGATATACATAATTATGTATATGGTGCTTACCGAGCCGAAGAATCTGTTTATGATCGCGTGCAGAACCTATTTCATCAGGAAAGTCCTTGATTGGACAAGAAACGAGCGAAGTGTTATGTTGTAATAGGCATAATCCTTGAAATCTGTGAAAACCATGTAGCCAAGTCAGATCAGGTCATCATTGCAGAGGGGTACGGACGGCGCGTGCTGGCGGCGTGGCGCGCGGCGGAGGAGTGCGGCGCGGGATGGGGCGCGGCGGGCGGCGCGGCGGACGGCCTGCCGCTGACGGTGGGCCGCGAGCTGGTGGGCGACGTGGTGCGCGCCGGGCCCGCGAGCCGCCTGCGCCGCGGCCAGCGCGTGTGGGCCGTCATCCCGCCGCACTGCACCGGCGCGCACGCGCAGTACGCCGTGCTGAGGGACGACTGGGTGTGTAATCGTTTATGCTTACGGCCTAGCTTAAGATAATTCAGTGAGAGAATACTTGAAAATCTAACTGTTTGACAACAATTTCAAATTAGCGAATAATTGACCAGTTCTTGAGTGTTGGCTGCGTGAATTGACAGATCTGTCGCGCCGACAGGCAACCGTGGCGCCGGAGCGGTTCGACGACGCGCAGGCGGGCAGCGCGCTGTACGCGGCGCTGTCGGCGTGCGCGGTGCTGCGGGCGGGTGGCGTGACGCCGGGTGGCGCGGCGGGCGGCGTGGCGGGCGCGCGCGACCCCGTGCTGCTGCTCGGGCTGGGTGGCACGGGGCAGGCGGCGCTGCAGCTACTGCGGCGGCGCGGCGCGCTCGTGGTGGTGGGCTGTGCGGGGGAGCAGGCAGGGCTCGCGCGCTCGCTCGGTGCCGACGTGGTGTTGGACCGACACGCGTTTGATTACGCGGACCAGCTGGCCGACCGTGGACCGTGAGGGCTCTTTCTATTAATCTTGTCACTACAGCAGCACAAAAATTGTAATTGTATCGGAATCTACCTTAGAGTTTTCGTACGGGTGTTTCCAATTGACTTGCTTTGGGTCCGCATGGCCGATGATAGCCACTGTACTTACTTTCTAATAGAAAGCTCGAAGCTCTGAAACCCGTTGGTATCGCCGACGGCAGTAGCGGTCGAACCGCAGACGTGGCTGTACGTGGCGCGTGTGCCGCAGGTACTGGCTGGCGCTGGACTGCGCGGGGCTGGGCGGCGCGGGTGCGGCGCTGGCGCGCGCGCGACGCTACGTGACGCTGTCGTCGCCGGCGCTGGCACGCACGGACGCGCTCGGCCTGGCTTGCGGGCTGCTGGCGGCCGCCGCCGACCTCGCCAGGGACAACCTGCCCGGGTACGAACACACGCCGCAGTCGACACTGACGGCCTATCAAACTAAATGTAATTTTCACATGTATGCTTTTCAAATCTGAGTAATCGTGGTTTACTTTAAATAATTTCTAGACTAATGGCGAGCGCGCGAGGCCCCGGCCGGCCGGGCCTCAGTCTGACGGGCCCCGGCGGCGGCTCGGTGCGCTGGGCCTTCTTCCGGCCGCACCGCGAGGACCTGCTGACGCTGCGCCGACTGGCGGACGCAGGAGAGGTATCACTTAATATACTATACATAATTTGTGTCAAGTTAGATCCGAGTATATAGTCATTATTGTACGAGTATCTGCGGTATACAGGGTTAATTTTAAAACATCAATAATCTCGCAGGTTTAATTAATTTATTGAGTTATGATAAAACTTGTAGAACAAATGTTATTGTTTATGACGGTAGCTTCCTAGTCTTGCGAGGTTATTGATGTTTTAAAATGAACCCTGTACACTAAAGCGCTCATCGGTGTCTGCCTTGTGTGCCAGCTGGAGGTGTCGGTGCAGCGCGTGTTCCCGAGCACGCAGGCGCAGCTCGCGTACACGGGCATGCGCGCCGGACACGCGCGCGGCAAGCTCGTGCTCGACATGCGCTGACGCACCGCGCCGCGCCACGCCACGCACACTGCTCGCAAACACCCACTGAGGAGAGACAACTTGTTGTATTAGATGTTAAATTGTTAGTTATTTATAGGTACGTAAAATAAGTATTGTTGTAATTATTTAAATATAATTTTTATGACACATGTGAATGTTTGATTCTTAATATTTAGTACATAATTAAATATTAATAGAAAGATAATGAAACCGACATCCAAAGGGCTCTAAGAAACTACAAAAACTGGAAAGATATAACCGGCGCCGAACCCGTCGGCGATACGAACTCAGAATATAATGTTATGTTGGTAATAGGTACCTAAGAATTTTAAATTAACGTTAAAAATAATAATAATATATCAATCAGGGATTCGTAATCAAAATAGAAACCTTTATACCTTAATGGTTTCGTCATGTCCCCTCAAAGAGACTTTCCGCCACCAACCAGATAATATTAAGTATACCTATCTAAGTATTATGAAATACTTTTTATATATGTTTCCCTATTTATACTCGTATCTACGAGTACTACTAACTGACGTCGGATCAACACACAACCTAAAACGCTGATGACTTCCTAAACTTGTTGGGTGTGTTGTGATACGACGTAGACACATCAGATTCGATAAAATGGGTACATAATAAAGAGTTTTCATATTTTGATTGGCAGATAATTTATTTGCATACCTGAATATGGAACCTGTACATTTAAAATTTAGTTTCTGCATATTTTGCTATTAATTGGCATGTAAATGTTAGTGGGTTAATATAGATATTGTTATGTTAGTAGCTAACCATCACATAAATAAAATAATAATAGTAATAATAACAATAGTAAAATAAAATAAATGTCAACACTTTTTGCAATTACAAATCTTTAGTCAATTTAGCAATCAAGAATTCCTCAGTCGAGTAATAGGCACCATCAACCAAGAGCTTGTAAAGCTTATTTTTAAATATATTAATGTCATCAGTCCTGCATATGTCACTTGGTAATTTATTAAATACTCTAGGAGCCATACCAAATACGCTTTTGTTATAACTGTTTTGCATAATGGCATACAAATTTTTCAATCATTACGTTTTCCTCTCAGTTTTTCAAATTGATCGATATTAACTTTAACATATAGAGTAATGTTATATATGGACATACACGGAACAGTTAGTATTTTCAATCTTTTAAAGTGTGGTTGACAACTATCGGTTTGCTTAATGTTTACAATAGCTCTAATGCATCTCTTTTGCGCTTTGAATGCCATTTCTTTATGGGTTGAGTTACCCCAGATGTTTCCGAAATTCCCACGGGAACGGCACTTCTAAAGTTTAGGTGGATGAAGTCGCGGGCGTCCACTAGTCAGTAGTATATGTAATATAGTCACCATATAAATAGACAATTCAATTAAGTAATGGCCCGATAAAGTAGTACTGGTAAATGGGGTGATAAAAAAACTAGTCTCCTAGGTTTATTTTACGGTCATTTCTGGGGGAAGGGACTTACAGAAAAGGGGATAACAAATAGGCATGGGCCAGATGAGCGCACAATCTATATCATAGGTAGATACTTAGGACACAGGATATAGTAGGTACATAAAAATTTATTTGCCCTATTAAAAAGTTCATGTCTACTATTCTAACTAAAGCACTACACTGGTCCCTTATCTGTGCCATTACAATAGCTTCAGGTCTCTTGAGTAGAAAAGAGTAACAAATGTCACAGCAAACCTTTCCATTAATATTACTTAATTTAGCATTTCAAATAGCCAAAATCAAGGCTAAACCGGTAAATGGTATATGTTATTGTTTACTCGCAGAATATGCAAATACGTGAAGATCTGACGTAGATGTTGTACACGTACACGTGCCGGCTGCCTGCTGATGCGGTGTGACGGCTGCAGGAGTCGGAGTGGTGTCGTATCGACATCTTAAGGTGGGTTCCTACGGTCCGTGATATTGCGGACCGACGCGCACGAGCGCGCACCACGGACCGTGGGAAACAGAGCGTCCGTGGTAATGCAGACGCGTCCGTCTCGGTGCGTCTAGATCCGTGGTGATAAATGTAGGCGGACGCGGACCAGCCCGCACCGACACGCACCGTGGGATAGGGTCGTCCGTGGTAATTGCAGACACGTCCGTGGCGGTGCGCCCGATCCATGGCGAATGGATAGCTTCAGACGCGGTGCGCGCTCGTGCGTGCTCGTGCGGAGATGTCTGTAGGCGACCACATAAAAACTGACGACCATGTCGACGGCTGCATGGATGCAATAGCGATTGTGGTAGTATAGTAGTCTAATGGCATTTTTGAATACACTCGCCCATGAATACACTTCTGATTTTTTTTAACAGTACCTATACAGGGTGTTTGTGACAGCCAGGCAAATATTGATATGGCGACTTCAGACCATGATTCTGAGGCGAAACCCACTGAAAATTTTCGCAGGAAAATTCGAAAATTTTCCGGCATTTTTTTCATTTTTCCAGGAAAAAAATTGTGTAGCTCATTTATGTAGGCCTTAGATAATGACTTAAAAACAAAAATTTAACCTATGGATGATTTTCGAAAAGAAAGTCCCAAAAAGTTCAAAATACTAATGAACCCCATTGGATAGTCACAAGTGATATAAAACGGCAATGTACTCGTATCATACAATAACCAAATAAGCTAATTTAAATAGTCGCAGGATCACCCGATACAATTCGCGCGGAAAGCAAACTTTGCGGATAATCAAATTAAAAATGCATTTCCTGGGAGTAATAACACTGTCGTCATAACAATGGTACTTGTTCACTGTTTCATTCAGTATTTGCCTGGCTGTCACACACACCTTGTATGTCTACTGGGTGATTTTTGGTCCGAAAACTACGGAATCTCATCATCACGATGATTTTTCTCCATGGAAGGCATACCTGGGAAGTGTCTGGTTTGCAAAATATTAGGGTCCAAAGTTTGAGTAAATAGACTACGTTTTTCTGCATAAATGCACATTGACGCGTGTAGCAAGATTTTTTCACGAATTAATATTTATCTATGAAAAAACTAGTATAAACGCTGGGCACTATAAATTTCGCCCGATCAAGTAGTTAAAAAAAATCAAAAAAATTTACATCGTTTCCCAGTATTTTTCCGGCATAAACTTCACTTTATTTGATGTATAGAATACGTACCCTTCGTTAAGGGTGGCAACGAAAAAACACCCTGTATATATATTTTTTTACGGTTAGGTTCGTTTAGTTAGACTCTAAACCTGTCTTTCCCAAAGTGGGCGATAAAGCCCCCTCGTAGGTGAAATTTTTAAGGTGGAATAAAAATGGGGGGCGCTACTGATTTTCAATGTGGGCGTTAACCGAAATAAGTTTGCAAACCTCTACTCTAAATGAACCTAACCATACATTTTTTTTCCTAATAATAGGACTGTGTCACTGGCTTGTCCTAAGGAGCGCTGGTACAGTGCACTCCCAACCACGAAGATTACAAAGGCAATCTATATTTATAATCTTTCAATTCTACTATGCTTATACAATAGTGCCTACGCGTTCTTATGTAGGTAGGTTGTAATCTTATGTATCGAGTGGGGCGCTCGCGCTCCAATGAAACGAAAGTTGGTACGATTCCTAGAACTGTATTCAATGGGTGCGAAAAAGATATACCAACATAGGCCGGCGCGTGAAACAGAAGATTTCGTATGAAAAATTAGCCTAATCTGGAACGCCGCTCACATTAATTCGTAGTTTGCGTATCGGCCACTAGATGTCGCTTAGGCCGAGTTAGAACGCGATCATCTTGTCATTCATAAGAAATTGAACCACAGAGTAAACACACGCGGCGTTTCCAAACAATCGCCAGTCCCGAGCACTGGTGTCTCGTGGCGATTCTAATTAGTGCAAGTGCCTGTTTTCGTAGTTATGAGTTATCAGATCCGAGGGTCAGTGGAGGGTGTAGGGCCCGGTGGTGGGCGCACCTATAGTGAAAAAAGATCATAATCGTGCTACAAAATAAATACCCTCAAGTATTCCATGGGTTGCCGGGCGCCGATGCCTAGGTACTAAAGTATTTCAGAGAAAATAGTCCTTATTTCAATAAGGCTGCGTGTTATAATCCCGCTGGCAAAAAAATAACTTTTTACTTTGAAAGTATTCTCTTTCAGTTAGCGCGATTATACACCTTAATAGATATAGCCTAAGGTTTAATTTATCACTACGATAACGTATTTCGGCCCGGACCGCCGACGACCACGGACGGGCACGCACCGTGGGATAGCCTCGTCCGTGGTGCGCGTTCGTCCGTAGCCGTCGGCGCGTCCGCGTCCGTCTGCAATATCGCGGACCGTAGGAACCCACCTTTAGGTCGCGTCATGTTGACTGTTTGGTACGAGTAGGCGTAATTAACTGTTTTTAATCCTAACGGCGCAAAAAACTATCTTTTCCTTAAGTCACAAATGTCCGAGAGGGATTTTATTTTAAGTTCTTACGAGTATACTCGTACCTATACATACTCATGAGTATTCTGTCTATGGTAGACGGTTTATACCTGCCAGTAGCTTATTTTGCCAGTTGATAAAATGTAGGTAAGTACTTTAATTCGTTTGTAGACATATTGTAAGTATTCACTATGGGTGCGCCCACCACCGGGCCCTACATAGGCCTCCCATAGTGAATGTTTGAACTTCCGAATTGTAACGCCTAATACAATTTCATCTACACTAATATTATAAAGAGGAAAACATTGTTTGTTTGGTTGTAATGAATAGGCTCAAAAACTACTGGACCGATTTCAAAAATTCTTTCACCGTTAGAATCCTTATTGGACCTGGATGAACATAGGCTATAAGAATTTCCCGATATTCCCACGGGAAGGCGACCAACGGGAATTCTATATTTTTTACGAAAACCGCTATACATATGAAGCTGAAATCGGGCATATATGTTCATTGGGGACAGCGAGGGAGGACTAAAAACGGATTTCCCGAAATTCCCACGGGAAGGGGACAAACGGGAATTCATAGTTTTTACGAAAACCGCTATACATATGAAGCTGAAATCGGGCATATATGTTCATTGGGGACAGCGAGGGAGGACTAAAAACGGATTTCCCGAAATTCCCACGGGAAGGGGACAAACGGGAATTCATAGTTTTTACGAAAACCGCTATACATATGAAGCTGAAATTGGGCATATATGTTCATTAGGGACTGCGAGGAAACACTAGAACGGATTTCCCGAAATAGGAGACCAACGGGAATTATTTATTTTTTACGAAAACGGTTAAACATGTGAATCTGAAGTTGAGCATATATGTTTATTTCTGGGAACGGATTTCCCGAAATTCCCACGGGAAGGGGACAAACGTGAATTAATTTTTTACGACAACCGCGATAACATATAACTTTTTACACTTAAATATAGGCTAATTTTTTCTGTAGTCCACGCGGACGGAGTCGCGGGCGTCCACTAGTTAATATTATAAGTATGTATATAGGCATATAGATTACTACCACTATTTACTTGCTTCATTCAATTAAAATACCTATAGGTATAATACCTTTATTTCTCGACTTGGCGGGGACACCACCGTGCACAGTTTTTCTAATTTCTGGCGAAAACTTTATCCCGCTAACTAACCGAGATAATTAATTATGTTGTACTTCGTACAGTGCAATATAAATTATGTAAGTATACTTACAGGTTACTTACATACTTATTTTACTTTGTACCTACCTACTTAGCTGCCTAATATATTGAAATTATAAGGAAATTATATTCTGGGATAGTCAGCCACTCCACTCATGTTACTTCTTAATTATGATGTTAAATCTATACATATGCGTATGCGTGGCTTTTCTAATTTTTCAGGTAAACTGAAATCCATTTCCATCCTCGGGGTTAAAAGATCCAGTCAGTACGTTAGGTTTTAGGCTTGGATTTTAGTGCGATAAGTATGGCAAAATGGGCAAAATTCCAGCACGAGTTAGTGCGAGAGATACATCTCACATCACATTTAAACGTCAAATTAACCGAGCTATATTGACTTTTGTAAGTTATCTCTGTATCTATCTATTTATAACGTTGTAAATATCCCGAATAAAATAAAAAAATAAAAATAAAATATCTAACGACATCACGTTATAATAGGGAATATGCGTCTGACACGAAAACAGATTTTTATATTTTATTCGAAAGATATTACAAATTCAAATCGAATAGTGCAAATATAACATCAATCGGATCGGTAAGTAAAAAAATACCAAAGTTACAGAAGTTTAAAAGTGAAAAATTTTACGAAAAAAATTTACAACATAAAAGGAGTCAAAACATAGAATTTTACCCATATTTTGAATTATCTCATTGATTTAATAAATACTCTATTAATATCTGCACCTATTAATAAACAATTTTTTATTGACAACAATACACAAAATATAAAATATCTTATCTTATCTTATATCTTAATATATAAAAAATCCGTGTCACTGTGTATGTTCCGAATAAACTCAAAAACGAGTCAACTGATATTCATGAAAATTGGCATATATATGTAATTTGGTCCAACTTAGATGATAGGATAGTTATTATTTAAATTAATGGTCTTAATAATTAATAAAAAACTGATCATCAACGTTGGTTGTTGTTATTAATCGTACGTTCCATAAGTCTGCAACAGATGGCGATATTTGTGTTAAATTTGTCTTTCAAATCTGTCTTAAATCACTAAGCCACAGCAACGCGTGGCCGGGTCTGCTATAATCTTAATATATATAAATCTCCTGTCACGATGTTTGTCCGCGATGGACTCCTAAACTACTTAACCGATTTTAAATTAAATTGGCACACCGTGAGCAGTCTGGTCCAACTTGAGAGATAGGATAGCTTATTGCAAATTATTTGTCTATAATTAATTGACAGTCACAATTATCTATTAACTCCAAAAGATTCTAACAGATGTCGATACTTTTCGACTGGATTGAGTAAGTAATCAATAGATGGCACTGCTATGGTAAACCGACAAACGTGTCATATAAGCTATAATTCAATTTCCACGCGGACGGAGTCGCGGGCGTCCACTAGTCTTAATATATATAAATCTCCTGTCACGATGTTTGTCCGCGATGGACTCCTAAACTACTTAACCGATTTTAAATTAAATTGGCACACCGTGAGCAGTCTGGTCCAACTTGAGAGATAGGATAGCTTAGATCTTTAATTATAGTCGCAATTTTATTTTATTGCAAATTATTTGGCTATAATTAATTGACAGTCACAATTATCTGTTAACTCCAAAAGATTCTAACAGATGTTGATACTTTTCGACTGGATTGAGTAAGTAATCAATAGATGGCACTGCTATGGTAAACCGACAAACGCGTCATATAAGCTACAATTCAATTTCCACGCGGACGAAGTCGCGGGCGTCCACTAGTAATATATAAAAAATCCGTGTCACTGTGTATGTTCCGAATAAACTCAAAAACGAGTCAACTGATATTCATGAAAATTGGCATATATATGTAATTTGGTCCAACTTAGATGATAGGATAGTTATTATTTAAATTAATGGTCTTAATAACTAATAATTAATAAAAAACTGATCATCAACGTTGGTTGTTGTTATTAATCGTACGTTCCATAAGTCTGCAACAGATGGCGCCTTCTGAATTCTTCTGTCTTTTCTGCAGTCCACGCGGACGGAGTCGCGGGCGTCCGCTAGTTAGGTTATAAAATAAGATTGCATTTTTCCCCCATACTAATTTGAGACGGTTGTCTATTATGTATGAGTTACGTCAAAGTCTTTGCCATTTTAGTATGGAGCAAACGGAGTGTTTAAAAACATTTTGCCGGCTCGTATTTTTTAATTGCTGTAAATCCAAAACGGTTAAAGTTAGATATGCCATTCCAAGGGCAAACTCATTTTTTACGTAGAATATAAAAATAAAATAAAAAAATTTCATGCATAGGTATACCCTATTATGTTGAATGGTATGTACTTCGCGTGTAAAAAGGGAGCTGGGAAAAAAGAAAGAAAGAAATATATCTGTGGTAAGTAGGGGAAATACGGACAAAATGAAATGGTTGGACAAAATGACAGAGTCCCCTTATTTAAAAATTGGCGGGTTTTAATTTTTATTAGTTTTTGGTTACATTTGGACAAAATGACATACAAATAAAAAACAGAACGACATGGTATGGTATGGTTGTGATAAGGATGAAATAAATATTCCTGCTTCCAAAAACGCTCAGAGAAGAGAATCAGAGAAGAAATTGAGAGCATCGAGGCAGCGTACAACTGCTCTGATAGATTATTGCTCAAGAAGCGAAGATTTCTCATGCGAGGCAAATAACGACGATAGTGAGTGCGCGTGCCTTTATTGCAATGACTTGTTCCATTTGGGCTTATGCGTCATGTTCTGATGTCCCAAAGAATACCAAACGATTTAATTGTGAACTTTGTTCTTAAAACATTGTATGTCATTATGTCCTTATCTTATATGTCATTTTGTCCATACTATATGGACAAAATGGTTTTTGTGATTAGTCATATTTTTTCTTATTATATATTTTATTATAGTTCCTACTTAATTAAAAGTCTGTGTTACTGATAGTCAATGAACCTAAGATGACTAAAGACATATAAATATGATTGAAAAACAAAACACCAGTCATTTTGTCCGTACTTCACTTATATTGAAAGTTGGCGTAACTATAGGTATAAATCAATTTGATTAGTTAGATACAGGACGTGTGGCACACACAGGTGCCTTGCTTCTGTTGGAACAATGGTGTGCCACGACCCCGTACGTTGATCAATGACGTCTAGAACAATGTTCCAGCTAGATTTAGATACTTAGTAACTGTTGTATTTTAAGGTAATACTCGTACCAACTACCTATCTGTTGAGAAAGTTAGGTACTTACCTACCTAACAATTGGCGTTTTTTATAAGCTTTTATTTAGTTTCACCTGTCCCGTTGTCTGTTACCAAATCTTGCAAATTAAATTTGATCCGATTGGGCCGATTTTTATGATTCATACGTCAATCGATTCCTCTTACTGCCAATTTCCATAACTGATCTTGAAAGATTTTTTGCATATCTCAGATTTAATCTTCAATTGTTTTCATACAAAATTTAAAATTAGGAATAAAAGAATCCGAGATTCTTTTTGATCTCTCGTATAGAAATTGGCCGTTAGTCCGGCGAGTGTCACTAAAGACATGACTTTAGTGAAAATCCGCGACTACTGGACCTGGATATTGTGAAAATGAAAAAAAATTAAGTTGACAAACTATATCGAGTGGGGTATCGTTGAATAGGTATTTAAAAATCCTTTTTAGGTTTCGACTAACGGTTTTTAGATTCGACTAACTGTTTGGGATCTATATCGATTTAAAGTTGCGTAACAACCATTCTCACATATAACTTTTTAGACAGCAGCAAGGCGAAAACTTCTTGCTACCGAGCATGTTACTTGAAGTGCATCTATTAGTAGCTAGATACTCATAACAAAAAAGTGTAAAATAAAAAAACATAATTTAAAAATCCAAAAATCCGACATCTTAAAAAAGAATCAAACTATGTACATAATAAAAAAACTGAAAAGAAAAAACAAGCACTTAGATGTCCGGTGGTCTAGAATTCTATAATATTATTATGGGATGAAAAATATTTTCTAATGATCGTAACATAGATCCTGTATAATGTATAATGGATCCTGGCTGTTCAGTTGTTATGTTACGATCATTAGAAAATATTTTATGTTCTTCAATAGTATTCATTCCATAATAATATTATAGAATTTTAGACCACCGGACATCTAAGTGCTTGTTTTTTTCTTTTCAGTTTTTTTATTATGTACATAGTTTGGTTCTTTTTTAAGCAGTTGGGTATTTGGATTTTTAAAATTATGTTTTTAACTTAAGTTTTTTTTCATTTACCATACCTACTTAGGTACTTTACTTTTTAACATGTTGATAAATGTTAAACCTACAGCTAAGTACTTTAGAACGTAGACCTTTCTAATAAATGTTCACTAAACGATAACGATATAATACGAAGTATTGCGAACATGGAGCCACTTGATGTAGCTTCTATGAAGTTAGTTATCGTAGGGTCGTAGAGTCGTCGGTCCCGCCCGGTCGAGTGACCAAACCTGAAAGGTTATGATCACCATTTCACCAATGAGCCGACGTTTATCTATATAAGTATATAAGTTCTATAATCCTTAAGAAACATGCTTGCTCAGTCTACTAGCTACCCACGCATCGATTATGATGTGAGAAAACATTTACGAAACAAATATTATCTCACACCGAAGTTCAAACTAAATACAAGACAAGGGGGTACAAAATTCTCTGTATCGACATCGACATATACGAGTATGTCCTACCCTACCAATCTGCTGCCGGGCGCACAGGTATCTACCCATGGAAATCGATGGCTTTACCAACCATAAGCAATCATTTTCTGCATTTTGCTTCAAGCACCTGCCTACCTAACTCTATGTTACCAACAAAGCATTGTTACACTATAACCGGAGGCCACCAACCAAATACATATGTCATTTCTATTTGTACCGATTACCTTTGCTGTATCGACCTAGGGAGTTCTACCGCATAAGTAAGACCCAATATCTTATCTTCTTAATATATATAAATCTCCTGTCACGATGTTTGTCCGCGATGGACTCCTAAACTACTTAACCGATTTTAAATTAAATTGGCACACCGTGAGCAGTCTGGTCCAACTTGAGAGATAGGATAGCTTAGATCTTTCATTATAGTCGCAATTTTATTTTATTGCAAATTATTTGTCTATAATTAATTGACAGTCACAATTATCTGTTAACTCCAAAAGATTCTAACAGATGTCGATACTTTTCGACTGAATTGAGTAAGTAATCAATAGATGGCACTGCTATGGTAAACCGACAAACGTGTCATATAAGCTACAATTCAATTTCCACGCGGACGAAGTCGCGGGCGTCCACTAGTTATCTCTATATATCTCTATTAGCTCTACCTACATTAAAACAACACACAGATTGCTATTACATATTAAGTACATAGTATATTGAATATACTAGTGGACGCCCGCGACTCCGTTCGCGTGGACTACAGAAAAAACCAAAATGTCGAAATTATCCGGGATAAAAACATTTACATACATACATACATAACCTAACGCCTATATCCCATAGGGGTAGGCAGAGATTACAGATCTCCACTTAGTACGTTCCAAACATATCTCTTTCAACATAAAAACATTTTCCTGTGATAAAAAGCAGCCTATGCCCTATATGTTAAATGGCACCTGTCACAATATATTCTTGAAAACTGCATCGAAATCGGTTCAGCCGTTTCTGAGATTAGCATGCACAAACATCGATCCGTTACAATTTTATTATATGTATACAGGGTGTAACAAAAAGGGTATGTTAAGCGAAAAGCTATGTAAATTTAACATACCCTTTTTGTTACATCCTGTATAGATTGGTTCCTTTTGGTGTCAAAGCTCAAGTGTAAGTAATTGGTGTAGGGTAGATTCAGGTCAAACTAAACTTAATAGTAAGTAGTAAGTACCGCCGCCGCCGCCGGTTGGTAGAACTAGTGACTAGTGGAACGTATTTTTCTCGAGGCCGAAACTGGCACCTCTCCTTTAGCAAAGTTTTGTGGCACAGTGCCACTGGCACTACACAGGAGCTTTTACTTCGTGCCACGAAAGCTCTGTGCGTGAGCGAGACAGGCGATGGCGAGTGGCGAGCGAACCGAGAGCCGCCGGTGCGTCACGCGGGCGGTCCGTGCGGGCGCCGTGCCATGCGCCGGGCCCCGCCATTGGGCCGGCACGTGGCCTGATGTCGGGCGTCCCCCGCAGTCGCGCCGCGCCGCCGCCCGGCGAGTGACACTCCTGTGACGGCGCCGTGCGCTCCCGCTCGTCTCGGTCGATACCGGCAACAACAAATACGCGACCTCTAATAAAAATTATCGTGTGTTGAGTGACCCGCGCCTGCAGTATTTAGCGTCAACCGCGAAGCCACGACCTGTAGTCCTTGTTGCCAATCCTGACCATTTCGCCGGCTAGTCGCGTTTCAAGGACAAATTGAGGATTCGTTCGCATATTTTTTCTAGTAAGTTTGTTATTATTTTATTTATGAAACGATTACTTACCCTTTTCAGTTAGATACTTATTAATTACTAATTAAAAAAATAATATGGTCCTTCCTGTTATACATAGACTTATTTATTTTTCGTCGGATTTAATCTGACTAAATTGATATTCTAAACATTGCAGGAAGTAGTTGAGTACCTACCTAACTACTTACAACTACTCGCAAAATTAATAAATTCATGTATGTATGTATAGGTACATTGTTTATTAGTTGTCAAAAATGTGTTTTGTCTGCTACTGTTGTATAGAAGTTTGTGCATAATAGCAACGTTAACTAATTTAGTCGCGGAAATCACAATGGATCGCGCCCAAGCCAGATAACTAGTAATAATCACGGGTACCTACCTAATAATAAAAAATGCCATTATCTGAGCAAAACATTAAAAAGGAAAACATGTCAATTGCGTGTTGGTCTTGCACACTTAGATACCGTATTACGATGGACTTCTAAAATAGTTCTAATGGTGATTTTACTCTACCTAGCTCTCACTGCTGTACACATGTACACTAGTTTTACTGAATGTAAAGGGAAAATGGGAAAATATTTCTCAGTAGTCTTTAGCGGTCCGCCCGCTTCGAAAGTTTTTCAGACTTTGCAATCATGAACGTATTACAATCTCTACATTTCTATGTTTGAAATTCGCACTCTTCAACAAAAACTAGGTGCAGTCTGTACTAGCACCGCTCACTTCTATACTATACTAGCGGCCGCCCACGGTTTCGCCCGTGTGAGAGTGCATTACTCCCGTGCGAACCCGGGGCGGGTCCCTAGTCATACATTATAAACCTTCCTTGTGATTCACTCTATCGATTCGGGACGGACAGACAGCGGCAAGCGACTCTATTTTATAATTTTATTATGTAGTGATTACTATGTAGTAGGAGAAAATAAAATGACCTTTGCCTGCCTGGTAGTAGGGTACGGTAGGGGCTTTAACTCTTATTAACTTTTACTGAGAACTGGAAGGAGCTGTAATTTACTAAAGTGGAGCCTCTGAACTCCGTCTTTATTATTTTTTGCCACTTAGTTCGAAAATAAAAATCTATAAATTATATCTATCTATACATATATTACAATAAAAAATATAACGGATCGCTGTCTGTACATAGAAGATATACGAGAAAAAATATTTTAGGAGACCTTTATCAACCTAATAGTATCCAAACCCAAAATAATGATTTTATGAATTTTTGTCTGTTTGTCTGTGCGTTTGTGCACGCTAATCTCAGAAACGGCTGAACCGATTTCGATGCAGTTTTCAGGAATATATTGTGACAGGTCCCACTTAACATATAGGCTACTTTTTATCCCGGGTAATTTCGACATTTTGTTTTTTCTGTAGTCCACGCGGACGGAGTCGCGGGTCGAGATTGCCATTTGCCGGCTTTGCCGCGTTCTTTTTAGGGTTCTTCGTGGGTAGTTTGCGTAAAATTAACCGATAAGTTACACAGTTCGTTATGTGCTAAACCAAACTTATTTTTAAGTATTTAGAATGTTTGAATATAGGGTTCTGTAAATTAAAATAAAAAGTTGACATTTGATTATCTCTAATATCCAAAAACATAATTAGTTATTTATTAGTATTAGGTAGATACGCGAGTAGGACATTAAGTAATAACGTGATAACTGCATATCTACTGATTCGCGTGTTTTGGTTCGTGGACGAGAATAACTAACAATTAAAAAATAGCACTCGTATACAGAGTGTTGTAGAATTAAAGTATGTTTTTTGCAATATTCAATATTTCTGAATTATGTATATACATTCCTATATAAAATTTACGCCTCTTTCCCGGAGGGGTAGACAGATCTGAATTAATTGTCACAAATGCTGATGCATCGAATAAATAAATTACACCACGGTTTGCAGTTCTAATATGGTTATTTGAATTATACAATTTTATTAGATTGCTATTTTCTGAAATTTAGAACTTTGTATCAAAAACAAATTAAAGTTTTACTACGATGTTTTAACCCCGGCATGGCGGCACCCTAATATTGAACAATAAGACTAGCACTGATATATTAATGAATTTTCCACCAATTATGTTCGGAATCATCCCCGATTGCGATACCTACGCCTATAGACGGCCTGTATTATAAAACTTGTTTCTGCCTGTTGAAATAAAACGCTTTACTTATGTTAACTCCTGCGTCTCTAACTGATCATCATTATACACATGTTCATTAAAAACATCGCGAACAGGTCCGACGACTCCGCACTACCGGACTGAAGTAACCGGTTCACATTATATAATAAAAACTTGACGTCTCATTGAACACTCAGTAGGTATCTATATAACCCTACTTATCTAAGTAAAATGGATCATAAGGTCTTGTACGTTTCCTATACATATAATAAATACATAAGTTATGATATCAAACATTTCTGAAATAAATAAGTAACTTATCATTTGCGTACAAAATGTGTATGCTTAAATTAAATAAGTAAAAATAATATCTCCTTGCTTGTCCAGGTACATGTTCTTAAATAACTTAATATTAATGGCAAAGTCCATCGTGCTGGTGTCCTCGACTGGAAGTTTTAGTGGTCTTGTTGTCGTTGTCGTCAGGCGAGCCCTTCACATTATTACTTATACTTGTATATTGTACCTATGTTTTAGTGTATAAATAACACTGAATTAGGATCAACGTACCACCCATATCACTAACAAATCGCAAAATTTCCAAATTTAATTAATGTGGAGTTTCGGATGATGTAGTTCAATAGGGTCGTTTTTTTATTTGTAGGTATTTATATCCAAAGATCATAAAATGAAAGAAACATTTGCGAAAGAAAAACTTCGCTAGCGTGAGAACTTTCCGGGATATAACAATTTCAAAATCACAAATTTTAGACTTGCCAAAAAACGCTCCATACAAATGGCTGCCACGATATGACGTCACTCTTTCAGTAACTTGTATGCGCGTAAATGAACTTTTGTTTTACAGCTGTATTAAATGTTGCGTTTATAAATATGGTCACAAAACAAAAAGTTGCTGTAAATGATGCAGGTGGACATGTGATGTTGTAATTTTCAATTAATTTCACATTTGAAAAATTGACTTGCCCGCTTAACTTTGAAGGCTTATAATATAATACCTCATTTGGACACTTAATGAAATTGTAATTTTACAAATAGTTATGATTTTGATGATTTATTCTGATAAGTAGAATGTCATTAAAATTCAACCATAGTCAACTACCCTGGTACCTTTTACGTTTTGCATGTTACGTACTATGTATTTATTTTGCTAAGAATGATTTAACCTCCCATTACCTCGACGAACGATATAATGAGACAGCAGCCTACAATATCGCTACAGATAAAACCGCGCTATTCGAGATTTGTGAGTCTGATTGCGAAGTCGACGAGCGCAAAGAATCATCCGATGTGACGTCACGAGCAGCTGATCGCGCACAGCACACCGCGACCACGCGCTACGCACACTCGCAGAACGCGAATCAATGAACAAATGAGGTGCTCCTCCGGCTTTCTTGCCACTACATAAACCACCTACGTACAGGAAAATGTCTACGAACTCTAGCATATCACCTGCCGCAAAGCCGTCTCCTGCCGGAATCGATACATTAGCCGTTAGTAACTCGCTAGCTAGCTATCCTACTATTTCCATGACATGCGACGGTCGATGTAGTCGTTAGTTATCGAACTAGACCTAAGCGGGTCATGCGTGTCATAGAGCACACGATGTAAGAGCGCGAACACGAACGTGTTGTGCTACGAACTCGTAGTACGGTTTACGTAGGTACGTAAGTGCTACAGGAATTACCTTCACATTATTTTCTCAGAACAAGTAATTGTTATTTTTATCGATGGGATAGAAGCAGTATTTCTGTATGTATCAAGTCACTAAAAATTTACATTTCAATAGACTCAAGACTAGTGTCCAAAGGGTGTGTATGAGACATCCATAGACGGACCATGATACAAGAACCGAACATGAATATTGTTTGCTGGGTGATTTGGACCGAAGAGAGGGTTGCATAGTTTGTGTTAAATATTACAGCGTTTGCTGGAAATGGACAACAAAATGACGTAGATGTGATTTATACATCTTTACTGAAAGTGAAATGAACTCTACCTGTGGCTTAGACATAAGTAACCTAAATACCTAAGAACTAATTCATTGGGGTGTGAACTCCGAGTTAGTACAATAACCCTGCGTCGTCGTCGCATTGTTTCGATTAACCTGACTTCCCGAGCCCACAGTGCCGTTAGATCATACGATCGGCGACCTTGCTGAGATCGTACATGCTGGTATTATGCAAACGAATACTAATTACATCAATCTTTTATGGATCGCTGCGTTCAATCATACTTGTGAGTGCTGTGGACTCATCGAGAAAATCGCTGAGGATACTGACCTTAATTACACGCAATGGTTTTGTTTACGACACAGAATGATACTGAAGTTTACCTACAACTACTTAATGAACCGAAACATTATCACCATAAATACATATACCGGTATGAAGCAGAAGCAGGTATAGTAGATAATCATAAAACGTCTCGAATACATTCACAGTAGCTAGGTCTCGTCGCTGGCTGTGCGTGCGGGGCTCCACTAATGCGACCACAAAGGCCGCATTGTGCTGCTTCCGGGAACATCACTTACTCTCATTACCCCTCACTTCTCATCCTTATCTGTCATCTTGATATCCAATGCTTATATTTTCATGTATTGTTATCAGGTAGTTACTTCTCGAACGCTTGTCCAAATTTTGCTGATATCACAACAGATCAATTTGATAACAGAATGGTAGCTCAGTTGGTTAGAGCACAAGCATGGTATATGAGAGGTCGTGAGTTCAAGTCACACTCGGGTGATGTTTTTTCATTTCTTATTATTATTTAGAATGATATTTTAACATTATTTACTTTATAAATATGATTATTTACTTTATAAAATTGCTCAAACGCCGTCATACCAGCTTCGCACATGCAGAATTACCGGAGTGACGTAAAAGATTCAAATGAAGGAAAACAGCTGAGCATTGTTTTGTTTGATACTGGAGTGGAGCACTCTTGCGAAACAATGGCATGCGTCTTATTGCCGTCTTCTTTAATCAATTTATGTAGATACTTATTCAATTTCTCAGTTTAAATATAAAGTATTAATTAATTCACTCTATCACCTATTCAATCTATCTAGATTATGGGTGGACTGATGACTTATGCTGAATTTGGAATTGCTCTTGATCATTAGGACAGGCCTTTTGTTCGTTTAATGCCCCTCGAGTTGGTGAGGAACGGTGTAAATATTGGACACTTAGAAACTGTCAGCTTTATTTAATCGCTTCTATAGGTACTCAATTAAATGAACTGAAATTTTAGTGATCAAACTTTGAGTGATGGTCACATAGCTCAAAATGTTAATTGGACCTTGAGAGTTGGAGTCTTAGATTGCAAACCCCTTGACGGGGAATTAGTTCCAGTTATAATTGAGGTAAAACTTGTTTCTATAGATTTATTAATGTTGAGTAGTAAGCTAAAAAGGAGCTTCGATAGATTAACGTGGGTATAAGAATTGACAGGAGGTCTAAGTAGGTCTATTTCGAAGAAATCGATTATCAAAGGAAAGAAGGATGGAAATAATGATGCACTGAGTATTCTACAGATGATTAGTCCTTGATTACGGATTACAGAGCACATAATAACGCTGCAATGACTAAAGGAGTAGACTGGGTAGAACGTGTGAGAACAATGCAGAGAAAAGGATAAGTAAAGCCATTCCAAAGGTCAATATCATGAGAGTTACGTACCATGTAAAAGTACATAACTGGACAATGATTATCACTGAAATACCTGTATACGTAGGTAGGTAGTACACATTAACATAGGTTTTTGACATAAACACACACTGCTCATTGAAGATAACCAGGCCCCTTCCTTTCCTTTTTCCTTCATATTCTTCTCCTTCCTCTTCTTTCGCGAACTGGCCGGCGGCAGTAGCAGCTCAAGTGGCCGGGCGCACCCTGGTAATACCAGGGGTCGACTAGCCCGGCCCGCGTCCCCCCGGGGCCAGCCGAATCTTTCCCTTCCCAGATGGGTCAGACTCTGACCCATGTGGCCCCTTTTAAGGGCCATGCAAGTTACCGGCGCGTTGCTGCGCGCCGAGAATGTTACCCGGGCACGGGGGTTACCCCAAGGCCCGCAACCCAGGGCACATTTTTGTACCCAGGACGACCCACGTCCGTTATTTTTTAAATACTCAGTCCTACTATAATATTATAAACGCGAAAGTTTGTAAGTACCTACCTATGGATGGATGGATGTTTGTTACTCTTTCACGTAAAAACGGCTAGAGCGATTTTAATAAAATTTGGTATGGAGTTAGCTGACACTTTGGATTAACACATAGGCTACCTACTATTTATCCCGGATAATTTCGACTTTTTGTATTTTCTGCAGTTCACGCGGGCGTCCACTAGTTTAGAATCATTTTTAAATGCTAATGAGGTCAATTTAATATTTACTATCTTACAACGTTGGAACGTTGGTAAAAGTGCGTGGGAATCGTACTAGCTCTAACTAGGTGTAAGATAGGGGTTGAGGAGAGCTGCATGCTGGGGCCGCTGGGCCGGTGACGGCTCGGTCGGGCTCTGCGCGGGCGCACGCGGCGCTGCAGGAGGAAGCGCGGCGACCTTGCCTGTCCTTGCGCTGCGCAGCGCGTGCGTCGGCGCCCGGGCGCGACCCCGCTGATACGGCACCCTTTTAACAGCGCGCGCGCTCACGCAGTTTCACTACTCGCGCGCGCCTCCTCGCGAACACGCGCGTCGCAAACGAAACAAATAACCGATACGATCTGTACGGTCTAGTCATAGCTCATTATAAGATAGTTAATTAAAGGTGGGAAACACGTTTGGAAGTTGCAAGTAAAATCGATAAAGCAGTGTCATATAGCAGTGCGGTTTGGTTGCAGACACAACAGAATGCCGAGTGTGAGCAACGGACGTCCGGTCGAGTCCGACGACGACATCGTGCTTTCGGGGATATCCGGCCGCTTCCCCGAGAGCAACTCCCTGGAGGAGTTCGCACAAAACCTGTTCGATGGAGTGGATCTCGTCACCGCAGATGACCGCCGATGGACCCCAGGTAACTTAATGGGAATAATACATCTCCCTCACTTTGATATCTCTACATAAAATATTTTTGTCATTGGTGCTCCATCAGCACATTATGCTCTGCTTACGATCTACTTTAAAATATGTATGATGTAATTTATTTCACTTCAGTTCAAAACCAACTTGCTTGGAAGAACAAAAAACATTCATGAATGGAAGTGAACCAAAGTTAGATGATACAATACAGCCCCTGGTTCTGGTAACTCTATCTATGACTAAGCAGTTACAATTAACTATTTTGGGAATTAGTAGTAGTATTATGTAGTAGATAGTATGGAGAATTCCTAAACAACTCAGGAATATTCATACAATCTTGAAAAATAAACATGTGATGTAAATATTGGAAATAGGTTCTCCATATTGGGCTATTTTTATAGCTTTCCGCTTAACATACCACTTTTGTTACATCCTGTATAAGCTTTTGCTAATTTCTCTTCTAAAATATTTTTCCCTAAAACATTGGACTTGTAAACATTCTCAGCAAATCTCTAATAATACTTAATAGCCCTTCTCAAGGCCAACCCTTGAAGTTGTGCAGTGCTGTGTTTACTATTCCAGTAGGTAGGTACTTCATGTGCTGAAAGGTTGTAGTGGATTCCTGAATCAATATCTAACTGTTTAGAGCTGCGCAATATGTCAACTTGAGATTCAAAACGTCCGCCAAATAATCTTAAGGTCATTTAAAGTCATTTGTAAATGTAAGATGGAAACAATGAAACTAACGTCAATTTCGACCTGACCTGAGCATTTCATGAAATTAGAAAGGTGACCCTTAAGGAGAGCCTTCGTTATCTAAAGTCTAATATTAAAATTAAAAAAATAGTTTACTTTAAAGAAAAGTTAAATGCTCATTATGGTTCCGGCAGTCACACTTAAACCTAAACGTAAAATTAGTCCTACCTGTCCTTTTCTCTCTCAGCCATTTATGTTAAGAACGGAGAGAGATAGACCTGACTAAGATTAGGTCTAGGTTTAAGTGTGACTGCCGGAATCGCCCTTATTGTACTAATATTTTAGATGATATCTCACTATACATATTAGATACATATCCATCCGTTTTGATGTGATGTTATGTAGTTAAAATCGCAAAATCGTTTTTGAACTTGTGACTAATCGAATATGGTATTTGTTGCTTACTTCTGTCAATCAGTAAATACGAGTAACTGGTTAGTCCTTTATAAAGTAGATATGACAAGTGGGTTATGAATGATGTAAATAAACATTTCCACGCTACTGGTTACCGCCATGGCGACCTCGAGTGGAGGAGCTGCGGATGAGGTAACTGTTGATCCCCTTACGCACTTTACCTCACACCTTGATGAATATGAATTTGATTTCTAATAATTAGCAAAATTATTGTCAAACATATAGTAAACAACAAAATGGATTTGTTGTGATATGACATACGAACTTAATTTAATAAAAACAGAAATTATTTCATACATTGCGTATCGGTACTATCGGGCCGATATACCGATACTATCGGGCACAGCACGGGGTATTCAGAGAAGATACTTTAGGTAAAGGTTGTTCAGATCATACAATACTATTTAAAACTATTTACTTTTTAGTTGTGTTATGTAAATGTGAGTACCAGTGTGTTACCCCATGTTACGGTCCGTTGCCTAGCTATAAAATACCTACCTTTACCATTAGGTACTAAAGATTATACCTTATAAGTAATGTAGAGAAAAGTTTGTTTAAAGTAAACGTTTTTGACTTTGAACAACCGTTAGTACATATCTATACAGTCTTTATACTAACGGTTGTTCAAAGTCAAAGAACATATCTAAATATTACGTCCTTCAATAATAATTGACTATATAGGTACATATAGAACCCTCTTTGTAAAAACGACTCGGTCTTGTCCAAAAATATTTAAGTAGGTAAAATTTATTTTTGCAAGATTGTAGAATTGTCAGAGTCTGACACTTGCTTTGTTTTTTTATAACTAAATGTTTAGGCATACGGTTTGACGTAGGTATGTGAAGTATATTTACACTTCAATACCTGTAGTAGGTAGGTGTTTAAAATTATTATTAAAATCTTAAACAAGGGTTCCCTCTGATCACCTTTATCTGCTAGTTTGTTTATTTTAACTTTAATATTTGCCCCTAAAATTGTTGTTTATTTTTTAAGTTCTTAGGTACATACCTAAATTAGTATTAAATTAAATCAAATTAGTAGTCCACTTAGTTCTAAATAGGTCCTAAACTAAAGAGGCAATAACTCTATAAATTCTATAGAGATTCTTTATATATAAATATATAAATTCTATTACGCATTTATTCAGAACAATAAGCATGGTCAGATTCAGCCTCGAATAGTAGGATTTTGTTTAAATGTCACAAACACCTTGTATTGTAGTGTAGGACACTAACCAAATAAGGTAGCGCTCACTCAGATAATACGCAGTGGTTTTAACAAAATTAAATATGTATTAACTTTACTATAAATCTAGAGTTATAAAGTATTAATAAAATATTTCCCGAGAGAAAGCTTACAAGTGTGAGATTACATGAAGCAATATTCCTCCTTGCTATGATACTCATAATGAATGATAGTACTAGTTTGCCCCGTCCCCACCTGTCGCTATCACGAGATCTGCTCAAGCGCAAATAATTTCGGACGTAACCTACGTGACCTGCGATAAGGCCAGTATCTCGGAGACGTACCTCCTTCCAAAGGTCACAGCATCCCGCTGAAGCCACACCAATGCGCGTCTTATCTATCCGTGGCCGAGTGATATTGCTCTGTCGCCACTCGTAGGTACCTACTTACACGTATTTCTTTAGCCAATTAATTATCTCTGCGTCAAGCAACAATAGACATGCCAAGACATTATTTTCTGATGTAGTTTTACATAAATTATCCTGGAGTTTGCGAAATCCAGGAAGTACCTACATAGATAGGTATATCGCTATTTATAGATCAATTGCCAATTTATTATGCGCATTTATGCCTGTTGAAGGCATTACGTCAAAAGAAATAATAGTTATATAATCTTTGACGTACCTACTACACATGTTTGTTGGTAATAATAGGTATCTGTTGAACAATGCAGTACCTCATATTCCTAGACAAATAATGGTGATTGAATAAGTGCGCTGATATTTTCCACCTCCATTCATGACCATCTAACTAAACCTAGCTGAAACAATCCTGCGCTAGTTGTGGCGCGCTGTGCTCGCGTGCGTACTTTCCCCGCGAGGCGCGCGTGCGCAACGGGCAGCGCTAGTGCGTGCGTGCAGCGAGCGGCGCCGCGCAGTCTGCGGGTGCGCAGGCGCGGCTCCGAGCCTCACTACTGCTACCTCTGACATACTACCTATTATTGATACATAATTGTTAAGGGCGAAACATGCACGAGATAAATGGTCGATTACGCAAGCGTGCACGATAAATGATCAGGTTCAAGGGCAATGTCAGCGACTAGATTACCCGTTACGTTACGTATAGTGCGACGGTACTCGTAACGCAGGTAACTTCTCAGTACGGTCATGTTACAGATGAGTAAACAGTGCTAGTTAAGATAGCCGTCATAATGAGAAATAAGTATCACAAACAAACTAACAGAGAGAGTCACCTACTTTCGCATAGTAAGTAACCGGGCGCTTCCCCGCAGGGCTGCACGGCCTGCCCGAGCGGAACGGCAAGCTGAAGGACCTGAAGTCGTTCGACGCGTCCTTCTTCGGCGTGCACATGAAGCAGGCGAACCTCATGGACCCGCAGCTGCGCATGCTGCTGGAGGTGGCCAGCGAGGCCATGGTGGACGCGGGCTACAGCCCGACCGAGCTGCGCGGCAGCCGCACCGGCGTGTACGTGGGCGTGTCCAGCTCCGAGGCCGAGGAGAAGTGGCTCGGCGACCCCGACAAGATCAACGGCTACGCGCTGGTCGGCTGCTGCCGCGCCATGTTCGCCAACCGCCTGTCGTACACGTTCGACTTCAAGGGCCCGTCGTTCGCCGTTGACACGGCGTGCTCCAGCTCGCTGGTGGCGCTGGCCACGGCGGCGGCCGCCATGCGCGCGGGGCAGTGCGACGCGGCCGTGATCGGCGGCTGCAACCTGGTGCTGAAGCCCAACATGTCGCTGTCGTTCCACCGGCTCAGCATGCTGTCGCCGGACGGGCGCTGCGCCGCCTTCGACGCGTCGGGGCGCGGCTACGTGCGCTCGGAGGCCGTGGTCACTGTGCTGCTGCAGCGGCGGCGCGACGCGCGGCGCGTGTACGCCACGCTGCGCAACGCGCGCATCAACACGGACGGCGCCAAGGAGCAGGGCATCACGTTCCCCATCGGCGCCATGCAGCGCGAGCTGGCCGCCGACACCTTCCGCGAGGCGGGGCTGCAGCCGAAGGACGTGGTCTACGTGGAGGCGCACGGCACCGGCACCAAGGTACGTGCCGTTCTCGGGTGTCTTGGTTTTTAAAAATGAGAAGATTGCCTATTTAAAGACTCTAAAGTCCGCTCCAAGAAATTCCTTGAAATTCCAGTTTACCAGGATATCTCGGACGTTGTACTTAGGAGGTCGTGTTATATTTTTAACGTCAGAGTTGTTCAAACGTATTACAAAAGGTCCCGCTTATAGTTATTTGTATGTCTAAGATATTCGTGTACTATACCCCTCCTCGGTGCCGCAGGTGGGCGACCCGCAGGAGGTCAACGCCATCGCGGAGCTGTTCTGTCCGGCGGAGAGACGCGAGCCGCTGCTGCTGGGCTCCGTCAAGTCCAACATGGGGCACTCGGAGCCCGCGTCCGGCCTGTGCTCGCTCGCCAAGGTGACCACATCCTTCTGCACACATACATATATACACAACCCCTTTAGCGTGACTATATGTTTGTATGTTTTCACATAATGGTGTAACCAAAGCTGCAGGGTTACGAAAGTGATCCTTACAGACACATTCAGCATAGCGCGTTCAGGATGTTTAGTGACTAGTTAGCTGATAGCCTGAGAGAACGCCCTTGAGTGTCTCAGTCGACTCTTGCAACATGCACGGGAGGAGATGCAGCCGATGTCTGATACTGCATCACCACAGGCAAACACATCGAGCTTTTCCGTTATAAACTCTGCCACGTCAGAAAATCCTATTGTCCGTTCATGTGTTCTTTGCTGACAATCCATTCACTTTAACCATTGCTCATAGCTGTTTATAGTGAAGTAATTATTGATTCCATCAATAGCGCGAGTTTGCCCTTGGTTATTGAGTTACAAGAAAACATTACAAGTAACGTGCGCGCATCAATTAGTGTTGTAGTGCTAAACGGTGATACTGAGATAAGGACCTCAAGTTTACTGCGAGAGATGTAACAAGTCCGGCTGTGACCTCCTCGGCCTAAGCAATAAATAGCTCCTTGTAACGAGGAAGGAAATGCCCCTATTATAAATTAAAATATGCGCACTAAATGAATATGTAATAAAATTATTATTGGTTTAATCTTTTGAGGAAGATGTTATTGTGTTCAATGCAGTTGCAGTTATATTTTTTTTTAAACTTGCATTTACCCAAAATAAGAGCGCTTCGAATAAGTGATTTTACATCATGTAGTCTTAGAAAATGAAATCTATTTTTTTTTATCTAATTATTTTTGTGTCCCCCAGAATTGAGCACAGACCAAACTCTTTGTAAACTCAAACTAGACTTGGTGCAAATGCAGATTGAAAACATTCCCATAATGCCATTATCACAAAGGGGCATCTCCCCTTTACCTCACTATGTATGTATCTGACAGTAATGTTGTTCTAGGTGTTGGTGGGTGCAGAACACGGACTCATGCCACAGAACCTGCACTACGTCACACCGAACCCAGACATCCCCGCGCTTACCGACGGAAGGCTCAAGGTCAGTACCGAAAAGCCCAGTCTTAAGGGCTTACGCTTGGTATTCCCTTGACAGCACTCTAGTGAGAGAGTACTTTAACATAAGAGAAGGAGCATAATACGGTAGGTATACCTACCGATGCCGTTATGACATTATCTGATAACCTCTCTTTGGTGAGACTGAAACTATGACGTTATTGCAGTTTAATTCCAGTTCAAAAATAAATACTGTTCGATAGAAAATAACCTGTAAAATGAGAGAAAGAAGGTGTAATTGAAGTACCCAGTTAATTAGATAAAGCCGCTTACAGTAGTGCTCATACCAAATAGGATTGTTTTTATTGTTATAAGCAGCCTAGAACCATCTCTCGATCTATTAAAAAAAACGCATCAAAATCCGTTCCCTGGTTTGAAAGAACATACATAGGGACGGACAGACAGCGGCAAGTGACTTTATTTTATAATATGTAGTAGTGATATGTATTCAGAGTCCTTGAAGGTAACTTACAAAAACTATTAATATATTATCGTAATATACAGGGTGATTTTTGGTCGTCAACGTTACCGAAATCTACGGAATCTCCTCATCATTATCACGATCATTTTTCTCCATGAAAGCATACCTGGGAAGTGTCTGGTTTCCAAAATTTTAGGGTCTAAAGTTGAGTAAATAGACTGCGTTTTTCTGCATAAATGCACATTGACGCGTGTAGCAAGATTTTTTCACGAGAAACAATTAATATCTGTCTATGAAAAAAACTAGCATAAACACTGGACACTATAATTTCGCCCGAACAAGTAATTTTTTTTTAAATTTACATCGTTTCCCAACATTTTTTTGGCATAAACTTACTTTATTTGATGTATAGAGTACGTACCCTTCGTTAAAGGTGGCATCGAAAAAACACCTGTATATGTCAGGTAAAATTTTGCTTACCTGAAAATACATATATTACAGTTTTATAATTTTGGCATGAGATTGACATAAGTATAATTACATAAGTACCTACTTACTTTACTTATTATCACAAAAAAATCTTACCTGAACTCTTTTTTTACTTGAATCTTGATGTAATGTAATGTAATGTATGTTAATAAAGTAGGTACATATGTACATATAATTTTTTTACATAATTATCATAGACAGGTTGCTGTGTAAATGTCACATGTCATGTCAGTTTTCTTGACGATTAGGCGTTTGATGCGCATGCGCATTTCATATAGAATTATGATTGGCATGTTAGTTCAGCAAATATGGTAAATATTCAAGCACGTGTAGGTAATGGGACTGTCCAGAAACATAATAAACTAATGGTTCCATGATAAGGGTGATTATGATTAATGGAATGGAAAATAATGCTGTTGAGTAGGGCTACGATTACTGTCATGTTTCATAACAGCGTAGATTTGAGTTTATTTTATTTTTATTATTTAGTAATCTCTCCATCTGACAGATCTCTTTGTAAGTCAAATCATGATAGCCTTACTGCTCGATAGTACTAGACTATTACTATAATATTAAAGGGCACGTGGGCTCTATTGTCAACTGAAAATAGAGACCACTAGACTTCCGATCTTTGATTCGAAGATGGCACCTCATAATGACGATAGGATGATAATGGTAGGCTTATAAATGTTCTATTTGTTCTATTATTAAACATTTATAAGTGTATGACTGCATTTTTGGTGTCACTGCATACAAATAGTGTACACGAGTGTCCTCACCCGCAGGTGGTAGACCGCAACACGGAGTTCCCGGGCGGACTGATCGCCGTCAACTCGTTCGGGTTCGGAGGAGCCAACGCGCATCTTATCCTCGAGACCAAGAAGTCGCAGCGCGGACTCGCCAAGGCCGAATATGAGATGCCCAGGTCAGTGCCGATGCCGGTGCAGTTACAAACTTCAGCTCTATCATAGAATAGCTAATTTCAGAAACAGTTAGAACGCGGCCGACACGAAACAGAGGGGTAAGCACGGACCTCTCGATGGTCCGTAACGCTATCGTTTGACTGTCAAATCACAGGTTTTGCTAGCGAGTCGTTACGCCGCGTAAAAAGGTTCGCGCTTACCCCGCTGTCGTGGAAGTGAAATACAAAGCAATTTCTTTTTATTTTATGCAATAGCATAAACTGGCAATAGTCAGTTTGACAGAATAAACAATGTCTGCGGTGTGCTTGAAATTTCGTAGAGCAAATTGTGTGCTTCGCACCGCGCTTCTACAATAGTTCTATTTCGGCTGGTTTTCAGCTGGCATATTTACCAGAATTAGCCAGGGTGAGGGCTCTACTTATGGTACAAATATATTCAGCTCAGCACTATTTATGTAGGTATGTTCCAAGATATGGTAGTTATGTACGAACATTTACCAGAGTACCGGCTAGCTGGAAATATTACCAGATTTGGAGGTCTGTGCTCTACTCGTTACAAATACCTAGGTACTTACACAAATACCTATTCGGCGCTTATATCTAACCATGACGTCAGCATGTGCCAAGCCTGAACTGCCAGACTTGAACAATGACTATCTGACACGACACTCTATATAGCCTAGTTTTAGTTCTTACGGTCAAGTTCAATGTCACTCGCACGGATGACGCACACTTGGCTCGGTCACACTACACATGAGCTGCACTGACTGAGGCATGAATGAACTACACTTACTAATTATTCTGATATTTTTCCATTATCCACAGATTCTAAACTATTTGATTTATTATGCGTTATCATAATATGTAGAACATATCGTATACATATAATATACTAAGTATACCTACATAAAGCTACTCGTTAAATTATAATAAAAATCTGCTTGTATAAAAAATTTACAAACCGGAATTTTTGCATGAACTATGATGGTAATAAATGATAAACTATGTTTATATTTTCCGTTTATCTGTACTAAGGTATCTGTTAATTTTGTAGTTTCCAAATTAAGCTAGTTAATGTCAATAATAGTTAATTACTTAATACAATATGCAACATGATTATTAAGGCCTAGATTATTAAATTAATCAACGAATAAAACCCCGCAACAATTTAGGCAAATACTTGTTCTACCTACCTCTGCTACTACAACTTAACAATTTTAGCCTAATCCGACGTAAGGAACGTGATGTCAAGGTAAACTGCGAAAATTCATAGAAGCAATATCGTAAATAAACTAATGTTTTATTGTGGACATAAAGTTATTTAGATTATTTATTAGAGTAGCACAGCGCGTCCGCGTCACGCTCCACTCTCGAGTGTCTACTGACTGGTACTGAACTACTGACTATGCTAATGAGGAAACTGCCGGCCGAGGATCTCTCGCGGTCTTATCGACACCTCACAACGTACTTAGTTGTTTGTGATGATATAAGCAGTGCTAATGTCGCGCACATATTTAATAACACGTAATATTACAAACTCGCTGGGCGATTGAGGAATATGAGTAAAATCTGTTCACCACTACGTCGGGAGCTACCGCAGAGTGTTCGCTGCGCTCGCTCGTTTACTGCGTCGTTATTGTTACAGTTCTAACATATCTTAATTATTTCGCGGGCAAACTGTTAAAAGCTTTAAATTTATTAAATTAACTCCCTCCAAAACTCATACTATTCAAAATGCCTAGTAATACTCGTACCTGCGACATTAATATAAATTATTCAGTAACTAAGGAAGTTAAGAATTTTTTTTATAATCACTTACGATATGCAATTTTAAAAATTGTGGCGTAGAATATTCAATATGTACTTAACGCCAGTTTGTATGCACTGTATATTATGTCACACACAAACACGTGTAGTTCAGCCTTGATGGACTAACTTATAAGTACTACAGAATGCTTGTGTATATACCTAGTATAGATCTACTTCGAAATAGTGAAAAATAAATCAGCTGTTTCATACAATCTCGAATACCTAATAACTGCACTGAAATGTATGGAACAGCTGATTTTTTTCACTATTTCGGAGTTGTTCCCATAGTGAAAGTTGTTTCTATTTACCTACCTAGTTTCGTGTCAAAAGATAAGAACTAATTTTGAAAAGACCTTATACACGTACTTGTAGTTCATCTCCTGTGTCGCTAGCGATGTGCCATTAACTGAGCATTAACCTGTATACATGTAATTTATGTGTATAAGGCTCATAAATGTTTTGGAAGCAAAGGGAGGGGCTTGACTTAACGGACTGTAGGCTTTAGTCAGGCTTGGATTTATTGGAGAATGTTAACTAGGGCGGGGCGTTTACAAAAGCTAGCGACGAATGATTTCTTTAATATTACGAACCAATCTTGACATCACTTTTACAACTCGCTCTGTATGCGTAATTATAGGACCAGAGATTAGGACGCAGAGGAAAAGATCACAAATCTGACGTGGTGATCATGGACAATCAGGACCACCGATGATAGACACTCGGGGAGAATAAGACCACAGATGTAAGGCGGTGATCTCTAGAAAGTCTAGTCTCACGCGCGTTTCCCCTCAGACTGGTGGTGGCGTCGGGGCGCACGCGCGAGGCGGTGGAGTCGCTGCTGGCGCACGCGGCGGCGCACGCGGCGGACGCGCCGCTGCACGCGCTGCTGGACGCCGTGGCGGCGCGCGCCGTGCCCGGCCACGCCTGGCGCGGATACCGTCTGCTGGGCGCGCCCGGCGATGAGCCCGTGCAGGAGATCGCGGTGAGTGCAAAGAAAAGAAATTCGCACTTATTTTGTCAGTCAAGCATTTTTTTTTAATATCTAGCGCGTTTGGTTACGTAAACAAACTTCGATTATTTAAGTGTTTGATTTTTAAAATTATCAAAGTGACCCCCCAAAAACTGGCTACTTGATAGGTAGTTTGTTCTAGCGAATTGTTTCTCTCGTCGAACTACGTCGATACACGGGATTAGTTAGGATGTCCATTTTTCGTGCTTTTCGGAACACTGCATTGTCAAATAGCCTATTGACCCAGCTCCTACGCTAAACTAACTAATAACGATTTCGAAATAGCCCACTACGGCACACAATACATTAGGGATCTTACTATTCTTACTGTGTAACTAGGTTACCTAATATGTTGTAAATATAAAAAAAAAAACAGAAATGTTAGTTAAAAGTACTTTCATAATTACTTTGTTACGTTAGTATTTTCGTACAGGTTCGGAGTCTGTCTATCTATTCATATTCTATTTCTGAAACATATTTTACTGCAACAGATACGTAAATTTTATTGCGTTCCGTTCTGACTGCGTTTTATAAATATTCCTACATATACCTTCAACCTACCTACACAGACAGAATATGGATGTACTAACCAATAATGTTGGGATTGATGATTCCTTACATACTTTATGCTCGGCGCCTAGCACTATATACAGGTGTTTTTTGTGGCCACCTTTAACGAAGGGTACGTATTCTATACATGAAATAAAGTAAGTTTATGCCAAAAAAAATGCTGAGAAAAATTTTTTTTTTTTTGAAAAAAAAATTTAAATTCCTTGATCGTGCGAAATTTATAGTGTCTAGTGTTTATGTTAGGTTTTTTTATAGACAGATATTAATTATTTTTCGTGAAAAAATCCTGCTACGCGCGTCTATGTGCATTTATGCAGAAAAACGCAGTCTATTTACTCAACTTTGGACCCTAATATTTTGGAAACCAGACACTTCCCAGGTATGCTTCCATGGAGAAAAATGATCGTGATGATGAGGAGATTCCGTAGTTTTCGGAAACGTTGACGACCAAAAATCATCCTGTATAGATGTCTACAACTTGTCTTGGTCACCTAAATATTTTTTATGGATTAACGTATTAAAATATAAGTAAGAGTTAATTGACTATTTGACGTTCATTTTATGAATGATAAACGATCATTTCATAGATAGGTCAGTTGCAAACGCTAGGTATTTTTAATTAAATCTTTTGCGTCTATTTAATAAATAAACAAAAATATTTTGCCTAAAATTGCGTCAATAAATTGGTAAGTAAAAATATTTTGTGTCAAATTCATGTAGGCATGCAAACTAAATGACTTCACTCTTTCAATCTGGTTTTTTAAAAAATTTGAATATTTAGAATAACTAAGTACTGATCTATTAATTTTTTGTGCTAAAGTAAACTTGAGTGATCAGCATTATAATAACTTGTATCAGATTGACGTCATAACTTTATTACGTCTTTGAATTTTGATAATTAAATAACGATAGAAGTTAATATTTGCCGATACCGGATCGTAGTATGATATCACGATCTCCATAAATAATGTGCGTCCGAGTGGAAGGAATCCCGCACATTAGCGACTAATGTCACAGGCTCACTGCGTGATGGAGAAATCCCAGGCGAAACTGTCGTTCACGCGCTAAGCAAAGTGTGGCCTGTTTACGTATTTCCTTATGTATATAGAAAGAAAATTAATAGGGCCGTTAAATAATAACATTTGTTATGATTCGACGCATAGTTAAAGAGTTAAAAAATTAAGACAATTTTTGCCTTGCAATTTTATTTGGCACACGGCGTACCGTTAATACAAAATAACACTGGGCGAATATTGTATACTATTATATGGTACGTTTTAAATTTTAATTAAAACGAACGGGCGCTGTTATGAGTTAGTAGACGGATAAACCATACATACGTTATAGTAATTAGTCGCCGCCAAATTGGTCGCGCAACCAAACGGACACCAGACCCCCTAGCATGACCACGCCACGTGGATATCGTATATACAAAATTCAACAGGGCGGCTATATTTATCGTATTTTGACAGCCTAATTGTCGATAAATCGGTTTATCATATCGTGTTTTGCAGGTCATGCTACTTGAGCAGATGAGTAACTATAGAATTGTTTCTATAGATAGAGCATTTTGTTATAGCGGCAGCAACTGGTCGCGCTGCCATGGTCGCCCAGTGAAATAGTGACCTTAACATACACTTTTGTGGACAGTTTCGGTGTAGTGGACTATTTTCATAGCACTTCGCTCGTCCCTTCTAATAGCTATATATAGATTGTTTATGCTTGTTCTGTAGGGTAAGCATGAACCTTTTTACGCGCCGTTACGCTATCGACTCGCAAGCAAAATGTATGAGATATGACATTATGACAATAGTGTTACGGACTGTCGCGAGGTTCGTGCTTTCCCCACTGTTTGCCAGTTTATGAGACGGCTGACGTGTTTACTTATGGTCGTCAGGAGATCGAGGCGGGCGAGGTGGGGCGGCCCGTGTGGCTCGTGTTCTCGGGCATGGGCTCGCAGTGGGCGGGCATGGGTCGCGAGCTGATGGCGCTGCCGCCCTTCGCCGCCAGCATCCGCCGCTCCGCCGACGCGCTGCGCCCGCTGGGCTTGGATCTCGTGCATGTACTCACTGGTATGTAGTCAAAGCTGTGGAACTTAGCAAAAGGAGGGAGGAAGTAAATACAGATGCTTAGGTGATGTCATAATTTGTTGTCAAAAGAAGGAAAATTATGTTCATGTCGATGCGGACTAGAATACATCAGCTGAATCTCCTTCCGTACACGTTGTAAACGTTCACCAAGGAACTCGGACCTTCTCTCAGACGTAAGCTAGCACTGTCCTGATCTTGAGATCCTGCAGTTCTAATTATCCCTTTTTTGAAAACACAGCCGTGTATGTAATGCTGAAAAGTAGACATTAGTGCTTCTTTTATTAGACCTGCTTCTAGGATTTTATGATGAAGTGACGATATGAGGCGTGTGACTTGCAGAGGCGGACGAGAGCGCGTTCGAGGACGTGGTGAACTCGTTCGTGTCGATCATCGCCGTGCAGGTGGCGCTGGTGGACTGGCTCCGCGCCGCCGGCCTGCCCATCGACGGCGTCGTCGGACACTCCGTCGGAGAAAACGGTACGCGGAATGTTGCAGGACATATACGAGTACATATTTATTGCTCAAGACTGTTAAGAATACTACTGTTGGCTGTATGCTAAAGATTGAAATCGGATATTTGATTTAAAATTCAATTTTTTTAAGCAATTGAAGTTATAGTCAGCGAAGTGCGATTCGATCGCGATCTCATGTACCCGCCCTGTGTCTGACACGTTGTCGTGGTGTGTGCGCAGGCTGCGCGTACGCCGACGACACGCTGTCGGCGGCGCAGGCCGTGCTGGCGGCGTACTGGCGCGGGCGGTCCGTGCGGGACGCCGCGCTGCCGCCGGGCGCCATGGCGGCCGTGGGACTCTCGTGGGACGAGGCGGCGCGCCGCTGCCCGCCCGACGTGGCGCCCGCCTGCCACAACTCCGAGGACTCCGTCACGGTATGACCGCTCGCTTTACTGTCCTTATGCGGCTAAGAATCATGCTTACCGGTCCTTCGAGTCGGATCTGAACCCTTGTAATTAGGTATATCAAGTGTTTCAAAAATATATTGTATAATTTGTTCCTTCGAGCCGTATTAAAAATTAACAAATAAAGTATTTGAAATCTTGTAAGTACGTCAAGTGTGAGCATTTAAGTGTCTCAAAAATTAAAGAGCTTCGAGTCGTATCTGACCTTTTAAGTATTTAACCGTCTCTAAAATCAACAGTGTGTTGGTTCTTCGCGCCATATTTGGCGTCTTTGCGAATAGATTCCCCCTCCTTCCCCAGGTGTCGGGTCCCCCCGAATCGATCGAGAAGCTGGTGGCCGAGCTGTCGGCGGAGGGCATCTTCGCGCGACGCGTGAAGTCGTCGGGCGTGGCATTCCACAGCCGCTACATCGCGCCGGCCGCGCCGCTGCTGCGCCGCTCGCTGGAGCAGGTCATCCCGGAGCCGCGCGCGCGCAGCCCGCGCTGGGTGTCCTCGTCCGTGCCGAGGGACCGCTGGGACTCCGACATCGGTGTGTGCGCTTTGTTTGCGAGTTCGTTCCGCTCGTCACTCATAACTTTTGGCGACTCACGATTTAGTCAGCGTAAACTTTGAAAATGCCACTTTTATTTCCGTGCTGTAGTAGCGTAGTCCTTCAATATGTGCCATCGGGCTCGTGTCGACCGTCAAAGCTGACCATGCCTTCCTCCGCAGCCAAGTTGAGCGACGCCAGCTACCACGTGAACAACCTGCTGTCGCCGGTGCGCTTCGCGGACGCGCTGCGCTCGGTGCCGGCGCACGCGCTGGTGGTGGAGGTGGCGCCGCACGCACTGCTGCAGGCCGTGCTGAAGCGCGCGCTGCCCGACGCCGCGCACGTGCCGCTCGTGCGCCGCGACGCGCCCGCCACCGGCCTGCAGCCGCTGCAGGCGCTGGGCCGCATGTACCTGCGCGGCGCGCAGCCGCAGCCCGGCCGCCTGTACCCGCCCGTGCCCTTCCCGGTGCCGCAGGGCACCCCGGGGCTCGCCTCGTGGGTGAAGTGGGACCACTCGGCCGAGTTGGACGTGCCCGACTTCGGCCAGGTCGGCTCGGGCGAGAACGTCATCGAGGTGGACCTGGCCAGCCCCGAGTGGGAGTACATCGCCGGACACAACATCGACGGCCGCGTGCTCTTCCCGGCCACCGGATACCTGGTACTCGCTCCTCGTCAAACCGCTTTCGGTGTAAGTTGCCGTCCTCAGCGTTCGGGCGCTAACCCAGTCCTCTGTTGCAGTACCTCGTATGGAAGACCGTCGCCAAACTGCACAACACCAAACTGGAGGAGACCCCCATCGTCCTCGAGAACGTGTCGTTCCGGCGCGCGACCATCGTGAGCCGCGAGCAGCCCGTGCGCTTCCTCGTCAGCGTGCTGGCGGCCAGCGGAGAGTTCGAGGTCTGCGAGGGCGGCGCCAGCGTCGTGAGCGGTCGCGTGCGGCTCGCGGCCGAGCCGGCGGCCGAGCGCCTGGCGCTGCCCGAGCCGGCGCCGCGCGCGCGCTCCGACGCCGCCTTGCTGCCACTGGACGCCGACGACGTGTACAAGGAGCTGCGCCTGCGCGGCTACCACTACGCCGGCGCGTTCCGCGGCATCCGCGCCGCTGACGCGCGCGGCGCCGCCGGCACGCTCGCCTGGGAGGGTAACTGGGTCTCCTTCATCGACACGATGCTGCAGTTCGCCATCGTGGGCGTGGACTCGCGCCAGCTGCAGCTGCCGACGCGCCTGCTGCGAGCCGCGCTGGACCCGCAGGCGCTGCTGGCGGCGGCGGCGGGCGGCACGCTGCCCGTGCGCTCGCTGCGCCACGTGGACGTCATCGCGGCGCCCGGCGTGGAGCTGCGCGGCGTCAAGACCAGCCTGGCGCCGCGCCGCACCAACGTGCAGGCGGCGCCGCGCCTCGAGACCTACGAGTTCGTGCCGCTCCGCCACGCGCGCTCCGGCGACCCCGCCCGGACCCGGCGCGAGGCGCTGCGCGTGGCGCTCGGCCTACTCGCCGAGAACGCCCACTCGCTCAAGCTGAAGGCCGTGGAGGCGGCGCTGGAGCGCGCGCCCGAGGCGCTGCTGCTACCGCTGGCGCAGGAGATCCTGGAGGGCGAGCCGCAGCTGCGCGTGTCGGCCTCGCTGGCGGCCGGTGCCGGCGCCGCTGCGTACCGCGCGCTCTGCGAGCCGCTCGACATCGCCGTGACGGGCAAGGACGCGCTGCAGGCGGCGCCCGAAGCCGGCGCGCACCTCGTGCTGGCGGCCGACGTGCTGGCGCGGCACGGCGCATCCGCACTGCGCCACCTGGCGGCCGCGCTGGAGCCCGCCACGGGCATGCTGCTGCTGGAGGAGCCGCCGCGCGCGCTCGACGAGCCGGCGGCGCGGGACCTGCTGGCCCGGGCGGGGCTCGCGGTGGTGGCCGTGCAGGGCGCCGCCAACGCGGACTTCATTCTGCTGCGCCCGAAGCCCGTCCTGCCACCGGCGCACGTCGCCGTGGAGGTCCGCAACGAGTCGTTCGCGTGGGTGGAGCCGCTGCGCGACGCGCTGAAGCGAGCGGAAACTGAGGACATCCGAGTGTACGTGTGGTCGACGGCGTCCGACAGCGGCGTGCTGGGGCTGGCCACGTGCCTGCGTCAGGAGCCGGGCGGGCGGCGCCTGCGCGCGCTGCTGGCGCCGGGCGCGCCCGCCTTCTCCGTGGCCGCGCCCGAGTACGCGGAGGCCGTGGCGCTGGACCTGGCGGCGGCCGTGCGGCGCGGCGCGGCGTGGGGCAGCATGCGGCACCTGGCGCTGGCGGACGCGGCCGAGGCCACGCTGCCCGTGGAGCTGGCGTACGTGAACACGCTGACGCGCGGGGACCTGTCCTCGCTGCGCTGGGTGGAGGCCCCGGCCGGCCTGGACGCGGGCCCGGGCGCCGTGCGCTGCCGAGTGCACTACGCGCCGCTCAACTTCCGCGACATCATGCTGGCCACCGGCAAGCTCCCGCCAGACGCGCTGCCCGGAGACCTGGCCTCGCAGGTGCGTGTGCTCTCTCTTTCTGTCGCCGGAATGGTTACTTAGATAAGTGTCGTAAGTTCGCTAACTAACCTTGTACCCATGTCCGGACAGGAGTGCATCCTGGGCCTGGAGTTCAGCGGACGCGAGGAGTCGTCGGGGCGGCGCGTGATGGGCATGGTGGCGGCTCGCGGGCTGGCCAGCGCCGTGGCGGCGGACGCCGGCTTCCTGTGGGACGTGCCGGCCGCCTGGAGCCTGCGCGACGCCGCCACCGTGCCCGTGGCCTACGCCACCGCCTACTACGCGCTGGTGGTGCGCGGGCGCATGCGGCGCGGCGAGACGCTGCTGGTGCACGCGGGCTCGGGCGGCGTGGGACAGGTCAGCAAGTGCGGAATGAAAGACTGGAAGTCGGGCGATCTGTAAAATTGCTAACAAACATTGGCCACATTGACGCGTCCCACACTAAACGGCGATCCCCGTCCCCAGGCGGCGATCTCCATCGCGCTGTCGTACGGCTGCACGGTATACACGACAGTGGGCACGTCGGACAAGCGTGCCTGGCTGCGCACTCGCTTCCCCTCGCTGCCGGACGCACACATCGGCAACTCGCGTGACGCGTCGTTCGAGCAGCTGGTGCGGTCGGCGACAGGCGGCCGCGGTGTGGACCTGGTGCTCAACTCGCTGGCCGGCGAGCAGCTGCTGGCGTCCGTGCGCTGTTTGGCCGTGGGTGGACGCTTCCTCGAGATCGGCAAGCTGGATCTGTCGAACGATACCGCGCTGGTGAGTGCGCTTGTTACCTATTTGAAAATTATTTAAAAAGTCGTAATTCAGTGGGGATTCAAGTTTTTAATTGGCTTAAAGATCGACGTGACGTCCGTTCGTGTCGTTAAGGGAGGAGTCTTCTCTGATGACACCTCATTCGCTTCCTCTACTTTCATAATCTTCACTCGTCCGTTTAGGATACTCTTGACCTTTCTCCAGAGTGGTTCATAAACCTGTTCATTTCGTTTCCAGGGAATGTCAGTATTCTTGAAGAACACGACCTTCCACGGCATCCTCCTGGACGCGCTATTCGAAGGCGCGGGCGATGCCGGTGAACGCGCCGCCGTCGTGCGATGCGTCAAAGAAGGCATCGCCAGCGGAGCCGTCAAGCCTTTACCGGCCAGCGTCTACTCGGAGGGACAGTTGGAGCAGGCCTTCCGGTTCATGGCCACGGGCCGCCATATTGGAAAAGTGTTGTTACAAGTGCGGGAGGACGAGGCGGACGGACACAAGCTGTTCCCCGCCTTGCCGCGTGTCTACATGCGGCCAGAGAGTTCTTATGTACTTGTGGGTGAGTTGTTCTGTTCTACTCGTACGTACGTTTATTATGAAAAAGTTCATTTATAGAGACTTAGGTGTTCTATGTTTTATTCTTATTCTTATTGCACATACACAAAAAGAAATATGGTATACAACATTAAAGAAGAGATGCATGTACAATGGTAAACTTATCTCTACCAGAGATCTCTTCCAGCAAGCCAAGCAAGTAAAGAGAAATTGTTAACAATAGGGTAACATGTGCAATTAAACAAATTCTAAGAAACTACAAAACTACATTAAGAAAAAAAAGGAGAGAAACAAATGACAGCATATTCAAATAATGAACAGGTAGTGATTCTTCAGCTTTTCCCGAAATGTGCCAACAGTGCGACAATCTCTAACCGTGTGGGGTAATTAATTCCAGAGCTTAACCGCCCGAACCGAGAAAGAATACCCAAAAACCTTAGAATTAAATCGGGGAGTTTGTAGCAGTGATGCCGTATTGGATTGGATGTTTTCTTATTATAGTAACAGATAAACCTCGTCATGTTGAGTTAAGCCCTAGAACTTCTTTCGATTTGATCGAGAAACTATCTTTGTGCGAGTCCTTTAATTTAGTGTCTGCATTAGTTTTATGAAGTGCTCCATGTTTTAACTTACCGTTCTCCCAGGTGGCACGGGTGGCTTCGGTCTGGAGCTGGCGGGTTGGCTGGTGTCCCGCGGTGCACGTACGTTGGTGCTCAACTCGCGCTCCGGCGTCGTCACCGGCTACCAGTCCTGGTGCATCCGCAGGTAGCCGTCCGTCCTGTGCGGTCCGCACACTTCACCCAGTAGCGTGGTACTCACCGTGGTGTTGTCACCAGATGGCGCGAGCAGGGCGTGCGCGTGGTGGTCACCAAGACGGACGCCACCACGGAGGAGGGCGCGCGCGCACTGCTGGGCGAGGCGGCGGCGCTGGCCCCTGTGGCCGGCATCTTCCACCTGGCGGCCGTGCTGCGTGACGGCTTCCTGGAGGGACTTAGCGCCGAGGACTTCAAGACCGTCGCCAAGCCTAAGATAGACGGTGCGCACATACTGCTATACGTTCGTCTATTAGGATAGTCGATCGGTTTCTCGGAGGCATGTTAAAATTAAAGAATCCATCCATGCAATAATGTTGTTATTGCATGATTCGTTAAAATATGACCGATTTAGGATGTAACAATGTGTCAAATTCGTAGTAAAATAAAATAATGGTTAACGTTCGAGAAACTCGACGTATACTCGTATTATTATAACAAAATTTGTTGCTTAAAATATTTGCAGGTTGCCATAACGGGAAACATAAAACGGGACAGGAAACACCACATTGGCGACACTGAATTTCATTGACTGTATACTTTCCTGTGTATTTTGTTTTATTCCTGTATATTTTGTTGCAATCTCTGATATTGTGGATATATGAGTTGTTACTCGGCTCGTTGACACATATCTTTTGATCAATAATTCTGAAATGATGTGTGTACCTAAAGCTAACGGGTTTATTCTGTTTGCAGGCACAATAGCCCTGGACAAAGCGTCCCGCGCCCTCGCACCGTCTCTGGAACACTTTGTGTTGTTCTCGTCCGTGTCGTGCGGACGCGGTAACGCGGGACAGAGTAACTACGGTCTGGCCAACAGTGCCATGGAGAGGATCGCCGAGCTGAGGCAGAGGGACGGCCTGCCCGCACTCGCCATACAGTGGGGAGCTATCGGTGAGTGTGTTACTAGGGTTATGTATGACTCTTTGGTGTGCTATGGAGTGTCTAAAAATGTCGGTCATCTTCTCATAAAAAACTGTTATTATTTATTTTAATTTTGTTTCTGAATATTGAGACCTCTTTTATATTCTTTCCGTTCTGGCTCAATTATATTTTGTTCACATAATATAATTATTTTTATGTCCCTTGCGACCGCAAGATGTGTATTCTTGTTGAGAGCGTTATGAGCTCTTTATATCATTTTACTGCACTATTACAAATAGTGAAATTAAAGCTATATAGTATTCTTTTACAGTTAACTAAAGATTAATTTCATGATACTGTAAGCCTGGCTAGATCTCTATACGAAGTCGGAGTTATTTGAATCACATAGCAGATTTCTTGCCAGTCCTTTTTTAATGACCCCTAACAGTTGTGTACAAGGCTTTTCTTCTCATGACGTTCGCTCAATGTGTATCGTTGTCGGTTGTTTTATATATGGGGCAATTTGACATAATTAACTCCTTATTCCTTCCTCGTCCTTTCTCGAACAACCCCTCGCAGTAGTACAAAGCGTTGTGACCGAGCGTGTCGTCGACGTTGTACCGTTGTTGTCCCGCAGGTGAGGTCGGACTCGTGGCGAACATGACGGGCGGCGCGGAGACCGAGGTGGGAGGCACAGTCCCACAGCTGATGTCGTCGTGTCTGTCGTCACTGGGCACACTGCTGGCACGGCCGCACGCCGTGGCCGGCTCGCTCGTGCTGGCCGACAAGCGCCGCGCCGCCGCCGCGCCCACGCAGCAGCTGACGCAGGCCGTCGCCAACATCCTGGGTGAGTCTCACGCGCTGGGTCAACGTCCTCCGTGAGTTGGCCGTTGATAATAATAATTCTTTATTGCATAAAATATGGTACATAAGGTGTTACAGAGTTCAGTGTTTCACATATTTAGCTATCGAACAGCATGCAAAATGTCTTTTAATCTAAGCTAAGTTTAGTCATATAAATTATCCAGCAGTTATTAGGTAAGTATCAGTGAGTTCATAATTTTTATCTAGTATAATAAAATTTTACATTAGGTTATTAGATTTACGTTAACTACTTACATTGAGATATTACATTTACATAATGATCATTAAAAAAGTCACTTATGGAATAAAATTGATGTTGCAACAGCCATTTCAAAAGTATTGGCTTAAATAATAATAATAATAATAAACATTTATTTCAGATAACGAGATCCATATTTTGTTAGGTTGTTAGTTACAAATTACTTAGTCTATGTTAGTTGGTAAATAATAATATAGAACTTAATTGTAAATAAATTAAAATATAAATTAGCAGGCAGATACATAAGCGGCTCTAATTCATGTAACTGCCCTTAAAGCCTCTATTTGCCGGTGGGATTCCTGAGACTATTTTCATCCAAAAATTCAAAATGGAACCATCGACCCGCTTGGCAATTACCGATAGAATGCTGTCCGGGCTACCCCGCAGCCTGTGCATCAAGGAGGCGACCCTTTTTCGCCTTATCGCTTGGAAGCCATCCGTGTGAGCCTCGGCGAACATGCCCGATGCACTGCAAAAGCGAGGCAGCCCCATCAGCATCCTAAAAGCATTGTTGTATTGGACCTGCAGGGCCCTAATGGCCCTCTGCGAATACCTGACCCACAGGCTGCTCGTGTAAAATGATTGGCAATAAGCCTTAAACAACGTGATTTTTACTTGTTTTGAACAGCGAGCAAACCTGCGCGCCAACATATTCACCTGGACCGCCAGGGCCCTGCGTTCCCTATCAATGTCTAAGTCATCATTCAGATCTTCCGTGATAATATGACCAAGATATTTAAAAGAACTGGTTCTGCAGAGCTCCTTCCTTTTTTGGGATATGCCTTAAAACCAGTCTATTTGAATCCAGTCTACTTGTACTGCGCGGAAAATTATCTTTGGCTGTAGTAAATCTGTTAAGGTAGTTTTTTACAAATGTAACCACTTCGTAGATATACATACAGAGTAGTGGTAGAATGCCTAGTTTATCAAATATAGGTCTACAGGAGTGAGTAAATGGCAACACACTTTTCTCTATTATAATAGCTCGAAGGGCTTTTCCGTGTTCACTAGTTGAACGTTTCACCTCTCTGCCCCCAGGCATCAAGGACGCGGCACAAGTGCCCGAGTCGTCGAACCTGGCGGAGCTGGGCATGGACTCGCTGATGGGCGCGGAGATCAAGCAGACACTGGAGAGGTCGTACGATGTGGTGCTGAGCGTGGCCGACATCCGCGCGCTCACCTTCGCCAAGCTCAAGGCCATGGCGGCCGGCGACGCGCCCGCTCCGACCGCCGCGCCCGCGCTGCAGCCCGGGGAGGAACCCGCCGAGTATGTGGCCTTTTGGTTTACGTTCCTGTGCCGATGCAGGCTCCATACTATAATGTAGCACCTGTATCTCCGTGAACATCGAATGAGTCGACTATGGAACTTAGGCATCTTAGTCCTTCGATTTAAGATACTTCATTTTTTAACTCTGCCGGTTGTATATGTATGTAGGTAATTTTCTGTTTTTAAACCTCTCCCCCAAACTTAAACCTGGTGACGCTTGTTCTACGTATGTTAAATTAACTGTAGTGATTTCCTTTAGTGAGTTAGGTACTTCCCTAACTGTAGCGATCTCCTTTAGTGAGTTACGTACCTCCCTAACTAATAGCTAACGGTTGTATACCGGTGCAGGAGCGAGGAGGAGCTGGTCCGCTTCATGGTGGACGGACCGCTGATGCCGGAGCAGACACTGGTGACTCTGCGGTCGCAGCCCGCGCCTGGCGCTGACCCTGTCTTCATGGTGAGTCATTGCTGACTTCATATGGAAAACGTGAAACGTCGTAAGGAAAGAAGTAATGAAGCGTAAGTTGGTGATTGAGGTCTTCGAAAATATGACACCAGTCGAACTACTGTCAAGCGCATGATCAGAATTGGGTAAATTCTCCCATAGGTTACAGTTACAGCGAGAACAAGACAAGCGCAGGCTATTTATATACCCCCCCCCGCCGCCCCCCAGGTACACCCGATCGAGGGCGTGGCGGACTCACTGAAGCCGCTGGCGGCGCGCGTGCGCGGGCCGGTGCTGTGCCTGCAGTGCACGTCCGCGGCGCCGCTGTCCGACCTGCCGGCGCTGGCGGCGCACTACCTGCGCAGCGTGCTCGCCGTGCAGCCGCAGCCGCCCTACACGCTGCTCGGGTACTCGTTCGGCGCCGCCGTCGCCATCGAGCTGGCGCTGCAGCTGCAGAAGGTACGCTGTGCTATCCTCTGCACGCATCAGGGTATAGGATTTGATTAGCTCCCACATCAGGCGAACGCAAATCAAATTATCATTTATTAATTAAAGAAAAAACCTGACTGCATACACGTATTGAAATTTTGGTGGTATTTAGACACTCGGGTCACGAGAATGTCAATTCTCCGCTAAAACGAATTTAATGACAACTCTCAAACTCAAATGCGCCGATCTGTTTTGACTCTAGAGCGTGACAAATAGACTGACAGCCAGGCAAATATTGATACCATGACTTCAGACCATGATTCTGAGGCGGAAAACACAGAAAAATTTCTCGGGAAAATTCCAATATTTTCCGACTTTTTTTTCATATTTTCAGAAAGAACAATGTTTAATTAGGCCTTAGATAATGACTTAAAAATAAAAAATACCAAAAAATGATTTTGAAAAAAAGTTTCCTACAAAAAAAGTTCAAATAACTGATTAACCCAAATGGAGAGTCACAAGTGATCAAAAAACAGTAATGTGTCACATAATAACCAAAAAGCCCATTTAATTAGTCACAGATCACCCAATACAATAGGGAATATGCGTCTGACACGAAAACAGATTTTTTATATTTTATTCGAAAGATATTGCAAATACAAACCGAATAATGCAAAAATAACATCAATCGGTTAGTATATACCAAAGTTACAGGAGTTTAAAAGTAAAAAATAATGAAAAAAAAAATTACAACATAAAAGGTATAAAAACACACAATTTTACCCATATTTTGAATTATCTCATTGATTTAATAAATACTCTATTAATATCTGTACCTATTAATAAACAATTTTTATTGAAAACGGTACACAAAAATGTTATATTACGTTTATAAATTAAGATTGCATTTTTTTCCCATACTAAATTGTGATGGTTTTGTACTATGACGTCAGAATCGATGCCATTTTAGTATGGAGCAAACGGTGCGTTTTAAAAACATTTTGCCGGCTCGTATTTTTGATTCGCTGTAAATCCAAAACGGTTAAAATATGCCATTCCAAGGGCAAACTTTATTCATTTTTTACGTAGAATCTAAAAAAAAATAAAAAAAATTCATGCATATACCCTATTGGCGCGGAGAGCAAAGATTACTGATAATCTAATGAAAAATACATTTCCTGCGAGTAATAACACTGTCGTACAACTCAACACAATGGTACCTGTTCAGCATTTCAGTATTTGCTTGGCTGTCACCTACACCCTGTAAACTTGTGATAACTAACCTGCAACCTCTGTGTGCAGTTGGAGCTGGAGACGCAGCTGGTGCTGGTGGACGGGTCGCACGAGTTCGTGTCGGCGCACACGTCACGTGACACCGAGCGACGCGACAAGCACAGCGCCGCACACGACGAGACCGACGCGCTGGTCTACTTCTCACTGCTGTTCCGACAGGCCAACGTGGCGCAGGTACTGCACATGCCACGTCATGCGACGCCGAGCGACGCGGCCGGCACAGCGCCATCTAACTCATCGGCTGAGGAAATATCCTTGATTTTCGTAGTCGATTCTTACGTCTTTTATAGATGGAAGTGCAGCTTGTATATTTTAGACCTTGTTACATGATCGAGCGTATTGCTGATTTAAAGGTAAAATATTTTCAAAACTTCCGTAAGGTAAAGACCGATCAATTTAGTTGTCATCTCAGATTTGGTCAAAGGTCAACGATCTAATTTCCGTCACTCACATAACACACTTAAGCATAACCATAACCTTCCACGTAAAGTAATTCAACGATCTCCCCGTGACCATCACCGTCGCGTACATGACCTGACCCTCCCGTGTCCCCACAGCTGACCGCCGAGCTGGAAGCCCAGCCCGACTGGGACTCCCGAGTGGCGCTGGCGGTGGAGCGGCTGGGCGACGTGGGCCGCCAGCCGGCCGAGCTGAAGGCTGCCGCCGCCTCGTTCTACGGCAAGCTGCGTGCGGCACACGAGTACCGGCCGGCCGGGCCGCTGCGCGCGCGCACCACGCTCTTCAAGGCCGAGAACTTCCTCAAGGTGGACGAGTCGTACGGCCTGCAGGCGCTGGTGGCGCCCGGTCTGCTCACAGTGACGCCGCTGCGAGCCTCGCACCGCTCCATCCTCGGCGGCGCGCACGCGGACGCCATCGCGGCGCACGTGTCCTCGCTGCTGCAGTAGACCTCGCACCTGACGTCTCTGCCCGCCGCGACCCGAACCGACAGACTCATTCTCAAATCCTATCTTATCTGTCGATGCGTAACACTGGTAGAATTACCAGATGTAAACATTGTGACTTGTAAAATATGTCTGTGACTCGCATCCGTCGATCGCACGGACCCTTTCCATATCATTACCTCAAGTAATTTGTAGTCCGCGGGTAGATACGGACTCATTCGATACCGTGGGTACGTAGTTAGGAACAAATGTATTTACTTGTATGTATAATAGAGTACATAATATAGTTAATATCGAGCTGGGCTCGAAGCTTGTGATATCGACGCATTCCAGTCCGACTTCTCTCGGCCGCTCTCCGCTCGCGACTCGCTCTCTGCTCGCGTGAGTCACTCGCGTGAGTCACATAACTCGCTCACACGAGTCGCACAACTCGCTCACGTGGGCACTATCCGCTCAGTGTTGTCTCTCTACTCGCGTGCTCGTTATTGAATCTATCGCCGAGAGAGTCGGCTCTCATTATGTTATTTTTTATTTAATTAAGCGACGCTGCGCGTGCGCTCCGCAATTACACGATATCGTTACGCAAATGCGTAGTTGTTAGCATCACAAGTTTTATATTTTTATAATTGACCCGACCCGAGTACCTAGCTACTGTCAACTGGAATATAATTCTGATGTAATCATATTAAATATGAGTGCAGTAGAGTACCGGTGCGGAGCGCATGCGCGGCGTGTCCCCCCCCCCGCCTGCAAGTGGTGGGAGGGGGGGGCTGTAACTAGTGTAAGTGGGTATTTCTATGTGTGGTTGTTGTGGTAATTTATTTTGTTACTGACTTGGCGCCAGGCCCTGTGATTAAAAGTGCATTATTGTTAGAATACTTGTTTTATTAATTAATTTAAGTATTACTTCTATGTAATTTATTTTATAGTCATATCATAATAATAGTCTCATAGACCGGAGGGTCCGGGAGACATAATCTATGCGAAGTGTAACGCAACCTTTAAAACCCTTACCCGACATTATACAGGTGATTTTTCGTTGCCACCTTCATCAAAGGGTACGTACGCTATACATCAAATAAAGTAAGTTGAAGCCACAAAAAAATGCTGGGAAACAATGTGAATTAAAAAAATTTTATTACTTGATCGGGCGAAATTTAGTATCCAGTGTTTATGCTAGTTTTTTCATAGACGTCAATGTGCATTTATCCAGAAAAACGCAATCTATTTACTTTGGACCCTCATATCTTGGGAACCAGACACTTCCCAGGTATGCTTCCAAGGAGAAAAATGATCGTGATGATGAGAATTCGTAGTTTTCGGGAACGTTGCCGACCCAAAATCACCATGTACAGTAATACCCCGCTTTACGCGAGGGATACGTTCCGGAAAAAATCGCGTTAACTGAAATTCGCGTATATCAAGGTTTATGATTAAACATAGTCAAAATTTAATCTTTGCCATAGAACAAAGTCGTAGTACGGGGAATCCTCAGTTCTTCAATCAGAATGTTCAGAGGACGCGAGGATTCCCGCCACCAAAGGGGAGTTAATGACTAAATTATATTTATACACATTCTTTCGCATTATGTGAAGTATTTAAATGTGAATTTTAAAATTCGCGTTATAGTGAAACCGCGCATAACGGGGTCGCGTAAAGTGGGGTATTACTATATAAGTATATTATATAGCAAGATAATCTAAAGAATCTTGTTATTTTATTATAACTACAGATTACATAATAATAATACGACAAACTTTATAGGTTAGCGGCCAATTTAAATACTAGAGATCATAGAGAATCTCGGAATTTTTAAATTCCAAATTTGAAATTTTATATGAATACAATGGCATTATTTAATCTGACATGCAAAAAATCTCTGGAGATCGGTCATTGAAATTGGCTGTAGATCAGAGATAAAAACCAATTAATAGAAAGTAGTCAGAAATAACAACTAATTGTATCAACGTACAAGAAAAGTTAACAACGGTTGATATCGTAATTAACGAGGGAAAACTAGCTGGAAAAGTCTTGGAGTAGCACTAACGAATAGATGCGCGTACGCCTGTCGAGTTCGGCTAAACTCGTCAGTACATAAAGTACGTCGTCAGTCGACTACGCGCGCCGCCCGCGACGCACGTGTCACTCGGTACCACCGAGTCGGTAGTCGCGAAATACGTCGCGAGTGACGAATGTGATCACGTACAACTGTCGTCGCCTGTACAAATCGACGATAAACATTGAGACAGAATAGTCATTTAAGAGCGAACATGTGCAATTAATTTGATTGAGCGAAATGTGTCGAGAAAATGTTTTGACGTGATGTAGGGGACCTACGAGCGCTCGTTACTACGAATACAGACTACGGAAAAAGGTGGATAACTCGTAAAAATACAGGGTGATTTTTGGTCGTCAACGTTCCCGAAAACTACGGAATCTCCTCATCATCACGATCATTTTTCTCCATGAAAGCATACCTGGGAAGTGTCTGGTTTCCAAAATATTAGGGTTCAAAGTTGAGTAAATAGACTGCCTTTTCTGCATTAATTCACATTGACGCGTGTAGCAAGATTTTTTCACGAGAAACAATTAATATCTGTATGAAAAAACTAGTATAAACACTGGACACTATAATTTCACCCGATCAAGTAATTAAAAAAAAAAAACAAAAAAATTACATAGTTTCCCAGCATTTTTTGGCATAAACTTACTTTATTTTATGTATAGAGTACTTACCCTTCGTTAAGGGTGGCAACAAAAAACATCCTGTATATCTTAAGATTTTGATTTATTTTTCTTAAGGGTAGAATAGAATTTATGCTACTATTAATTTATTTTGATGTGCTGATGATATAATTATATTTAGATACAGATTTTCATGTTATATAACAATAAACACACACCTATTCCTAGGGAGGTTTGGTGTCAGGCGGGCGGCCGGCCAAAAAACAAATGCAAAACTTGCGTCGATTAATTGGTTAATTTGTAGTGTAGGGTATTTTCCAAATATCTAAAATCACATGCAGTAATCGCTACGCGGTGTGACATTCTTAAAATTTACAGTCAGTCCAAGTCAAACATACGAGAAGACTGCTAAAATCATTACCATTCCTCGATGGCTTTCCCGTATTCGGGTTAAAATATCCGTTATTTAACAGGACAATTAGCCTCCTCCTCCTGCTGGAGGTAGTTTACTTTTTTAATGAGGGTAGGCAATAATTTGACCACTTGATGGAGAGGGACTATATCGAAAATGATGAAATGACCTTAAATTTTGTCCATCAAGGGTACGCCTACCACCGGACCCTATACCCTCCGCTGACCCTCGGATCTGCCGACTCATGATCACGAACACAAAACTACTAGTCAACGGAGGGTGTAGGGCCTGGTGATGGGCGAACCCTTGATTGAAATTTGAACTTCCATATAGTAGCGCCTGATACAATTAAATATTTAACTTTTGTGTTTAATTTAACATTTTAAACGTTTTCCTAAATATCTGCGGATTTATGTCAATCTCTTATTGTTACGGAAAGTTTACCACATTTCGAATCGAAGATACTCATGTACTGGACGAAGCTCTTGCTCCATGTACTCATGTACCTATGCTACTATTATTGATACCTTTTATGAGACTTATTTTGGTATTGGTACCGTGCGTATCACTACTATGGATTAAATTGATATCACCAAGGAATAATTATAATAATGACATCCCAACTAATATTATAAATGCGAAAGTAACTCTGTCTGTCTGTCTGTCTGTCTGTTACGCTTTCCCGCTTAAACCTCGCAACCGATTTTGATGAAATTTGGTACAGACAATCTTTAGACCCTGAGACAGAACATAGGCTACTTTTTATTTCGAAAAAAAGGGATGAAGGGGTTGAAATAGAGGTTGAAAGTTTGTATGGGATTTCTTAATTTTAAAAGATAAAACCATGAAACTTTATATTTAAGCACTTGATAAGAAATCATTAAACATTTGTTCTAGCATTTTTGAAATTTCGACCAGCTAAGGGGTGAAATAAGGGTTGAAAGTTAGTATGCAAGTTCGTCAAATATCACGTCATAAGAAACAAAAAATCGTTTGTTCTAGCATTTTGAAATTTTTACCAGTTTGTAAGTATGGATTGATGGATGTTTATTACTCTTTTACGTAAAAACGGCTTAGTGATTTTAATAAAATTTGGATTACAATTAGCCAACAGCCTGGATTAACACATAGGCTACTTTTTATCCCAGGGAAATATTTTAATCCCGGATGATTTCGACATTTTGTTTTTTCTGCAGTCCACGCGGACGAAGTCGCGGGCGTCCACTAGTATCGAATAAAACTGGAATCCAGAATTTGCCCTGACGACTTCACGAATAAGGCCCGTAGGTAGGTAAGTAAGTACTATTACACAATAGTAAGTTTAAATGATCAGGAAAATAGATACACAAACCTCGAGGAGTCGAGATGATCTGGAGCAGCTTGCGGGAGGTCTGCTCGTGGATCTGGGGACTATCGACACAATTAAATCTGTAGCACATGATGCAGCCCGCCTGTGCACCTGAAAGGCACTCATGCGCTGGTGTCGATGCTGTAGTGGGATAAGGTTACTTGGAGAAATTTATACAATCATTTTCGATTCAATGAAATACCTATATATGAAAAAGAATATGTAAGTAAGTATATATAATTATACATTTCGAAATTAATTAGCCAAAAGAGAATCAACTGCCTTACTCTGTTTGCCCTCGTGAACTTAGTTGAATTGCTATTTTCTTGATAATTCCAATACGTTACAATTACCCTGAAAAAAGTTCTATGGTTTCGCGTCACATCAGATCGCAGTGTTACGTGACTTACCCATAAGGTTCGCCAATGCAAGTGGTATCTAAGTCACATATATAAGTATAATTAAATGGACTTGAGATCCTTAGCTCAGTCTCAGGGCATCGCCAGGCAAACTGCGTCTGTTTTATTCGTTTTGCCCTGTCCGTGGGAATTTGCAGCTAGCCGGAGCGCTATTATGTGCAATTTGGGCGCATATAGCGCGTGAGGCGCGTGCGCGTTCACGCCCCTATAATTGTGCGCCTCGACCCGACCTCCGACACGACGCAGCTAAATTGACCTCTGCGCACCTCAAGAAGGACGGCAGGTTTTGTGCCGGTTTACTGCGCTAAAATTACATATAAATAGACTAGACAGGATAGTTAAAAGTAAAACTATGCAACCTTTGCCACGTCCCGCCCAACCCCCTTGTGACTACCTCACCGTAAAGTTCTTCGGTTCTCCATGCCCCGGCAAATATTGACTGAGCACACGGAAACATACTGGATTTTACGGACGCTCTCATTAAAATGGTTATTTTGCAGTGCATTTTCGTTGTAAGTTTTCTGAACAAATTTAAAAGAGATGGTAAAATCAGTCATCCGAGTTAAGCGAACCGATAGCTCAGTTGGTTAGAGCGATCGTGCATCGTTTGCGAGAGGTCGTGATTTCAAATCTCACTAGGGTGTTTTTTTTTCATTTTCTTATTATTATTTATAGAACAAATTTTCATTTAGTTATGGATACACAGATAGGTAAGTAATATTTTATTTTATATTAGCGAGCTTTTCTAAACCACCACCAGCGAGTGTAGTCCGCGAAGGCGTCGCTTCATTATTCGTATCACTTTCCTAGTAATTTTCCGTCATAAAACAAGATTGTTTTACGATACATTTCCTTACTAAAGCCATGAATATTATGCATAGGCGGCAAGAAACGTCGATCTAGTGTCGCCTTAGAATTATACAACGCGAACATAATGTAAGTACCTAGCTTACCTGTATTCAATCAACTATCAGGTAAACTTTAAAACTGTTTTGAATTAAAGGAAATAATAAATTACGGCATAGGTATTTAAAATATGTAGAATATTGTAGTCTAAATTGGTGGAACGAGAGTATTTAGAAATATTCCTCAAACTAGTACCTATCTTACCATCCAGTGTCAAGCATGAAGCTACGTCTACGTACAGAAAGCGGTGTGGTGAGCAGTGTCAGGTTACCGCAGCGGTGTCGGGTGTCACCGGGCTAGACCACGGACTAAATATAGCGCGACGTGACTGCAGATTTACTACTATCTCAGGCACGTAGAGACCGTACAGAAATAGGACGTCTCTATCTTTCTTTCTAACTGATAGTTTGGTAAACTAACACTGAAACTTAGATTCACAAATCGTCAACGATGTGGCAGTTGCATAATTATGTACTAGATATTTATATTTTTAGATACCGAGGTACTTGATCTTATTCGTAGCATAAAATTCCATCGGAAACACATAATTATTACATTCTATAACAATGTTTGTTTTTTTTTCGTAAAATTTTTTGATTTATCGATCGATAACCAATATGTAGGAACCTACAGTCAGCTACTTACGTTATCCGTAGCGCATGTTACGAGCTACGAGACTACGGTATGCGAATTATTAGAATGCGTTATTATTGTAGTAGATCCATTGAAGTGGTTTTGTATTTGAAACAAAATTATAGTATTTTAGTACAAAGCTGACGGATAATAATATTCCGATTTCTAAAAAGGCATGAGACAAACAGACGTAAGATCTATTTAATTATGCTAGGTTTCATGTAGAAACGCACATTTGAAAACAATCACACACAAAGCCCGAGAAAGTGACCGTTAAAATATTTCTCCACTTCTGTTTTACATTTACAATAGTTTAATTAGAGTATTACCGAGACAGCTACAATAAGTAAAATTCACTTTAATGCTCCAATTTTACTATTTATGCATCCGTAAGCGTAGAGCTTTTTAATGTTACTACCTACAGCCAACTTCTAAAAAGTTAATTTAAAGTTAAGTGAAGTTTAAGAAATAAGTTTGACATTTTTATGACCCACTGATTTTATATAAAATTTGGCGTGCAATACGATGTTTTGGCGTCAAAATTACCTACTAAGTTAATAACTAACACTTTGAGTTGAGGTGCTGGCACGTCACTAGTTAATTTAATAATCCATTGTAACGTGAACCGTTTTTATCAATCAACAAAAGTTTCACCTAGATGGTTATCACGTCGTGTGTTTCACACGACACTTGTTCCGCGGCGGCGTCGCCACAGTCTACATCAGTGTGGCCTCATCTCCATTGCTTGTGGCTAGTTTGCAGGTTGTCCGTACTGGCAGGTTTCCGCGCCGGTGGTTTCTTGACGGACCATTTGCTGACAGCGACAAGGCGCGCTGTGTCCACAAAAAATGTTGACCAACGGGACCGTGGCTGGACCACGGTAGGTACTATGACGTCACACATCTAGACAACACTATGAGCTAGAATCTCCAACGTGCGTAGGCGCCGACAGCCTGCAAACGGACGGAATAACTCCAAGCTTTTTTGATACAAACTTTTCGCTTGGTCACATAAACGCAGGCTCGGTCTCCCGTCGTGGAATTAAAAATTATAATGAGTGTGTCATTCGGTCGTCCTGGAATCAATACCGTTGACATAGCTGCGCGCTGCGGTCCGTCTGTATGTCCGTCATTGTATGTAGATGCCACCAAGCGTTCGCTTTTTAGTATATTCAGGTTCTCTTGATTTGGCATCAATCCCTTCGTGAGCTAACTATTATGTACTTACATTAAGTAAATTAAATACTTTGAGGTCACCTCCGCATAAAAACAACACTAACTAGATATTGACAGCTTAATCGAAGAGTTACTAATCATGCTTACCATTTTGATACTTCAGCAATTGGACCAATTGTGTATGTGTATTTCTAGGAAACTAACCATAGAAAAAGCTTTAGACCCCAAAATATTCGTATAATCAGACATAGAAGTTCATACATAGATAATTGATTGGAAGATTAGAAGGAATAGGTATCTATAGGTAGATGTAGCAAGTTCTAAATTCAAAACGCTACTACAACTAATTTAAAAATAAGTAAAGATAATTGTCTTTGGTAAAGGTAAAGTAATAGGTAGGTAATAACTATGGTCTAACGCCATAACCAGGCGTCTCGAGTTTTTCAAATACATAATGTAAAAGTTAGAGGTTAAAAAGTTTCGCCGCCGTCCTGTCACCCCGCTTGCTTCGTGTAGAAATGTTGGCGAAGACAACGACCTCAAATCCGAGACTTGTCCCAAATAGTGGAGTAGAAAAACTGTCGGCGAGTTCCAGGAGCGCGCAGACCGGTCGCTCGCCTCAGTGGTCGCATCGGGCGATGTGTGCCACGGAGCTGCAGTGTGTCGGCACTGCAGGCGCACGTGACACCACTGTGGATGCACCAGTCGCTGCAGGACAAAAATACTCAGTATCTCATTGACAATTGATTTACGCCGATTACCTACTGGTGGTAGATAGGTATTATTTTACAGAATTAGAATTAGGTTACAGATATCCTTTTTGAGTTCAAACATAGTTGATATTATAGTCATAGCCATAAAACCTGCCTGGTATATTTATCGTGCAGATTTTCAATAGTGCATGAAACTTGCCGAAATCTTGTAAAGCTACTTAGTTCACTTTTCGACATTGTCATGCGAACCGTCCTGCAAGCACAGCCTGTGTCCTGCTGCAGTACCGAGCACCGGCATGTAAATATCTGGTATGTTACATAAAAGTTTTAACTATATTGTAGACTTATTAACCCTTAAATGGACGATTTTTGTTTCACGTTTAAAAAAAATATATTTGTGTAGACATGTATTACTAGGAAAAATGAGTTTCATGAATTTACACTTTTTTAAAATGTGCCAACATTTACAAAAGCAGAAATAAGAACTATTATTGTTTACTGTGATGTTTAGTATTGTTTAAAAACAACACTTATTAATATTCTTGACTGAGGAAGCTCTAGATAATTTGGTTCCCAAACATCTAGACGCCCCGGGCGACTATGTATGCTTTATTGTACAGCAAATCTCGTTATGAATTGAGTAAGTAGGTACTTCAATTAAATTGATGTAAGGTTTTGACACGCAGTAATATGTAATGTGTTATGTTATAACGTGCCGGCTCGAGTTCGCTGAATGAAGCGGTCATCAGTTAGAAGTGTCCAGTCACGGCGCCTAATGAGATGCGTGAACTCTGTGATGGACCATCTAATCACCAATCACCGCGTGGAACCGACTCGTTAAAACGTAAAGTGCATACGGAACTAATCAACCCTTGCTTTGATGCTAGCGTATTAAATCTCATAGAATGTGGTAAGCTCATTTTGGATGATGGATATTGGTTTCAGAGAGCTGTGACGCGGACGAGCGAGCGCTGGCCGCCGCGATGTCGGCGACATGCTGCTGCCCGACCAGACGTACGAGGCGGACCCGTCGCCCGCGCGCCAGCCCGCGCGCCAGCCCACGTGCCAGCCCGCGCGCCCGGCGCCGCATCCGGCACGCCTGCACTCCCGGATACCCACAGCTACCTTACCCGCGCAGCCCGCTCGCCTGCTGGCACGACACGCGGACCAGCTCCAGCACCCCGCCCTCCTCCCCGCAGCCCCGCCGGCGCCCCTGCCCGCACTGCTACGAGCTCACCGCGTGCGACCTGACTTCTTCTGTGCAAATCGGTCCAGGAGATTCAAAGATACTAGAAAGTAAGTTCTGTAAAGTAGGTACCTGGCTGGTGAACTTGGTATCAGAAGAAAAACTAAAGGCTTGTCTAACTGTTTAACGTTGCAGGGTGCCGGAGGGCGTTTGCGATAGCCCGGAGTCCCGCAAACGCCGCCGCCGCACTACCCGCACGCCCCGCCCGTTCGGCTCTGGTGAGTACCTTTAGCTACGCACTTGGCTAACAATCTATAAAAATACAGTACAAGAACAAACAAAAAAGTCGGAACAACCCAGAGATCGCATTTTGTTAAGTTCTTCTATTGCTGGGATTTTATCCCAAGCGATATTTTATACCTAGGAATAAAATATTTACGTGTTAAATACGTAGAAAGTAAACAGCTGAAGGACTCTTTCAGTCAGAGAATAAAACGTGCTTTATTGTTGTTACATACGAGATATATCATATTCTGGGTTCATTTTTTATAGAGGTCCGGGGCTCCACCTCCTGTGCGTCCCTAGATACGGCCCTGTATGTTGCCGGTAGCGTGTCGGCCAAGCGCGTTATAAACCAGCGCGCGCGGCGCTTAATTGGCGTTATCGCGCCGTCTCGCGATGTACGACCATTGTTCGGCGCATCGTAACCGCCATGCGCACGCGCACTCAATGAAATCGCGACGGCTTTCTAACACATTGCTACTGTCATAGCTGTGGGATCTTTGAATTGTATAGTGTTTACTTTATCTCAAAGAGCTGGGTACTAGGCTGGGTAGGTAGGTAGATGGGTGGGGAAGTGGAGACCCACATACAGTTGCACTTAGCTTAAATATTATTATTATTAGGTTACGAATGCGATCTTCAATGTAGGTAGAAATGAGGTTAGTTAGATATATTTGCATGAGATGCTTAGGTACACATTACTGTGAGCACAATTATCATGCTACCTTAAGTTCTTGTTTCTAGATATCTATAGTATAGTTGCAAGTGTCCTCATAGCCTCCTACACGCAATGTAGCATTCGCAAGCATGATGTGCAGTGGCAGGTTTGCGAGAGCCTGTGTGATGCGCACAGCCTCTGCTCAGAGACGCACAACGCATGCAAACGCGCACTTACGTCGTGCGCCGCCCGGTAAGGAGCGGCAGATAGTATCGCAGGCTGTCAGCGCCGACTGTGCTGATCGCAAGCTTTATTTTATATTACGTTTGCGCGTCCGATACAAACACACTAGAATCTAATAAATTACTATAGGTTGCAAATAAAATGATAATTGACTACAATGTAGAGCAGGATTATTACCGTTGTGTGAACCTGACCTAACTACAAGCAGTGTAAAGCGATATCTCATTTCAAGAGTTTTCAGAGCTGATATCATACATATGTACGTTGTAGGTGCATTCCTTTCACGTTAATTCATGTGCTGTCAATTTCATGATAAGTAGAGCACAATGTGATATTTTTGCTGTGTTGTCATAATACTCGTAACTAGGTATATGGTAACTAAGAGGTGCTTTTCATAATGTTTATTGCACTGGGATTCGTTGGATCTCATAAATACATTTGTTTAATGCAAGAAGTAGGTAAGAAACCTTTTCTTCTTAGAATTAATTCCCTTCGCACTCTGTTATCCTTATTTATCACTTGGCTAGTTCTGAATAATCGCCGGTGTACATGGTAGCACCGGTCGTTGACTCAAAGGTGTTCGTTTTTATTTTATTTATTTACATTCGGGAGTCCATTAGTTAATTGGCACCCCCTTCGCACAGATAACACAACGCAATCAATTACAAGTCGTTGACATCCTGCGGCAGGTGATGTAGAGTATTATCAAAATGGCATCAGATAGAGGTTGGCTGAATTGAGAAAAAATTAATGTTAACCTTAATGCATATTATTTAAAAGTTAATTTCATGTATTCCCCGGAGACCAGTCACTGTCTAGTGTAGCTCAGACATTAGACAAAGATAATAATCTGCGTGATAGGATCGCATATCACAATAAGGTGAGGCGATCCGCAATCCGCCTAAGAACTGCAATTAAATAAGAGATAGCATGTCACGCGACCATCGAGATGGAATAACGTTCATAACTGTCGGATTCACTTCCATACAGTGCCCTCATCTGTCGGATTATTGCGGTCTGCGTCTCTGCGCGGACGCATTACATAGTATAGTACCAACCGATATGGAAAAAAGTGTCATTCAGCGTAATGTATAGAGTGAGGATTTCCCGCATAAGTTATCAGTATATAGTGTCATCTTAGCTCAGATTGCGCTGATGTTCAAATTACTTTCGGGTGAGTTGAAACGATGTAATATACATAGAGTCGCCTCAAACGTATTACATTTGTATGTTGTACTTTACAAAATATCAACACTGTCCTAAAATGTCTGAATCCTTTTTCGTAGTTACCATCACATTCTAAGCTCGTAGTTAAAAGAATCCAGCGAATCAACACTCGTAAAATATTTGTGTTAATGAATTATAATAAAGCGCGCGTCCACGAACGATCGTTGAGCGCTAGCAATATCAACAGAATTATTTAAAGCAACGCTTAGCTAGGTGGACAGACTATGCTTACACCGTTTTCACAATGCTGCATTTCTTTAGCATCTTTATTGACGGTAGGTCTGCCATTGCCCTTAGTTAATTCTTTTCATGCCTACCTTTAATAGAAATTGTAGACGTGTGAACATACACAAGCGTAAAGATGGCGGAAGTTATCTAAATCGCTGTTAGGATGTTGTTGGTAGTAAAACTGGCTAAGTGTCTTGCTAGGCGGATCCGGATTACGCTACGTATTTCATTTGTTAAACAAGTCTACCACGAGTTTTACGATACCACGATATACATTCAATATCTCTATGAAAAATCTGTTTGTACTCTATACATGTTTCCATAGAAAGCATTAAAGTAATCGCTCGCGATTGTGTAGGTCGGTGTAAGCCTCGTGGCAGACTCACAAGGCGTTTATTAGTTTAACGATTTCACACGACCACTTGTTATACTTGCTTGTCGGTTTTATAAAAGAACCGAGTACCTACACCACACTCAGCGGTTTGTGGTATGTATCCTGCGCCTGCGCCGCACCATGTTACAAGTTACCGCAAATACACTAAATGGAAACAATTTTTGTGCCCAGTTCGTTAGTAAAACTTATTTACTACTTGACTGTAAAATTTTAGTACATATTGACAATGGCAGGTAATTGCGTGTCTGTCCGTACGTTCGTCAGATGGTATCTATGGACGTTAACCTTTCCGCAAGGAACTCTTTCTCGGCTTTAGGAGAGCCCTAAAGTATGTTTTAAGACAAGGTTGTGAATTATGTTCCGTGTTGATGGAAATACTGAGTATGTATATTTCCGTTAGTTTTCCTTTTACGTGTGGAACTAGAAATACCGTTGAGATCAGAGCTGATACATTAATTAGAGTAATCTGATGGTAATCAAGGAGCCTGTCCCGTTTCACTATCTGACTTATATCTTTAGTCCCTCTTTAGTCCACCTTTTGTGAGTAGGTAACAGTAACTTCATCATAACTTACACCGGGTGTAACAGAAGGTGTAACTTTATAACAATGTTCAATTGACGACTCTACCTATGTACCTAATTTGATTTATTTTGTGTTATGGTTGTGTCTTCAGTTATGGTGGGGCGGGGGTACCCAATACTTCGATTAGTTTATGCAGTAAAATAAAAGCGAATAAAACGTATGTTAGCAAAATGTTTCAAAACGTCACATGTATATTATGGCCATAACTTATGCAGTAGGTACAATATATAAAAAGGGTATGTTAAGCAAAAAGCTATGTAAACAGCCTTAAAGGAATCTACCTACAAAATTTCAGACTCGAAATCACATATGTATTTACTTTTCCAGATAGTATGGAGAATTTCTAAACAAAGCAGGAATGTTCATACAATCTTGAAATATAAACATGTGATTTCGAGTCTCAAATTTTGGAAATAGGTTCTCTATAGTGGGCTATTTACATAGCTTTTCGCTTAACATACCCTTTCTGTTACATCTGTATATACAGAATGATTTTTGGTCGTCAACGTTCCCGAAAACTACGGGATCTCCACATCATCACGATCATTTTTCTCCATGGAAGCATACCTGGGAAGTGTCTGGTTTCCAAAATATTAGGGTCCAAAGTTGAGTAAATAGACTGCGTTTTTCTGCATAAATGCTCATTGACGCGTGTAGAAAGTTTTTTCACCAGAAATAATTAATATCTGTCTATGAATAAACTAGCATAAACACTGGACACTATAAATTTCGCCCAATTCAAGTAATAAAAAAAATTCAAAAAAATTTACATTGTTTCCCAGCATTTTTTCTGGCTTAAACTTACTTTATTTGATGTATAGAGTACGTACCGTTCGTGAAGGGTGGCAACGAAAAAACATATATATAATAGAGAAGTAAGAAACCTGTGGCGACACCTAGTCTAATATCTATGAACCCCCATGCTAGCTCTACAAGTCAATACAGAGTGCTTACCTCCGCGATCGAGAGGCTGTTGCGCACGCGCCGGGCCGAGACGAAGCCTTCTAGTCCACGGCTGAAACTGTAGAGGGCGCTATAAAAAAAGAACATCTACTGAAAACTTTGAAAAATATTTTCATTACGACGTACTTGGTCTGTATGTATTTCCAGGGGCTTTTTATGCATTGACTAAATCAAACCTTTTTTAAAGATTTTCATCAGTATTAGGTGTGTTATTGAGGTATAAGAAAAATATAAATAAACATTTAAACAAGTAGTAAATATTTAGAAAATAAATTGTATAGGTATGTAATAAGCGCACAAACCACAGCGAAAACTATTTCCACTCATTCGTAATACTGTAAAAAGTTAATTACACACATTTTAGATACAATTACCTAAAAATCTGCTTTACTAAATTCATTAGGGAATGTTCATACACTTACGTGCGTAAACGATACTATAAACATAGTAAGTAGGTAATGCAACATTGCAAATAAAGCTTTTTATACAAGCGCTTACGATGCGCAGCGCACGCGCAGTCATTCACACTAAAGACATCAACGCGCGCACGATGCACCTATGTGTATGTCTGAAATATATCTTATGATGTTACATAAATGTTTTAAGTTAAAATATTTGTTCCCAAAGTAGCTAGTTACTAATATTTTCATACAGAACTTTAATCAGATTTTCTATACTAATTTATAAAAAAAAACGGCTAAATATATAAAGTTAACCGCCGAACCGCGTATTTTAGCGTAAGCTTCAAAGCTTTCATACAGGGCGCGTTATTTTGGAGAGAGGCGGCGGCGCGGGCGCATGCTGGAGCCTACAAACAAATAAACCTGTTCGCCCTCCCCCCGCCATGCCCGGTTAATGCATGAAGTGAACTTTACGCCTACCGCCTCCTGAGTAAATACTCGGACGGAACTGTTCTAACTCAGGAATGTGACCGCGTTCTGTATTTTTATTAATCGTGTTCTACTAACGAAAATATTATCCTTTGGTCACAACTTTAAAACCCATGTGAAAATGTTTTCCAAGCTGATAGCTAATAGAGCCTACTTGCAATCAGTTAAATGAGTACTAACAAGTCTTTATGGCTATCCGGTTCCATTTTCCTTCGTCTCTACCACAAATAATATTGTAAATGATTACCTTTATGCTCTTTTTTGTATTATGAAAACCCGACATAAACAGTGCCACGAGTCCACGACCCACGCCGCGAGCCACCTGTGCCTGAAAAACAAACATTTCATGCTTTTATGTAAATATAGAGCATGTGTAATATTCAGAATACATTATGAAAGCTCGGGCCTATTTAGCCTATAACAATAGTTTAGTAAAACCTAACTAGTTAAGCGAGTAAGCCTGTAGGGGGCCACCTGTCGGGGCGCGGGGCGGTGCGGGGTGCGCGGGGGTCGGGGGCGGGCAGTCCCCGTGTGGAGTCGCGCGCGAGAGGACGCGCCGTCACGCGGCGCGGCCGCACACTGTGATGATCACGCGCCGACAGACATGGCCACGCTCGGCCTATCGAAAGTGTTCATCCTCGACAAGTACTTCACTGAGCTGCAGAAGTTCTGGGAGACCGAGAAGAAGCTGCAAGGTGAGCGACCCGCGGAAGGGCCCCCGCACCGCGCGCCCTAAGGCTTGTATTCTAACGATCCCGCGACTGTGAAAATTCGGCTCGAAGGACCGCCGTTTTCAGTAATTCCTCATCGGACATGCATTCCCGTGACCTCTCCCTCGCCTCGAGACGTTAAACATTCGTTTCGATTCAAATGGGAACCTGTTTACATCTGAATCTGTAACTACTGTTATGTTTATTGCGGCCCATCCGAGTTATGATTCCAACTAGTTTTAACGAAAAGGCGCACGTAGTCAAACGAAAGGGATAGAGGCTGAGAGCAGGATGCTGCGCGACCTCGCGCCGCCGGCACTCTACCTGCGCGCGCGCATAGTCATCGTTCACGAATTTCTATATATGACGTCACACTTGGGAGCTTTTTATTTTTTTATAACCCCATTACATTCCGAGACTGTCGGGTAATTGCCCGGTTCTCAGAATTAAAATGCTGTGAATTGACAATTAAAACTTTAAAAAGTAAGTTAATTTTCACCAAGTTAACATTTCTTCCACAAATAAATGCAACGTTTCAACGGTGAGGCCTGATGACAATTGAACAAAGAGACAGTCACATGCTTGATAAGTAGCAGTTTTGTTTGTTTGTTTATAAATCAGGTGTGTGGAGGTAGGTATGTGATATCAACATACAGCCGAGTATTTGTGATCCCTAAACACCTTCGTGTGGAGGCTGCGAGTGCGACGCGGGGGGATCGGGCCACGGCACGGGGGGAGGGCAGCTAACGGCACGTAATAGATAGTTACATTGAGAGGGGCAGGAGGGAACCGAAAGCTTTGCCGAGAGCTTAACGCTCCGGCCTAAAGCCACTCACTTCGCTATACATGTATACGTAGTATAGCTCGACACCTTCATTTCATCTAACATGAATCATAAATTGATAAAAATACCTTTCGACAATAGAACTGGTTGGCAATGTAGCAAGTTCTATTCAATAGAGAACAGATGTTTGGAATAATAAAATTATGTGAATTGTTTCTCATCGCGACTGTAATTACGTGTTATCATGACAATCATGAGTACCTAGATTCGAAGATCAGCCGAGGGTGTAGAGCGTGGTCAAATATTATTTATTTTTATATTTTTGGTTATGCAGCCACTTTATACTCTTATAAATAATTAATTTACATAATAATCAAAACATACACGGTCAAAGTTACACAATCAATGTCAAAACAACAATAAAAAAATTATACATTTGAACTTCCGAATAGTAACGTCTGACTATCATCTACCTATAGATGTGGTAGTCATTCACTAGCTACCATAAGAAATCAAGGAAAAAGACATAAATAAGATCTATGTATAACAACATAGCTGGAATAGTTCTCTTCAGCTCGAACCCTGGCACGGTGCGAGTAATGAACCTGCGCGTCTCCCTAATTCCCGGCATTCCAGTGACCTGCGCGTGCGCACCTGTATCATGTGTGCGCCGCAAGTGTATGTGTGTGTGGCGCGTGCGTGGAGCAACCGGAACCAGCTGGACTGCTGTGACCAATTACACATACCTCGACAACTAGTGCATGGACTGTAGTACACGGGGAGAATATTCCGCTCCTAGCATCGAAGAAACTAGTGTAGGGTTCATTTGATATTATAATAGCTAGCTTGAAATAAGGAAACAGAAACCGGCGCGTTGCCTTTTTGAGTATATTCCATTTGAGTATATTCCATAACCATTGCCGAAAGTTTTCCTATGATTTAATTTTGTCTAAAATGACAGTTAAAATGCTATTCTTCAACCGAAGCCTACCTTCAAAATTATTCGACAATTTAAACTTCAATTACACTCAACCAAACCATATTCAATCAAAGAGAACTAATATAAGTACTATAAAGTAAGAGTACTTAAGTCTCATTCATCATCATCATGGACCTATTTCCATCTATGATTTAAGCAGTATTTAAACATCTGCGCTCGTGGCTATACAGTCCGATCCTAGAGCGGCAGACACGTCCGCAAACACGGCACACGTGTTGTGTCGCTGCTGGTAGTGCTTGTGGACTGGGTGCTGGAGCATGTCTTTTTGCTCTTTTAGCAGCCAGTACATTGAATCAGGCCCTACCATGCACTGTACGTCCCTCCGCAACGACCCCCCTCCAATTGTCTCGGGTAATCTCTTCCCATCCGTTGGTTTCGATCTTGAATGCGGTTATGTCACGCTTGACACAATCCTTGAAACGCAACAGGGGTCTTCCGACAGGTCTCTTAGCGCACGCGACTTAACGCAGGAGAGTCTTCCGAGGCAAACGAGTAGGCTCCATACGATGCACACGCCCGAGCCGCCGCAGCCGTCTCTGCTTCAGCATGGCAGTGATGCTGTGTAGCTTTGCGGATTTGATCACTTCCTCAGTTCTAATGTGGTCTCCGAACGCGGTCTCCGGTCATGTTATGCCGAGTATGCTCCGAAGACAGCGCAAGTGGAAGGTATTCACTCGACGTTCGTGTCTTGCATACGATGTCCAGGTTTCCGCTCCATACAAGAGGGCGCTGAGGACACAAGCTTGATAAACAAGCATTTTAGTCCTCATCGATAGATGTTTATTACGAGTATGCCATACTTGTCTTGTACTCAGTTTCCCGAACATGGTGGCCGCTTTGCCGATGCGAGTATCGATCTCCACGTTAAGTGAAAGATTGCTCGACACATGCAATCCCATGTAACAAAATCTGTCGACTACCTCCAGTGGAGTACTGTCCAACAATATCTCCGGTGGCTCCACGACTACCTCCAGTGGAGTACTGTCCAACAATATCTCCGGTGGCTCCACGTCTCCCTGCACCAACACTGCAGTCTTCTTGGCATTGATATAAATAATCTGTAAGTCTTATTAAGGGAAGATATACCACTAACAATACGAGCATCAGTCACGCACTACATACAAGGAAAATTAATCAAAATATAAGAACTCGCAACGAAATAGCATAATTAATAAGAATGAATAAAAAAAATCTTATTTGCTTCAAGTATTGGAAAAACAATGCATAATTGATAACATCGTAAAAGGAAAACTGAAGGAATTTGCTACGGGCAGCATGCGCGTGCGCTGCAGTAAAAAAGACTTCAACGCGCGTCGCATTTTCTTGCGACGATGTAAAATACTCCAGAACTTTATTATTGTTTAATATCTTACTGAGAAATCTATTATTAAATAAACCAAAGGTTTTGAGGGTTTTTTTTAAACGTCCAGTTGAGATGAGTAATAAAAGATAAGAGTTTGGTATGAGGTTACCCGTACTTTAGTAACTTGTTAGTACGTGCGGGATGATAGGTACGAGTACGAGTGCGGTTTGAGATACCATCGCTTCTGCGGGTAAACGATACCTAACATCGTTAAATAAACTGGTTTATTTTGGATACAATTTTCCTTATTGTAAGAAGGAAGTGAAAGGATAACTGCAAGAAAACATAGTATAATAAGGGCACACGATTCAAATTTCTTCCTAAGTAGATAACGTTACTTTAGTAATAAAAAGTTTTATTTAACTTATAGTGCTGTACTTTTCAATACACATGGTGCAAGTGACAGTCAGGCAAATATTGACATGCTGACTTCAGACCATGATTTTGAGGCGAAAACCACTGAAAATTTTCGCAGGATATTACAACATTTTCCGCCTTTTTTCCTTTTTTTAGGAAGAAAATCGTGTAGGTAGTCATTTCATTAGGCCTTAGATAACGGCTTAAAAACAATTTTTTTACCGATAGATGTTTTAAAAAAAAAGTTGCGTTCGAATAAGTTCAAATACCTAAATCCTGATGGAGAGTTTCAAGTGATTTGAAAAAAGCAAAATGTATTACACAATAACCAAAAAGCCCATTTAGTCACATACATTTGGCGCGGAAAGGAAACATTGATGCATTTCCTGCGAAAAATAACATTGTCGTATAACTTAACACAATGATCTTGTCACTCACGTATTTAGACCACATTTAATAGCAATAAAATCCGATAGTCATAGTCATCACTATATATTATTTAAAAAAGTCGCTTGCCACTGTCTGTGTATGCTTAGATCTTTCAAACTAAGGATTTAGATGCGGTTTTTTTAAATAGATAGTGATTCACGAGGAAAGTTTAGATCTTAGAATAATGATTCGCTCCGCGGAGCGAAGACCAATCATTAATCTAAGGTAAAGTATCGTATCAGCACTGTATCCGTGCGACGCCAGGGCGGGTCGCTAGTATTTTCATAGGACCAGAAAAATTCAAACCGAAATTTTAATTTGGGTTCAGTTTTTATGATTGCTATAAATATTTTTTTATTGACAGCTAAATAAATATTTTTATTTTTTTAAAACAATGTAAGTACGAGTATGTCATATAGACTACAAATTAGAATCTTACCGCGTTAATGTTTACTGGCGTATTAGCAGTAACTGCATAAAGTAGAGCCGGTGTAATCTCTGTGATTGCATTCTAGGAACACCTCACGATGTCGTCTCTAAAGCATTTATGGAAGCGCAACATAAGTGAGATATAAAGCTGGCATGAGTCCCGAGCGTGCGCCCGCGCATCTTGCTCGTTACGCGTCATGCGCGTTTTTGCGCGCGCAGATTATGACGTGATTAGATACGATGAGATTGCAAGCGCTAACTGGTCGGTGAGTTATGTTCTCATTTGTTAATAACTAGTGCGACCAGTCCGATAACTTCATAAAAGCCTCACGTTTTACGACCGAGTGATTGGAGATATTAACACAAAAACTACGTTCATTTCAATCCAGGAAACGGTACGCGATGCTATGCCTCGCTTTGGTTCAGGCATTTATTTAATTATTGTGATTTCGAAACGTGAGGCGCTTTATAATAAAAGTTTTAATGACTTTAATTGTGTCTGCGCATCGTTTCAGTGACCTAGCATGAACTTATACAGAAAGAAAGCTTGCGCATTGCGCAGCGGCCATAGTCTCTACTACACTCACGGGGGTCTCATGATGTAATGCTTATCTGAGATTATTAATAGTAAAGTAGGTGTATGTCGTGTGAAATAAACACTTATGATTAGGAAATATTTAAGTCAATTTACAATGTACTTTAAACTAATATATTCACATAAACTGTTCCCTCCTTAGTTTTAGTGAGAAATAGGAGGAGTATTATTTCCTTCCTGTAATAGAGAGTTGTATTATTTCCAAGAACATGCGAATTTAGTACGCTACGTAAATAATTGAACGATTTCCAAGTGTCAGGTCCTGGCATGCGCTGATGGTTGCAAATAAAAAGTAAAAGCTCTACGAAGTGCGCTGCGCGATGCGCGTGCGCGTTTTTGCACCGCTTGGTACGCTCGGTACTTGATTCGGCGCGCTCGGGGGACCGAGGCACGCTTGTGCGCTGGTTAACAATCATTGGGTACGATCGTAATAATGTCAATGAAATTGTTACATTATTTGCAATATGCATATTTGCTTCAAATGCGGTGCATTGTTTAGTTGAAGTATGTACTCTGCTCACACGAGATTTCAATTCAATTAGATCTACACCACTCTATGTATGTAATATCGCTATTTCGGGTAGTTATTTATTTAAAAATATTGCGTGATCAAGAGGAAATTTAATAATAACGAAACGAAATAAACTCTTCAAGCATCCCAGTGAAAACTGCCGAGTTCATCGTTTACATACAATGCTCGCTCATGTCACAGCGATTCTACTCGTACCTACTGAGTGCAGCATCTTACTCACGTCACGGCCAATGACCTTTCACAGATATACCTACACCTTTTATTTTTCTGGCATATCTTGCGCTATCATCATTAACAATACACAGTCGTGCCTGAAGCCGAGGAAAGGAAAGTTTCGCGATTATTTCACTGGAACCATCGAAAGCTCTCAAAGCGTTTGGAGCGGTGTGGTGTCCTTCGGTTGATGCAACAAAAAGGTTTCGACGCCAGTCCGCGGCGGCGCAAGCGCAGGCCAGTCAAGACCTCGCGCCTCGGCAGTAGGACTCAGTATTGTTTGCCCGTATTGTCCGCAGCCGGGCAGACCGGTTGCCCCCCCTCCCCCTGGGCCGTGCAAAGAAACGCGACTAAAGCTCCGCTCGAGCTTGAGTACTAATTTCATCAAAATGTAATTACTTCGCCGCGTGATGTGAACCTTAAATGATTCTAACATAATGAATAGCCTGCACGCAGAGTCGACCCTGCGACCCGCCGCTCACGGCTCACACTGATTACTTAGTATTCCGCGAACTGTCTGCGCTGTGTAGACATCAAAGTGAAGGTATTCTACCTTTGTTGTGGTATTCACGAGGTTCGCATAATATATTGTGGTTTATTTTGCTGTATTTTAATGTTGTTTAGGTTAGGAACATGGAGGTGTTCTCAATTGGTTTCGGTATTGTATCTACTCGTACATGTGGCATAGGGTAGCTCTACCATAATTTCATAAGCAGCACATACATAAAGAACGATACTGTTTCAAAACTGAAAAGTGAATCACTCAGTTATGTGGCACTTCCATTGATGATAGCTCGATACCTGTAACCTGATACGTACGTAAGGTGTAAATCTGGTGAATCGCAAACTTTAATTTACATTTCCTCAGGTCTTAATGCTCTCAGGTCACAGCTTTACGGTCGTCTTTGACTAGGCTAACGGGGAAGGGTTATTATAACACAACATAATGTTTGGAAATAATATTAAAGTCCGCACAAAAAATAAATTCAGTGGTACATACCCGTGACTGGGACCGAACCTGTCTCTCGACTGTTAGGTCTTCATCATTGAGTTATAACCGCTACCGCTAATTTCATAACTGGGTTTGTCTCTTCATGTCTGTTTCCTATGGATCGTGCATGCACCCTGCTCAGTAGTCAAGTGTTGGCAGTCAGATGTAAGCCATTCCTCCTATTTGCAGACGCGTCGTCGTCTAACGAGGCGGTGCACCTGCAGCGGCGCCTGCTGAGCCTCAGCTCGGAGCTGGTGACGCTGCGCAACCACCTGCACGTGGCCGCACCCGGCCCGCCGCCGGACGCGCAGCCGGCCGTGCCGCCCCGTGCGCCCGCGCCGCCCCATACAGGTATATCCTCAGATCCTTCGATGAACCTAGTCGAAAGTTTCCACTAAGCTTTTAGTTTCGTCCACTTATTGTTGGAGCCAAAATGAGGGTTTATATGGCATACTTATAAGGTTTTTCAGATATTCCGTAAGAAGAAATCGCAATTTGTACATTTTGTACATTCACGCGAGATATCTCGTGTTTGTACAATACAGATACAGACACGGTTGTGTTTCCGAAATGGGGTAGCCAGAACTAAGTAGCAGGATCATTAAGGAGATCCAACAGCCAAGTTTATCGTAGCGGGAAAAGATATTATGTCAATGATCGATAAAAAAGTTACTGTCTTAGCCTGAGAAAATGCCCGTGTTCCTTAGTCGACTTTTACGATATGGACGGAAGCTCATGTTTCTAATGCTCCTGAATTTGGCCTAGCCTGTCGATTTCCTCTACTGGAAAAGTGATTGTACGGAGAAAAACGTTCTAAATATATAGTACCTACCTTACTTCCAGACCCTCGATGGCGCACCAGCTCCGCGTCAGCAGCGCCGCCGGCGCCGCCTGCCCCGCAGGCCCCCGCGCCGGCTGGCCCAGCCCCGCCACCTGCCGGCCCGGGGCCCCCGCCCGCCGGCCCGGGCCCCGGCGCTCCGCTGGAAGCCGACGACCTCATCCATCTGTGGGGCCCGCTGACGGAAGATGCCGTCGTGCGGGCGCTACAGACCAGATTCTACCAAAATAAATTTTATGTAAGTAAGTTTATCTTCGTATCACCATGATACGAATACAATGGTATCAATATACCCTATAAATAAACACATGTATCTCTAGTCTCTTGTAGTAGATAGGTTAACATTATAATGGGCTAAAATTACAAATATCAACGTTTGTGAGAATGTTTAGATGATTGTTACCTATTCTTTCACGCAAAAACTCCAAACGGATTTCGATGAAATTTGGTTCAGGCTTATACTCGTAAGATCAGAATGGTACATATTTACGCCCACGCAAAAGAAGTTACGGGCATAAGCTAGTTACTACTCTATTTATAGGTCTCCGTATCAGACTATCTGTGTAGATATCCAGTTCTGCAACCATTATGTGCGAGTACATTTTTTATTTAAAACAGGTTAATGTTATCGCAAGCTGTTACATGTCCTACTCCACGTGACTCGGTCAATAACGATCTTTTGCTTGGATCCTTTAATCTTGTAAAAAAAACAGGATGTTCTGCATGGACGTAGAGGCACCCACCCAGACACATTTCTTAAAATAGCCTATCTATAATGTGTCCCACTGCTGGGCAAAGGCCTTCCCAATTTGAGCCCACACTTGCCTTGTCCCTGCTATATAGTGGCCCTCTCTGGCTGAAACTTAGCCAGGTCGTCCCTCTGTCTTCTCCTATCAATCAGTAGCTATCTTTGTCTATCATCACCAGACACCACTGCTACTACATAATTAATGATAAACAGTGTGATCTAGCCTCGTGGCAGTAGCCTTGTGGCGTGCCCTGGGGGAGGCCTACGTCCAGCAGTAGACTGCAATAGGCTGAAAAAGAAGAAGAAAGAAGTTGATCTAAAATTTTCTGTATCTCTTATCTAATTCTGGCTACGCCCTTGATGTTCTGCATGCGCTGTGTGACAAAATAGTAGGTAGGTAGATTATTAAACTCCTTATATCTACGTGCCACTTAATAGACACAGACAGACATGTTTTAGAAGACCATAATAACAAATATCGGCTATACCTACTCTAACAAAAAGAAATCTATTTATGTTCGAGTTAGTCGGGAATTACCGATAAGGCAAGATTAGCAGGCCCACGCGCATGCGCACGTCAAAGGGTCGGGACATAAAAACCGTGGCACCGACTCACGCGCAGGTACCGGCTACCTGTGCGCCACGCAGCAGGAGACGGACACTTGCCATATTATGTCTATGTTTTTACATCGGCTCTTATGGGTAGGTCATCTACTTTATTTATTTTTACTTGTTGTAGAGGCCTTAAATTACGATTAGGTAAGTACCCATACGTATAGGTAAATATGACAAACTGCGATTGTGAGTAAATAAACGCAAAATGTTGTCTTGCTCTGGGGGAGGCCCTATGTCCAGCAGTGGATTGCAATAGGCTGAGATGATGATGTATTTTGGTTTGTAGACATCAATCGGCCCCATCCTAGTGGGTCTGAACGCGTACGGCGACGCCAGCAACGCGCTGACGCTGTCGGCGGCGCGCGCGCAGCGGCCCGAGCTGGCGCGCCTCGTGCACGACGCCGTGCGCCACCAGGCCGACACCGGCTACCCGCAGGCCATCATCCTGTCAGGTTAGATAAACTACCATTGCTGCCTAGCAGCTGCGGCGGCATCTAAGTAATAGTGATTTGTCCAAACTAGTGGTTAAACTTGACAATGTTATTTGGTGATACTGAAGACATACTAAAGTCCTGTACTTGCTTCCAGAGAAAGAGAGGAGGATGATAATAAGTTTGCATCTAAGTGCATGGCCAGTTGAGATTCTGTCCAGTTCCTAAAAGTGTTAAGCCTCTACTCAGTTAGGTACTCCTATTCTACATAAGCTAAAAGTACACAAACCATCAATTGGAGTATGTGTCCCTTACCTACCATTATTTGTGTTGTATAGGTGTGTCAGGGTCCGGCAAGACGTACGCGTCGATGGTGCTGCTGCGGCGGCTGTTTGACGTGGCGGGCGGCGGGCCCGAGACGGACGCCTTCAAACACTTGGCGGCTGCCTTCACCGTGCTGCGCTCGTTGGGCACCGCTGCCACTGCGGCCAACTCGCACTCCAGCAGAATTGTAAGAAATCATACTATTACATTTATGGTACTTTAATATAAACTCCTGCACAATTGCTTTTGCTGCATATTTCTCCAAGTAGGCTTTCTTTTATTGCACCAGCTCAATAATAGATAAGTTAAGGATGGGGAATTCAGCTATGATGTTCTATCTCTACTGTTTTCTCCCAGCAAATACTCATGACTTCGTCTTTAGGGCCACTTCATCGAGGTGCAAGTAACGGACGGCGCGCTGTACCGGACCAAGATCCACTGCTACTTCCTGGAGCAGACGCGCGTGGTGCGTCCGCCGCCCGGAGAGCGCAACTACCACGTTTTCTATCAACTACTAGCTGGACTCAGCGCAGAAGAGCGCGGCGCAGTTTCATCTCGACCAGTTAACTGCGCAGGACCTTAGGTAAGTCACCATGTAGCAAACAATGCAGGTAGAATCTCGTAATTAAGAGACAAAACGCTCGCGGTATCATCATTGTTAAATTCCAAAGACAATATAGTTTCAAAAAAATTGGTGATTACAACCGATTGATGTCCTGCAGGTATTTAGCATCTGCGCAGCCTCGACGGCCAGACCCGGAGGACGCCGCGCGGTTTCTCGCGTGGAAGACTTGTCTGGGCATCCTTGGGATCCCGTTCCTAGACGTCGTCAGGGTCCTGTCTGCCGTACTGGTGCTCGGGAATGTGCAGGTAATTATTGACTTAAAAATAAATGGGAATCCTACAGTTCTGCGGTGATAGCTCAATGGTTAAGATGTGCGCCTTTTAGTCGGAAGGCGTAGGTTCGATCCCTGCCTGTACCTACCACTGAATTTATTTCATGTACGGATTTTAAAATACCAAAATTACCACTTAGTCCGAGGAGGGTTGGCGTCAGGCAGGCAAGCCGTAAAATAAACGCCAAATCCTTCGTTTCGAAAGAAACCATATTGCGCCGACCCTATAAACAATGGAATAAGGGCTGAAAGATGATGAGGAATGAGATGGTTGGACCACCTACCCTCATAATGCGTATCTACGTGTGTGACAACTGATAATACCTGGACTTTTTACAGCTGCGGTAGCTTACACAAACTATCAAAACTGTTTACATCGTTTACTAGTATTTCAGGTACTTATAACAAAATGCTTTTCACGTACAGTTTAGCGAGAACGCAGAGGGCTTCGCGGAGAACGCAACAGAGGCGGAGCTGGCGGCGGCGGCGGCGCTGCTGGGCGTGCCGGGCGCGGCGCTGCTGCGGGGCCTCACGTCGCGCTCGCCGCCGCGCGCCGCCCGCCGCGTGCTGCGCGCCCCCGCCACGCCCGCCGCCGCCGCGCAGGCTCGGGACTCGCTCGCCAAGGTACTAGCCCATTTATCGAACTTAGAGTCAGCAGTAGCCAGTTCAGGGTAGTTTATCGGGGTCTCGTTTGGAGGCGTGATACAAAGTTAAAGCATAAAAAAACGCGAATGCGTAAAATTTTTGACCCAGTGCCATTCTTACGACTGAGACCAATCTAAAAAGACCTTAGGTTCTAGGGCGTGCCAAAGAAATCTATAATACGTACCAAGCTGTAAGTATGTAACATACATTCGAAAAACAAACCCTACTTCTAAGTCTTCTTACATGGTAATAATGGACTTATCACATCCAGGCCCTGTACTGCCGCACCGTAGCCACGATCGTGCGGCGAGCCAACTCGCTGCGGCGGCTGGGCTCCACGCTGGGCACGCTGTCGTCGGACTCCAACGACTCGGTGGCGGCGGGCGGCGCGGGCGGCGCGGCGGCGGCCCGCGCTGGCCTCAACGACGCCGTGCGGCACGCCACGCACGGCTTCGTGGGCATCCTCGACATGTTCGGCTTCGAGGACGCCGCGCCGTCGCGCCTGGAGCACCTGTGCGCCAACCTGTGCGCGGAGACCATGCAGCACTTCTACAACACGCACGTGTTCAAGTCGGCGGCCGAGACGTGCCGCGAGGAGGGCGTGCCGTGCGCGCTGGAGGTGGACTACGCCGACAACGTGCCGTGCATCGACCTGGTGTCGTCGCTGCGCGGCGGGCTGCTGGCCGCGCTGGACGCCGAGTGCGCCGCGCGCGCCGACCCCGACCACTACGTGGCGCGCATCAAGGCCGCTCATAGGTACATACAACTATACTATCTAATACTTAGTTCTGATGCATTGATCGACAATAAAAAAATTCCCTGGAGCTATAAACCTCGGGCCGGAGTCCTAAACACATAAGAGAAAATAAGCAAAATCTATTGCAATGTGAAAAAGTCACAGTTGATTCTCATATCCGGGAAAGAAGCGTGAGTTTATATTTGTAATTCTCTGTGATCAGGGGTCACCCACGACTAGCGGAAGCACGACCTCCTCACGCACGTCGCTTCGTCGTGCGTCACTACTTTGGTCCCGTGACGTACGACGCCTCGGACTTCCCGGACGCCAACCGCGACCACGTGCCCGACGACCTGCTGGCCGCCTTCGACACCAGAGCCTGCGAGTTCGGCTTCGCTACACACCTCTTTGGAGTCGAACTTAAGGTATAAAAGTGTTCATTAGAGAAACTAAATAGAGCCTTCAATGTATCTTGGTATCTTTACAGCCCTGATCACGTCATGATGATTGATTGGAGGGAGGCCCTTTTAATTAGCCTCATTAGATTCCCATTAGCTTCTTCAAAGATTACCACCAGTAAACCCAGAAGTGTCCTTACCTACTAATAGATCCGTAATGTTTGTAGATGTTGAGCAGCCAGGGCGGGCCGTGCGGCGGCTCGTTCCGCGCGTCGCCCACGGCGGCGGCGGCGGCCGGCTCGTCGCTGACGCAGGACTTCCACACGCGCCTCGACAACCTGCTGCGCACGTTGGTGCATGCGCGCCCGCACTTCGTGCGCTGTCTGCGCGCCAACGCCAGCGAGACGCCTATGCACTTCGACAGGGCGACCGTGGCCAAACAGGTGAGTGTGACAAACAGTGTGTCGGCAGATTACATAATACACCGAGAATATCGTCAATTATTACTATTCTCATGAGAGAATGCCCTAGTTTTTTGTCGACGCTTACGATATGCACGGAAAGAGATGCAGCTGATGTATCCTAGCGAAGCTCCGCATCGGCTCAGGATATATAAGTAGATATCGGTAGTATAGATAGAGATAGATATAATAGAGATCCTTTAAATCATTACAAAATGTCCCATAAAAATGTTGCAAAATCTTGAATACTGTTTGGTTCCAGGTGCGCGCTCTCCAAATCCTGGAAACGGCGCAGTTAATGGCGAGCGGCTATCCGCACCGCATGCGCTTCCGACTGTTTAGCGGGCGGTACCGCGCGCTGTGGGGGCGCGGCGCGCGCGCGGATGAGTCGGGCGCCGCGTGCGCCGCCGTGCTGCGCGCCGTGAGCGCCGCCGCCGCGCCGCCCGCGCCCGCCTCCGCCGCCGCCGTGCGCTGGGCCGCCGGCAAGCGACACGTCTTCCTCAGCGAGGGCATGCGCCAGGTAACGCCGCTACTTTGGCGAATGTGTCTACATAGGTCTGGATAGTTGAGTCGTAAATCAATTTCTTTACTGTTCATGGGTAAAGTTCTGTTATTATAAATATTCACTAGATACGTTCGGGCAGATGCATCTCAAGCCTTTAATTTTTCCAGAAACACCAGGCTGTGGGAAGAACTAGTCTGCAGCGAGAAATAAAATGTACTATAATAACTTCACACTCTGGTATTAGGTCTTAGAACGAATGCGTCGCGCCCGTCGAGAAGCGGCAGCAGCCTGCATCCAGGCGGCGTGGCGGCGACACCGCGCGCGCGCCGCGCCGCCCGGCCCCGCGCCCGCACCGCGCCCGCGCCCCGCGCCCATCGCCGGCACGCCGCCGCCCGAGCCGCCCGACGACGACAAGTGCGACCCCGCGCTCGTCAAGAAAACCTGCTCGCTCTTCGGACTAGATCTGGTAAGTCCACATTCTTTTACTCTTGCGGTTTATTTATGTAGTGCGAAAATAATTAGACAAGGACGTGATAGAATTTATGACCTAAGGGTTCGTTCCTTCGTTACCTGATAGAAATTGAAGACGCAGTTGCCAGTGGAACATAGAAGATACCGATTAAAGACACGAGACGCAAAGAGCAAAGAGTTCCCCTTCCTCGCATTTTTTATAAACCTAGTTAAATACCGCATAGCAGTTTGAATAAATGAAGACGGCTGAATCTTGCTTCAACTAATGCGACGTTTCCTTTACGGGGTTGTGATTAGGAAGATCGCTGTCTGACCAGAATTTTGAGAGGTGAGTGGGCACACAAATCCGATGTGCACATCCTCCAATATGTTGTCCATATGTATTATTTGGCTGTGTTTGCAGGAGCGTCCGCCGCCGCTGCCGCCGCCGCGCGCGTACACGGTGGCGGGCGGCGTGAAGCTAGGCTACCCCAGCAGCGCGGCGTGGCGCGTGCGTGGCGCGAGGGTGCGCTGCGGCTGGCGGTGGGCGACACCGTGCTGGCGGTGGGCGCGGCCGAGCGCGGACACGTCGCCGTGCAGGTCAGTGTGAGTGAGGCGTGAAGCTGGGCTACCCGCAGCAGCCTACCTGGTCTATCAATAGATGGCAGCTATAACGAACAGCTAAAGCAGACAACACTTTTTCATAGCACCTTTCTACTACTCGATATTGTCTCACGTGGTTGTGAATGGGTTATTATTGTGTTAAGTCCTGTGTTGAGGCGTGTGGGGCCCCTCGCCTGTTCTAAGAGCAAACTTGGGCTACGACACAAGGTCACGCTCTGAAGTCAAGACGATCGTACGTCCGGTACTCATGTACTCGAGCGTCGTCTTCGCCCATTGTCCTAAAACCACTCTCCGTGGAATGCAGGAGATCCAGAATAAGTTACTCAGGCGGGCCACGGGTAGTCCGTGGCCCATCCGAAATCTCGATCTCCATCGCGATTTAGAGTTGCCCACCATTCGTAAGTTTATGAAGGACGCTTCACGTCGCCTCTTTGATCGTCTCTCCCATAATTCCAACCCGCCGGTTGGGAAAGCCGTTAACTATAAGCCCCGTCATTCTCTTTGCGGGGGGCGTCGTCGTAGGCTTCCCCGGGATGTTCTCGCGGAGGAGGTCGACGTCATTACGGCGTATTTGGCCACTTTAGCCAGTCGAACAGTTAAAACAAATAATAAGCGGCGCCCCCGTCGGAGGGGTCGCCGCACCCCTCTCATAGAAGCTCACACACCTAGAGTCATAGTAGGACACTGCTGGGACATGATCCCTACCAGTCAGTCAACCTATAAATTCTTCTTCTTCATCATTCTTTTGTTTAATTCCCTCATGCGACAATATCCCAGTACAACTGGGATGCACAGGTTGCGTAGTCTTGAAAACTTTAGGTTGTGCGCCTTTAAGCGCACGCCACCTAGCTCGATGAAGATGGCAAAGCCCTTCAGGCTACCATCATTTGTCATTCAAATAATAAATGTTGAGGCGTGGCCTGCCTAGAATACATCAGTTGCATATCCTTCCGTGCGGATCGTAATAGATGGGAACTAACTGTCGTACTGTCAGGCGATGAGCCTGACCCCTTACATCTGGCCCCACCATGCTAACGTAGGTGTAAGATCTCAATCGTGACTAGCCCATTTTGAAATACAGCCGTGTGTTTATGTAGGAAGTAGATGATGTCCAATACTGATGATAAGTATAGCACATGAGTAAAGATACGGTCATATATATATATATATATATATACAGGGTGTAACAAAAAGGGTATGTTAAGCAAAAAGCTATGTGAAGAGCCTACTGTAGATGGTAATGTAAATTTAATCGAAATCACATGTTTATTTTTCCCAATAGTATGGAGAATTTTTAAATATCTCAGGAATTTTCATACAATCTTGAAAAATAAACATGTGATTTCGAGTCTCAAATTTTGTGGATAGGTTCTCTACAGTGGGCTACTCACATAGCTTTTCGCTTACCTTTTTGTTACACCCTGTATATATCTCTAATCAATAAGGTTTGTTAGGGAATCATTCCTAAAAGCTTGTTTGTACCCGCAGATTGGCAGCCGAACCGTAGCCGTGCCGCACCACGTGCTGGCCCCGCCCCGCGCCGCGCCGCGCCCCCCGCCGCCGCCGCCGCCGCACGCTGCGCACCCAGCAAGGGCGTAGGGTCATATAGTATATCACATACCCTTCCTAGAATTACTGTAACTATTAGATGTCAATCTGGAGATCAGAAATACAACGATGTTACGACACTACAAGAATTACACCTCATCAGGGCCGGATTTAGGGGAAGGGCAACCGAGGCAAAAGCCCGGGGCCTCCAAAAACGGGGGGCCCCCACGATAGAGGTTTCGGCAAAAAAAAATCAAATTCCCAAAATTAAACACTAGTAAACATTTTATTTTATTTTTATTATTTTCATGAGACACAAATAGTACTATTAAAATGTTTTCATATTTTTTTGGCTCTTTTACCTTTACCTACAGTACTTTGTACATACATGATTATATTATTCTTAAATATTAACAGAAAAAAAATCTATATTTGTTAATTCCAATTAGGCAATCAGTGAAATATCAAATGGCCCTGATAAGCACTTGCAATTTACGAAAATTAAAAATACAAATGAAATGTATAAAAATTAGGCTTCGAACTACGATGGGATAAAACCGTCAATCAAAGCTTTCTCTCCTGAGAATTGAAAGCGATTTACTCCGAGAACTGGATTTCAGCGAAATCACCAACGGTTTTTCGACCTTAAACAATATATGTAATAAAAATAAAATAATAAATATTTTTAGATAATTGAATTTTAGATAATTCTTGTTTCCGAATGTTTATATTTATATAGGTAGGTATATATGTTTGTTAAATAATAAGATGATCTACTTGGTTTCACAATAAATTATTTATTGAAAAACTCGACTAAAAAAATTGATCATTTTATTTGAAAATAATTTGGGACAAGGGGGCCTCCGCTCCTTTGTTGCCCCGAGGCCTCCGAACCTCTAAATCCGGCCCTGCACCTCATAGGAATGCACCTCATTTAGTGCAGATTTATTTAGATCCTGTAAACTTTTCATATTAGATAGATAGTCTACAACTACTTGCATTTGGTAAGTTCTTCATATACCTATATAGGTACACAAACCATCCTTCATATTACATATTTGAATAATTTAAAAGAATATTGTCTGATCGCACGGTGCCTTATATTGTCTAGGTGTAAATAATATTAGTTAAGTATTTATGATCAACTGAGATCAAAACAATAACAGATAGTGTAACTACCTACGTGTAGACCTACCTTTATGTATAGTTTACTTCTGAGCTATTCTGACACTAATGATTTACAACTACCAGCTATATGAGTATTTGCTTGCCAGTTACACTTAAAACGTGGCGGAAAGTCATGCTTTATAATATCTGGGCACTATTCCAAGTACAGGATAAAATTACACCTGAATAAACTAGGCTGATTTACATTAATTCCTTTTTGTATGAAATATCAGTTCAGTTAGTTGTAAATCAGTGTCTGATACGTTGCATTTAGCGACTGCTGCAGAGGTATCGGGTACCTGCGTAGTCCTGGTATCCGACAAACGTAGATCGTCCTCTCGGAAACAAATCTACGATTCGGCCCTATTAAGAAAATATTGGCTAAAACTATACCATCAACACATCATAAGTATAATTTTGGAGGATTTTGCTGACTCTTAACATTGTATTTTATTGGAACTGACATTATTACTAGATATAAGTAGGCATAACGTAGGAACAGTAAAATACCTTTCATTTCGTATAATCCAGTTTTAAATCACCCTCAACCTCAAGTCATACCCTCTACTACCCTAATGTTCTATCTACTATACCTGTATTATTCATGCGAAACTAATAAATTCATTACTTACTTGTTTGTTTAGGTTACTCCTATGGCATTAGCTCTTCTTTACTTTCTGTTACCATACACGATCACGTCGTCTTCGCCGATTCCATCAAATTATTTTTATGTCAACCCACTTCACTTCTCCGTAATACGTAGGTATTATTATCTCTCCATAGCGTAATACACTCGTTCGTTGTGCAAACGGTGCTAGTTGAGTTCACATTAGAGTAGTTTAAACGTATTTATTTAAAAGTTGCCATCTCCAATATTCGACGGCTCGTTATAGTTTCAATAACGAAATTCCACAGATTTTTATGGAATAAAATAAAATAAAGGAAACAATGTAAGTTACAAAGACACTGGTGCCTCTGTCAGAGAACTGATTGTTGGAATGTAAGTTTCTCCCTGAGGACATACTTACATGCATTGAGTTCCCTCCGTTACCAACATAATAATGCTCATTTTAAACTTTTTGGACCTTTTTAGGGTACGTTTTATACATATTTATTACAGACTAGTGGATGCCCGCGGCTCCGTCCGCGTGGACTACAGAAAAAACAAAATGTCGAAATTGTCCGGGATAAAAACATTTTCCCGGGATAAAAAGTAGCCTATATGTTAAGTGGGACCTGTCACAATATACTCCTGAAAACTGCATTGAAATCGGTTCAGCCATTTCTGAAATTAGCGTGCACAAACGCACAGACAAACCGACAAACAGACAAATTCCAAAAATCATCGTTTTGGGTTCTATTGCGTTGATAAAGGTCTCCTATAATATTTTTTCTCATATATCTTCCACGTAGACAGCGACCCGTTACATTTTTATTATATGTATTGTCTGGCCATATTGTAAAATTGATCATTTCATGAAATGGTCGAGCGTCGCATTTCATGAAGTGGCCAATTCAATTTGACCAGATCGTTAAATCGTCTACATTTCACGATTTTGTCATCCACGCAGGGTGTCCATAAAATCCGAATGTGGTAAGAGCTTATATAAATTATATACCGTACACATATATAAGTATACCATAAGGTATGATGGTATGACCGACATAAAAGATTCCATCTGGCAAAATCATCATAGTCGTTCTGGGTCTAATATACATTATACAATATAACACACTATCGTGAATGCATGCCACCCTACTCTCGTAAAGGATCTCTACCTCATGTAACTATTTTAATATGATCAATTTTCATGAAATGATCATATATCGATTTTTATTCCACATGATGTAGACAGAACTTTTCAGCGACCATTTCGTGCTCGACATTTTTATTATATGTATACATTACTTTGTTAAACCACTGATTTGCAGAAGTAGCAAGTATACTGAACGATATATATATAAGTTATCTATTTTATGTATGATTTTTTGCGAGTAGCCAATGAAATACCAGGCATATTGACTTTTATACGAGTAGAAACTTAAAGGCAGTGTTCTCTACACCATACAGAAGAGAACAATATGTCAATATGAAAACAAAATGTGTATGTTTCTGTCAGACAGCTCACCACGCGTTTCTCTCTCTACGTGGTATTCCTGCTACTTCTGTAAAAAAAAGAACCGAATAATGAGCATTAAAACAAATGATTACTACCATTATATATAGTATACGAGATTATATATTAACAGGGAAATATAACAGTATATTTAGTTTTATCTCCATAATATAACGCAGTATTATTTTCAGCGCAAACATTTACTTGCCATCATGAGTCTGATATCTATTTATAATTAATAGAGGAACATATCGAAATGTATTGTATTAGTATCTAAGTATAGCATATAAGGTTATCAAGTAAATAAAATAAGGGTATATTTTAAAATAATTGTTTTATTTGTACACAAAATACGCGACCTCTGGAATGTGTGAGCGAGACGTGTGACGTGTGAACTACACGCCTGTACAACTCAAACCCAAACGTTGTAGCAAATATACAGACGACACTAGCGCTGCTATAGATATAGTTTGAATGCAAAGAATAACGGATAATTATAACCAAGCATTTCAAGATGGCGCATTCCATTTGCGCCCTGGATGAAAGACGGCAATGACGTCGTTTTTTAGCGAGTTATTTATCTTGCATCACAAATTACAATTGGAATTTCCCTAATGCTTGAAAGTAGACAGTAAAGTGATTTGTACTTGTATGTTCTAACTTGCAATGAGGTTGAGAACAGGCCTGCTGTAACAGAGATTTAACGACAAACTTAAAACAATGAGATCGTTAGCACAACGGCGGCAAGTAGAGGTACTAATAAATAAACACCGACAACTCCACACGTCTCGTCTAACTAATATTTCATAAAATAGACATTTACCTGCGCTTACAGAATTATATTGCAAATCAATTCATTTAAAAAGTTGATTACAAAGCGATAGAAAAACGATTGACACCGAGATATTTTAAAAGGTTTCAAATTAATATATCATGTACCATTACAATCATAATATATGTCGCAAATATAAAGGTACTTTGCTTGCAATAAGGTATTACATATCTAACAGTTAATAATATTTATAAAGTAATCTCTCTTCAAAAGCGCCATACTTGATGTATAATCAACAAACATATATATTCAGAAAGAGGCGCGTCTTGTGCCAATAACTAGCCGGTCCCATGATTATAACAAATAATTATTAACAATGTTATATTTTTATACTTCAAATTTCGTTGATTTTATCACAAAATATCGCAAATCGTGATATTTACTAAAACTTTGTAATAAGAAGTTAATTATAATGTTACAAAATGTTCAGTTAGCCTATGACGGAAAACTTTATAAAGAGAGCAAAAATGCTAAAGAGAAAATATACAATCACCACAAGTACAGTAAATATCGCGAACTTTTACTATGAAACACATCAGCCGAGAAGTCCACTAAGTTTGGGATTAAGTAAATAAATGTACCATAACCAACATGCGCTTTTTTGTAGATTATTAGTAAATAAGGAGTGACGATAGAGGTAGCTAGACACAACACCGACGGGATATTATCCCTATACACTATACAAAATTTGGCCACAATAGATTAAATACACTATTATTATAAGAAATGCTGATATTAATATAACATATATAGGAAATTCTACCGAACTATTAGATAGATACGTTAACATTACATATTAATACTGTGTAATAATGACATCACATAGAATTGTATTCGAATACATTAGAGTCAAAACATAGGGCTGAACGTGGACGATCAGATCGTTCCTCTAGCATATAGTAAAAAGATCAAAAACTTGCCAACAGCGCCATCTAGTGGCAGTAACCGCACAGACGCGGGGACGAGGCTACATGCGCGCGCGCAAGCATGCTCACATCATACAAGTATAGTTTAAAATCATATTCACATAGTGTAGCAGTTATATGCTACTTGAAATTTTCAAAGAAGACAATTTATTTAGTCCCCACATTTAAATCTTAGAATCAACGTACACTCAAACAACGTTTACTCTACTCTAACTACGTCATATCAAACACACATATAATTTGCCCCTTCCCAAAGATACGTAAAACTACATATAAAGATATTCGGCGACTTTTAACAACAATATAGATATCGAATATTAAGTTACATTTTGTTCGTTAAAATAAGGCATTTTGCAGCAAAAGTTCATCAAACAACAATACGTGTTAAAACATCACACAAATATAACTTTACAACATCAAAAATGTATTTTCTTAAAGCATTTAAATATTAAATATGGTGTTCTAAACATGAGTAGAAATTACAAGCTAGATAAAATACAGTTTAACTATACTTAACATTAGGTGAACAGCATTCGGCAGTTTGCGCGAATTGAACACAACTAAGGCAGTGCTGCACATATACAGTACAATATGTTAGTACTCTCGGCCGCAACCGACACTATGTTACTAAAGTACGGTTCACGTGTCGTGACGCAAACTTGTGACGCGTCAATAGATGGTCCTTTCCATATTTAATCTTTAAGGTACTTAAAAGAGAGAAGGGCAGTCAGTGCAATTCCATTTGAATAAATGTATTTCTCAATATACCAATACTTTCTTTCTTTCTTTCAATAATGTAATTATTTCATTACATGTGTTACAAATAAATAAACAGTGTCATCTCTATTACGCACATACTATGTGTATATACTTTGTTTAATTTTAATAACCATCTTCTCCGACGCTATGTACGTACATTAACTAACGGTCAGGATATACCGAGTGAAACTTGGCAGTGACCGACACGTGACGTGACGTCACTAGCGAGAGTGGTCACTCTTGACCCGCGAACGTGACCGCCTGACCGAGTCATGTCATGTCAAATCTTTCTCTTCACATGTGACGTTTGGAGTCGAACATTATGTGGTGTTTACACATGATATAAAAACTAATGTGACTTGCGATTGCCAGCAACCGATTTCACATTGAATCTTCTATATTATTTTAAGATAATTTGTAGGCAATCGTTAGATTTAGTGGATCTGTAACCGACATGAGATCGTTCAAGTGTCGATTATACAACACTATAAATAGTGTCGAGTAGTTCGGCGCGAGGCGATTTTATTAATATACTATTTAAACTAAAACATCATTTAAACGAGTCAGTTGCTACGTTACATAACATTTTACGATCGTTTTTTTTTTCGTTTATGTGATGGCGATTTGTATAAAATAACACCAAACATTTCGATATTATATAAGTACATGAGAACAATTTCACAGATACCTACTCGTAACAGTCATACGAGAATCTTCAATGAAATGAAACTGAAGTATTGTGCTCAGGTGACTGTCAAAACGATTGCAAATTATTCTCTCTAAATATTCGAGTTTCGAAGCTCTTCATTCATACTAAAACTTACTTTATTCACTCTTCACGGAAGAATAAATTCACAACGATCAAGTAATCACAAAATAAAATACCATTCTAATGCATCCATTTACATATTAATTGTTAGCTAATTAAAATATAATATAATATACGATACAAATTAAGTGCATTGACATGATCCACACATAATTTTGCAACCTATCTAACCATCAATATACAAATATAAAACATAACCAGTGAGGTCTACTCGATCGATTTTGGACACCAGTGTGCACCGTATATAGAAACAGACTTGTTTCATTCTTCGCTCTCTTTCGTACTCAAAAAAACTGGCAGTATCTGTACACAAAGAACAAGTCACTGGTCCGTTGACCAGATCCACCTGAAGGAATAGCCTCTACACAACACACGGTTCGAAGGACCAGAAGCCTTGCAATACAGTGCCCACTGATGTGTAAGTATACAAACATACCACCCTTGTAGTGTCTATTCTCTTGCGATGGGCGTGCTGCAGGCGACAGAGGGCGCTCGGCGCTCCATGAGCGGCGTGGAGGGCGCGGGGGATGCGGGAGCGGGGGACGCGGGCGCGGGGGACGCGGGCGGGGCCTGCGCCGGCGACGCGCCGCACAGCGACGTGAACATGCAGCTAGCCGACACCTCGCGCACACACCGATGCTGCTCCACTGGAATGTAGACCACACTCTTTTAGAACATACATACATAATAATCACGCCTCTTTCCCGGAGGGGTAGGCAGAGATCACGGATCTCCATTTGCTACGATCCTGACACACTTCTTTCGCTTCATCTACTTTCATGATATTCTTCATGCATGCTCGTCGGTTTAGATTAGGTTAGGTAACCTGACCTTTCTTTAGAATTTCACTTCTTTTAAGAGTTGAAAGAAATATAGGAAATGGACGAAAGAGTGTAAAGGATAATATGTATAATAAAGGTTGCTAGTCATAGGGCAATTTGCCATACATAACCTTAAGTTCATTTGGTTAGGTAAGGGTTTCCTTTAGTGACTAGGACATTTTCCAACAGGACATGTTTCCGTACCTCATACATTAGAAAACGTACCACAACAGGTTCCACGTGACATGACCAACGTACAGTTTCAAGAGAAGCTTATACTGAAATATTGTGTGCGCGTATTTGTAAGGTGATTTAATAAACATGACACGCGTTGTTGTAAGAATACTACTACAAAACAAATGTGAACAATTCAACGTACATTGGCGAGACTAAACATCAGACGAATGAATCAAACGAGCAACAACAGCTTAAACTGTACAAAACACTGTTACAAACAATAACAGCAGTAAAAAGGCAAGTCATAAATAATAAGGACTTGAAATTCGAAGGCCATAAACAAATGTGTTCCTGTTAGCTATCGAGGCACACTACCAGACGGCCAGTGTCTCTACTTCTTGAGTGGCCGACGACGCTTATACTTTCATCTGAAGTCCAACCTAGAGGGAAAGGTATATGCGAAAGTAAAGCTGTCTGTGTGTAAGGGCTCAACAAATAGCAAGTTTCTTCAGAAAATTTATCGAGTTAAGTAATATAATGTGGAAATATATTACATAACATGTTTCCGTAATACGTAAAGCTATAAAATATGTTTAGTACCTTGTTTCAGGATGTTGCCGACCGAGTGAAGTACCTCATTTATATATCCGAACACAAAACCAATGCCGTAAACCGTAACCCGCACCAAGGACGCACTCGCAAATAAATTGGAAAGGAAAGAAACACGTCCTCAGACCTATTTTTTTAGCCGACAGAGCAATCACCTATTTTCTCAAAATACATTCTATTATAGCGATTATTCTGTTTTATAGGTATGTACCCACAAATACGAGAAGAAAAAATTGTATTGAAGATTTGAAAGATTTTGACTACCCACAAGTTTTTACGAGTAACTGGTAAAATTTTGCGAACACTAGGGAGCAAACGGTTTAATTTATGGCGCTAGTTACTATGTGCATGACTACCACTATCGGTATCACTGCATATGAAAAATGTTAGTTACGAAATCAGGCATAGGAGTCATTCTATGAAACTGGGTACAGAAAAGAAAATTATCGTATCTACATGACCGTCAAAAAATAACAATTTATTTATCGACAAGCTTTATCTTCACGACCTTCCTCTTGTAATAAACCCAGCGGATTGGCATCACACGTCAGGAGCCAACGGTGATCAAATAGGATGCTGTCAAATATTTATAAAATCACCAAGTCATCGCTTTAATAAGACCAGGCAACGATGTTTCAAAAACGGGGAGATATTGGTAGCGAAAAAGTTTTATATTGGCGACCCTAGCTGTCCACGAAAGAGCTTTTTCTAGTACTTATCTATTTATCTATCGTCGTCTATATCTTCTTCTTCTATATCTATTCTATCTGATGATGATAATGATCTCCGACCGTATTTCGGCCAAGGCGACCAATCTTTACGGAGATTGGCCAGGTACGCAGGAGATATTATAGTGCACATTATTGCAGAGATATTCTATCTATAGATATAATAAAACTGTAACTGAACGCGGTTTGTGCACGCTAATCGAAACGGCTTGCAGAATACGAGCTAATCTAATAAAACTACTGCATAATAAAACTGTGTTAAATTAAATTTCATGAAATGGTCGAGCATTTCTGCATTTGAAGTGGTGACCAGATCGTTAAATCATCTACATTTACGAAACGCCAAATCGCAGGGTGTCCATAAAATCCGAATGTGGTAAGAGGTCATATATAAGTATACCATAAGTATGATGGTATGATTTTTTTTTGCTATGATTTATGTGATATTTTCACAATATAATTTTAAAAACATAAAAGACTTTACAAAAGGAATATCGCCGGACCTACGCTCGCTCCGCTCGCTCGGCTCGTGCGTATCATAGTCTAACCTAACCTAACCTAACCTATCGTAATCTAATGGTCATACATTATACAATATAACACTTCTTCTATAGTCACCCTACTCTCTTTAATTTGTTTTATATATCCGTTTGCAGCGCCTCTAATTCAGTAACTATTTTCGATATGATAAAACTACATGAAATGATGCGTTTAGTCTACGAGGACGGAGGAAATTACGGGCATGAAATGCCGCTAGTTTATGTATATATTTCGTAAGTTTTTCAGTCTAAAAGACGGTTTCAGCAGTTGGCTATTCCATTGATTTCTATAATTATAGTTGAGTATGCTCACCGATCATGTTGTTGAGGTTGTCGATGACCACCTCGGTGTTGTAGGAGGCGTCCACGGCGCGCTGCAGGAACGCCGTCCACGAGCTCAGCTCGGCTTCCTGGAGACAAACAGACGAACATCAACGTACTGTTACTGTAGGTCAAACACGAACGAATACACGGATAATAACGTCACCGTCTTGTTATCAAATGTCATCGATTTTTCTTGCGTTACGATAATGCAATGTGTACTCGTAATTATGTATGTCCTACTAGTGCACTTCTGTATAAGGTAGCATTGAATTATGCTTCACTGACATGGCAGCAGAGCGCTTGTATTCTTGGTGGTAACTTTTTCCTGAAAGAACTCGTATGATGATACAACTAGTAGTTTGTTTTTATTCAAATAAAAAATATATTTCAATTTGAGTCAACGACTAATGATATTATGTATTATGGCTTATTGAAATGAGGAAAATTAAAGATACATACATCCTATCGTAAATAAATACTGTGTGGTCATTCTGAAAGGGTTTATGGCGTGAGCTGGTATACAACTAAAGTAATATGATTTTATTGATTTACCGTACTAAAAGCTCATTAAATCTATTGCGTGGTTAAGTGTCTTTATAAACCTACTTTATTGTGCTTTTATTTGTATAAGTTAGAAAAGAGCTGGCACGACAAGCTTACACAAATAATGTACTTAGGGGGTATTTATTGTTGGACTACCTTTAAAATATTTAGAATTCCAGTAACTAGAAATAAATACCTCGTCTGATGGGCAATCAATTAGTTTCTTCAGCCAAAGGATATCTCGCTAAATATGTTTTCATTGTTGACCCAAAAAAAGACTCATACATAGAAAGTTCTTTAGCGGATAAATGACTACTCGATATTTAACTATCACTATTTAGAAAGAAAGCTGCAATTCGATATCGAATGTAATCTAATCCTGTCAAATTCGCAGTGACTGAATAAAATGTTGAAAAAAATTGCTCTTTGTATTTATTGCATGTATAAAACTGTTGCTCAAGAAATTTCTGGTGTAAGCGTGAAGCTTAAGCTATCTTTAAATAGAGGATCGATAATGTATTGTAGTGGCATTAATATCCGACCCCGGTTGACTGCCCCTAACGAGCGGACCTCTGCTCACGTCACGTGCGCGACACGGCAACGACACGGCACCGTCACCTGAAGGTCACGACATTATGCAAATACCACGAGAATGTCGCCAGCCTCGATGCAGCAGCAGTGGGCTGCAAGTTCACCATGCTATACTCATTCATATTTATTTATTACACAATGTACATAATTATCACTTACACTACACGACAATATAATACCACTTTTATCCCGGAAAGAAAACGGTATAACGTGACATTGATTCGGCGTAATAACTTGAAGAAAACAACCAATGCTAGTACATAAACTAAGGTGAGTGACAGACATTATGATCAAAGGGTTAAATACTACGTGATCCAACATTTCTGGGCCCATTGATGAGCAACACCATACAACATGCAACGCTCTGATTCCCCACACACATTGCGATACAATCGTGATGATATAGCTAACTTACAAAACATACGTTGAATGTGATAACATACGAATTCGCACGAATACCCGATAATTACCGTAATTTCGTCCGTGACGTAACGCCCGCTCGGACGTAGCGTAACTTCCGGTATCCACTCGCTTTTCGAAACTTCAGACCCACAGAAAATGTAAGGAGGCCTCGGTTGGTCGGCTTGCGGACTCATACGCGTCGGTCGTTAAACTTTATAATAGCAACCAAGCACTTTTTGTAACTCTAGACCCAAAAAGATACCTAAGAGAAAACGCTCTCATCGATAATTACCTGCATAAGTTAAAGCGACAACTCCGCTATGTACTCGGCCCCAGTGATGTCCAAAAATGATGGAATATCACACGGTAGCAACACCACCCTTAATGTAACGGAAGCCATACCAAGTTACAGGGACAGCTGTAGGGGGGTCGGCGCCCTGCCCCGAATATACCTAGTACATTTACTTGTAATCTTGAGCCTATATTTATGTTTGACTGACATGCCTTCCTTTAAAGCAGTCTTTCCCAAAGTGGGTGATAACGCCCCCTCGTGGCCGTTGGAGGCCTAGAGAGGGGCAGTTAAGGCCCCAGAAAAAAATAGCGCAACTAATATGCTATTGACATTTTTAAGGTGAAATAAAAATGGGGGTCGCTACTGATTTTCAAAGTGGGCGTTAGACGAAATAAGTTTGCAAACCTCTGGTTTAAAGCTTAGACTAATCTTCCTTGTAGCATATACAGGATGTTTTTTGGTCGTCAACGTTCCCGAATACTACGGAATCTCCTCATAATCACGATCATTTTTCTCCATGGAAGTATACCTGGGAAATGTCTGGTTCCCAAGATATTAGGGTCCAAAGTTGAGTAAATAGACTGCCTTTTTAAATGCACATAGACACGCGTAGCAAGATTTTTTCACGAGAAATAATTAATATCTGTCTATAAAAAACTAACATAAACACTGGACACTATAAATTTCGCCCGATCAAGAAATTTAAAAAAAAAATTACATCGTTTCCCAGCATTTTTTTGCATAAATTTACTTTATTTATGTATAGAGTACGTACCCTTCGTTAAGGGTGGCAAGGACAAAAAAACCATCCTGTATAAATAAAAACGACTAATAAATATTGTTATTCCGAAACCAAAATCCTAAAGCCGTAGCAAATCTGTAGTTGACTCTCTCTGTTTGTTAAATGGTAGAATAAAGCATATAACTCGGCTGAAAGGTGTGATGTATCCGATCTTACATGAGACTCTACAAGCATCGTACAGAGGTAGACAACAAACTCAAGGTTCTAATTACTTAATCTGTCTACACGTATCTCCCTGCAAATACATCTAACTGAGGGAGAGGTCAGAGAACAATAGTCTTATTTGTTAATGTGGTGTGGACACAAAAGTTTTCTATGATAAAGATCAATTAATTATGAATAGACCTATGCCAAGGTTTTAATTACTAAAATTGTCTAAATTCGAAAGTACCTGGTCAGAGGTCAACTGACATGACGAGATTACAGGTAAGATAAGACAATAGTCTTTAATTAGAAGTACCTATTTATCTACTTGCTTTATACTTAAATATTAAGCAACTCGACATACCCAAAGACCTTGCACCGCATAGACATACATACTTGACCTGACCTAACTTAGATTTAATTGCCGAAAATCACTAGAAACTTGCTGAACACTAATGTTTCAATAGATATGTGGGAAACAAACAAACATAATGCTTTTAGACACCAAAACATTTTCACATGAACACTCTTATAGACACATAAAATATACAGAAAGAGAGACACATCTTGATAGATTTGACTGTCATTACAATCTATTTTCTCCCACCGTCTCAGTAATGATACAAACATCATAATCGCCGCACAGAACATATAAATATGATTTAATACCGCATCGTAATCCTGTAGCACAACGTAATCCGCATCAATGTAAAAACAAACCGGTAGTTTATCATCCAGCATCCATTGAGTAACCACCACATGCTCACAATGTCTGTCTGTTTCACGTGGCCCTGTTAGTGCTCGCTCTAGCCATCTCGTCAAACATAACCTGCCAGAGGCGCAATTCTTGTAAATTTTTGAGCCGAAACGCAACCATTAACGAACCGTTAACGAAACATGGTGCGTAGCAATATCTACTTACCGCTTGAGTAATAGGGTATATTTTAGCACGCATTGGTCGCGAGTATGACTGAATAAAAACAAATATCTGATCTCGTGCTGAAATGTGTCTAATTACGTCGGCATATAGTAATTATTGCTTTGTTCTGAGCGTCTACATGGTTCCGTTTCGGCTTCGTTCCACGTCGAGACTTTTCGAGAATTGCCCCCCAGTTCTGATTATGGGACTTGCTGACATAATCATGGCTTATAAGACCCTTGTACCGTAACGATTTTCCAAACATCTTTAATCGTTAATCTGTCTACAGCTACGGACAGTTTCAGAGAAGCCCAACTTTAAGATCAGGTCTGGATACTTTTGAGATTAAATATAGCCTTGTTACGATAAACTACTTGTCTGATATGTCTAGGAAGCGCTGGTCCAGCACGGGCGACGCGCGACGTCACTCTGCGCAGCAACACGTAGTATTTATAGACGGCCAGTGAGCTGCGGCGGTCAGGGTCGCGCGGTCGCTGCACCGGCACCACAGGTCAGCCTATTGGGGGCTTGGTTAGGGAAATGGTGGCCACCGAACAAAGAGTCAAGAGGGCTGACCCAAAATATGTACGAGTAGGAGGTGGTTGGGGTTAGATTAAGAACTTTTACGGCAAATATTAACGATATCATGCGTCTTCTGATACATCTCTCGAGAACAGTGACCCTTTCATTAATTAAACTAGATAACTATCGGCATCACCACGTGGCGATTATGAATATCTCATTGTATGACCTCTGAGTATCTTCAGGGTGTAACAAAAAGGGTATGTTAAGCGAAAAGCTATGAATATAGCCCATTATAAAGAACCTATTCCCAAAATTTAGGACTCGAAATCACATGTTTATTTTTTAAGATTGTATGAACATTCCCGAGTTGTTAACTAGAAAAATAAAATTTGATCGACTCTCGAATTTTGGGAATAGGTTTTGTATAGTGGGCTATTTTAATAGCTTTTCGCTTAACATACCCTTTTTGTTACACCCTGTATATCTGAAAAATATTGATTGAAACGGCAATCGATCCAGTTCTAATGAAAAATAATTTCAGAGATGAATCACAATCATTCGAAAATCGATTGCTGGGACTAACACAATAGGTTACCAGCAGGCTTGTCGATAGGGCGGCAGATTTTGGGGGGGCAAATTTGGGGAACGATTTTTTTTTTTTTTTTTTTTTTTAATAGCTTTTCTGATGTCTTACAGATAGAAGTTGCAACAAATTTTGTCGATGACTTTTCTCTCTCCTTTCATTGCACATTCCGAGAGTACAAACCATATTCTAGAGTAAAACAGCTATCAAGCAGTGATCGGCCTCGCGCCTCTGCGCCCTTTGCCCAACTTCTTATGATGAAAAGAGCGCAATTGTAAAAAATTGCCCCTCTTCCCACTAACAACCCAACATGCCAGTCTTACACTGGTTGGAGGCTACGAACTGGATGGTTTGTATATAATGTTTCGATTTTTATTCGAATATAATGAATAAATTAGTGAATAATTTTACCGATTTCAATCTATGTATGACTATTATGTGTTTCAATGCACTATAGCTTCAGAAAATTCGATGAATTAAAAAAATCACAATCATATATAAAAGAATATAAAAAAATAAAAAAAGCTCAAAAATATACCGAAATTTTACGTGCTCAACGAAATTGTTGCATTGTAAAAATAATGTATGATATGATTTGAGGCAAGGGCGCAAAAACTATTCAGCCTATACCTTGAAAATTTGTAAATGACTGCTAACACACGCTAAAAATTACAAGGAAGTCACTGCAACATTGAGGCGGCTGCGATCATAACGTGTGCTCATTTCTAAAGAGTTCCCATTTAGATATCAATCTAGATGTCGCACGCACGCTAGTCATCAATTCTTGACATGGTCACCGAGTGTACTAATTCGCCTGGCGTCGGGCGGTATCCAGGTGAACAGTCAGTTACCCCAGCAGCGCCCACACGAGGTGACAGCAGCCCACGCGCCTCCTCCGCCGGCTCCAATTGACAGCATGTACCACGAGATAACGTATCGTGTAGCGTGCCCATGACACCCGTCAAGGACTTCGGTGTGGGAACGCCGTAATGTATTTCTAAATGGAATTTACATGAATTAACTACAAATTCTAATAAACCGGTTCTCGCAAAAACACGTTTCAATCATTAACATAATGTTAATTCGTCTTAATCAAATCCTTTTGACTTGCGGAACGGAAAGAAAGTGAAGTCTAAAAGTCATAAGATTTGACGAGAGATGAGTATCCGCGATGTTCAGGCCTCGGATGTGGGTCACGAAGGTGAAGGTCCGGTCACTGCGGCGGACCGTAACGATTACACCAAACCTCTTTAATCGTTAATCTGTCCTCATCAGCCACGGACAGTTTCACAGAAACCTCACTTAAGATGAGGATATTTTTTGAGGCTAACTAATTCGTCCCGAGAGGCAAGGGAATTAAGGTCACGTTTTCAGGCTATGTAGAGATTTCATTAAGATAATAGAGTACAACATAAGCAATATAGAATAGAATAGTGCCGATAGATATAATCACTACATATTATAAAACAAAGTCGCGAGCCGCTGTCTGTCCGTCCCTATGTATGCTTAGATCTTTCAAACTAGGTAACGGATTTTGAAGCGGTTTTTTTTCAATAGATAGAGTGATTCACGAGGAAGGTTTATATGTATAGTATCAGCACTGCACCCGTGCGAAGCCGGAACGGGTCGCTAGTATGACATAAAGCAGATGATTATCACTAAGAAAATGTTCCTCACAGGACGTAAAAACTTTCGAATTATTAAATGTGAATCCTTGAGGTACTATACGAATACTGAGGAATGAAAAAGCTCTCGACCACACACAAGTGACAACAATATCAATCAAGTAAATTATTAAATGCATAAAGAGTTCGTTGGCTGTCTGTCTGTCACAAAGGAAAGTGCAGCAATTAGTGAATTATCGTGCGATATGACGGCGACGATAAGGCACGACAGTACGAATAATAACTCTGTACCCTTTGTACAGTTGTGGGTAGTGTGATGGCGAAAACGACAGGGCAACGCTTCTGGGTATTATGACACGTCATATGGCGAAATGAGTGGAAAAACGACAGATTAATAATATAAAAATAACCATTTAATCCGGCGCCAAAAGATTACGTTGAACAATAAAACTTCAAAGGCCCTTCAATGATATTTATCAATATTGCGGGATACTATATTATTTGAGAAAATCTTTATTGTGAACATTCGCTTCATTATAGCTATACATAGGTTATAGACCATTTCTATAGTACCTAAGCATAGTGCATTATAAATATCGTTATCAGCGTATCTGAACACTCAGGGTTATGTTTGTTTTGCCGCTGTAATCAGTGCAGATAAAGTTGATTGTAAAAAAATCAATACAAATGTGAAAGTGTGCGATATCTCGCGTGAGTCGTGACCCAGTTTATGGGATATCACTTATCTCGATGTCCCAAATATGAATTCGCTATTTACGAGATAATTAGCATCTAGGTACGACGAAATGCGTGAAACTCGCTACAAAATACCGGAACTGAGGTCGTGAACTTTTAAAGGTTTTAGATTATTGCGAAATATAACGTAAAATCTTTACAGATATCTTTATATAAAGTGGTATTTAGTGTTTCAACACACAGACAACTATAAACCTAAACTTTACATAAACGGTTACCTAAAGCTGCAGTAAGGAGAATATTTCGAAAACCTCCGTTTAAATACTTCTACGATAGTACAAAGTGCCATTTACACTGAATATTATTTATTCCGTGATAAAGCTTTAAGAACCGCATTTCTGGTCAGGCTGGGCGAGGTGCGGAGAAACCGGTATAATAGGTCGCTTTTCCCATTTACTGCAACCAGTACAGCAGCCCGATGCTACTATACAAGCACACTTAGATACTATTGAGGTAACTTATAATCCTAACACAGCCACACAGCCACTAAATAACATGGTAAACTACTAACGCAGCACAAAATTTCAGACATTGCAAAGTCTTGAATGCACGGAAAGAAAATTAAGCAACTTAATTGCACCATAACCTGCAGTATATTTTCATCAAAAAAGCTCTCATCCTCAAAACGCTTTGCAAAAGAATATTTACTACAAAACTAGTAAACCAGATAACCATGTAAAGAACCACACGAATGTCGATGTACCTACGATTTGATAAGCAAATCGTGTTCTATAGGATTTGATTTGGATTTCAACAGCAGGTAAGAGCAGTGCACGGCTGCTGTGCGCTTGCGCTTTCACTGCCATTACCGCGGCGCGACACCACGCGCTCGTTAGAAAACGAATTTCCGTTTATATGCTAATTTCGTACATAATGTCCTACTGCTATTGTGTCAGCCTTTTGTTTCGCTCTGGGTTCCGTACATCCGATATACTGAAAGTGTTCAGTCGCTCACAACACTTTGTTTAGCACCTACCTACGTACTTTCACTGTTCATTTCCTTATATCAATGCTCTATGTGTGAGTGCTCTGTTAGCTATATATTTCTAATTGGACACATAAGCCTTTATATAGAGAGCCTTACCCCTGAAAATGGTGCATCGATAGACGGAAATGATGTACTTTAAGAAACGAAATTTATTGCTGCCATTTTAATTTCGACCCTGTGCAATTTTCACTCAAGAAACAGTATAGGGGGCCTCCATTTTCCAAAACTGATCATTAGTCGCTTACTATGCTACTGTATCTAAAATATATGAAGCATGGCAGCTAAAGATAGTATTAACTATAAAATAACGTCATCATGAAGAATAGTAGATAAACTTTTACGGAACCCGAAAGTTTGACTACTTATTTCCGTTATTCAGAGCGATGATGTGGTCCTGATAGTATACTGCATTGTCGATGAAACAAAGGCCGTTTCTCTCGTGATGTCTCGTGTAGTGCGCACACGCATGTGCCGTTACAAGGTGGGCGCACCAGGGCTGACGGACGAATGATAGGAAATAAGAGAAATCGACATCATTAATTACATTATGAGGTCAAACGATCTTGCAAATAACTTTTTTTAATCAGTCAAGTATTCTTAGTCATAATTTTCTAACTTCATGTGTGGCAGCGAAACGCTTCATTAAATCTATTGAAACTTTCATTATATTGCCTATACATCTCATTACAGAAAACGTTATAACGTAACTTCTAATGAACCGATATCACGCTTTTAAAAGATATCTACAAACTTACGTAGTATACTTCTCATTCACTATGGGTGCGCCCACCACCGGGCCCTACACCCTCCACTGACCCTCGGATCTGATAACTCATAACTGCGAAAACAGGCACTTGCACTAACTACAATCGCCACTTTTTTATCTTTTTTTACTTTGTTTGAACTTCCGAATTGTAACGCCTAATACAATTTCATTTATAAAATAGTATACTTCTTCAAAACATTTATGTTTTTGCGAATGCATTTCATTGCTAGATTATGTATCTTGCGATTATAAATGGTAATGGTGTTATGATGTTACCTAGTACCAACTTAGCAAAGATAATGATTAAACGTGAGGTCTCAGGTGTTTGCGGGGCACACCGGGAGCCCCTGATGACCCGAGGCCCTGTACACACCATCAGTCATCGACAGCGACAACACGATTGATCACCTAGGGGCACCCCAATCATTAACACACTTGTAGAGAAATTCTCTATACCGATTGTTAATACCCATGTGTACGTACTTGTACTATGTATGGCTACAATTTCAATTATCATTTCTTTATCTTCAATAACCAGGTAACATATTTTTGAACAAGCAATAAATGATAGTGTTTATCGGTCAGGCATGTTTACAAGAGGGTTGTCGATACTGATTGCTAGCTGCTAGCTAGCCCTTATTAATCTTTAACTCAAATTAAAAACACAATTGAAACGTTAAATCTTTACGTCAAAGAAAACGAAGCATTCACCACCACCTATTCGTCAACGTTCCCGAAAACTATGGAATCTCCTCATTATCACGATCATTTTTCTCCATGGAAGCATACTATAGTAAGCATTTAACCCACGTGGACCGGTCGGTCAACACACAGGCCAACGGCACCTAACAACAATAGTATTCAACTTAAAAATAGGAATACGTTACACGAGATATGATGTCAGACATCGGTACTAGTTCCTCTATAGATAATTTCGAGCAATTGTACTTCAAGGTGTAATAGAACAAAATACTCCCACGGGCCGCCAACTCGCAAGTTTTTGTCCTTATTGCTAAATAATAGGGGAAAGTGAAACAGAACGTATTGCTGACTCGTGAGAAATACAGGCCTAATAATCAATAACAATATAAGTGAAAACACGGACGCGGGAAATCATTGTGAAATTATATTAAAGTTCATACAAGTTTAATGGATAGTCTAACTACATATATAGTGACATTCACCAAACGAATAAGGGATGATTCTCATTAGAGCGGGCCGTGCCTGGGGCAGGCCGTGTACGTGGCCCGGGCGGGGCACGGATTAAACACGTTACATACATTTTCGGACCCCCGTGCAACAAACGTGGTGTAGACGAGCGTCGAGCGGGCCCGGACGGGACACGGATAATGCACGGTGCAATATGAATTGCTTCATATAACATGTATGTAACGTTTCTAATCCGTGCCCGGGTCGGGCCACGTACACGACCCGCCCGGGCACGGCCCGCTTTAATGAGAATCATCCCTTAATAGCCTATAACATACATTATATATGTACATAGAGCTCTGTTCCTAAAAGGGGGGTATGCAGAACTTCAGGATCACGAATAAAATCCTACAGGTACAGATGAAAATAACTAACAGTGCGACTGTATTATTAGTATCCAACTAGATTAATATGTCAGAACGTCACTGGCTAATGAAATGTCCCGCTCCGGGTAACTAAACAGACCTGTGTCAACACGTCACATCGCCCGAGATCAATAGGCGGGCGTCGATGCCTGACCGTCGTCGGACGTCGGACACGACACTCAACGACACACGACATGCGACTAGACGACGGACACACAAACTGAAGATTAGGGTAGAGTACCTCCGAGTACTTTACAGGACAAGAGCTACATACACAACACGTCAAATCCTTACTCGATAAGTGGTGTCAAAGTATTTCTTTGCAAAACTCTTTATTTAAGCAATTGATCATGGCAGCTATGGGCGACAACATCAATCCAAGTGATTTGAAAGACCTATGAACCGCTTCGCAAGTAAATTTTAAACTAATGACACCACAGTAGTGTTGGCGCGCTGTCAACCCTAATGACACTTCAAAGAATGCTGGATTCCCATTGTCAGACGTCTGCCAACTCATGCACTCCAACTTATGAGGTTATTGCTTCCTTCTATACGCACTTATGCTAGACTAGACGGAGTACCTACTTACTATTCATGTTATGAAGTTAATAAGCAGTCATTTCCTTTTTCCCATGAAGGTTTATTACCTTTTCAACGATGGCACTGAACGGGTGGAAAACGTTAAGTTAAATCTGTAAAAATATGCCTCCAAAAATTCGGTAAACTAGAAACTAGTACGGTATGGCAGCTAATACTTTTCATTAGACACAAGACAGTTACACCACTTATGGTAATGATATACTCAAAGACACAGAAAGCGGGATAAATAGATTACACAAGATAAGTGTCGTGAGAGGTGACATCACGACCTGTCTCGCCATGCTCGCCAATTGACCAGGTGATTTCATCCTCGTTACGACTAATTGCGACATTAACGTACTACTAGCACCCACACCAAGGAATAAATCTATCCAACAACGTGAAAAGGAAGAGGCAGCTAACCTAATCAAGAACTCCTACTCGAGGTTTCCATTGTAGTGCGAGGCATTAACATAAGCAGTGTAGAGGGACATCTTTCTCCCAAAATGAAAATAATCCTCCCTGGGAAGCCTTCCAAGAAGTGCCACATTACAAAGGTGCAATTTGCCCCGAATTACTCATGCGATTAGATCACGGGTCGCAGATCCTAATGTCCGATTACGAGGAACCGTGTCGGACAGTTTACGCCAATTGCATCCAAGATTGACCCTGATTCCTGCAGTGAGGTCAGCGCCCCTGAAGTCCGGCTGATCATTGACGCTAATTAGCCTCCCCAGAACCGTTAGCTCGTTTGCACATTTTGATAAGTACGTCTAAAGTCTAGACAACCAGCATTTTACTAGACAATCTGAACAACTCCCATGACCCAAGTGACCAGCACAGCACTCCACAAACTAAATACTCAGTTAGTTTCTACTAAATCTTTTTAATTATTAAATCTACTTTAGAGAATTATTATTTCATATTCTTTATTGCACACACACAAAAAATATAAATTAAGCAAGAGATGTACAATGGCAAGCTTAACTTTACAAGGGATCTCTTCCAACATATTTGTGTAATAGTACTGTTTGTGTCTCATGAAAATAATAAAATAAAATAAAAAACAAACCAAGCAAGTGAAATTTTTTACATATAAATAAAGAGTAACATGAGCATGGTAGAAGACGTTATTGTAACTTGAAATACTTAAGACTTGACTTGACTTTACTTAAGGTTCGCTTACAAGATTAAGCTACTCATGTACATATATGCAAAGTAGCGAAAAAGACATCCCTTTAAAGGCCAACGACCGATTACTACAAAATACGTGCTGCAAATCGGACAATTGTTAATTCAATATTTGATAGGTCACGAAGGGCGCGAGGCATGTTCCTTTGTTGTCAGTAATTTTGAACGCACGTTCGCAGATTGTGCTGAATCCGCTGAGTCAGCAGAAACGCGCCGAATATACTTTTTGCGAGGCAATTTGTGGCTAATGGCAAGACATGAGCGGGGAACGGAAGCATTCACCGATAAGGGCATATAATGATGCTTGTATTATTAACATCAGAATTTCGATATACAACTGCAAAGTAAAATCATAATTCATATGTGTTATAATAACACACGGTTGTGTTTCTACAATGTGGTAGCCAGAATCGCAGGAACATTAAGGAGATCCTGCAGCCACGTTTAGCATAGCGGAGACAAGATGTTAATCATCAGTGACAAGTTGCTTGCTTATCGGCCGAGAGAATGCCAGAGTTCCTTAGTCGACTCTAACGACATGCACGGACGAAGATGCAGCTGATTTATTCTAGTGAAGCCCCACACCAGCACAAGTAAACAATAAAAAAGGAACAATGTTTAGAGGCAGGATTTTACCTGGCACACAGGAGGTCCCACGCATTTCATCGACTAATACAGCGGATAAACTGATTGATATGGATCCAGATGAACTGAGGTCAGGTTAGCGAAAGATTAATAAATATGTAGAGCCGTTGCAGCAGCAGTTTAATGTACCTACATCCGTGACTGATGATGGAAGGTCACACCTGCTTCAGTCCATGGCCTTGGTTGTCCTAATACATACCACAAGAGAAGAACAGAATAATCAACCCCATGATTTTGCCAATTACCTAGTCTTGTCGATGGCTAATGCCTGAATTTGAAATCTACATACATATACGTTCCCGAAATGGAAGCATCCAGAAGCAGGATCATAACGGGGACGGATGTAATGAATGAAAGTCGCTAGCTTATCGCCTGAAACAATGCCCGAGTTCCTTAGTCGACTCTTACGATATAAAATATGTATAGCACAATAAAACCCTATGTAGGTACAATATATTTTAAGCCACAGTCTCAATTGGTATAATTGTTGTCCGGAGCGGTCACCTGAATGACACCGATAATAATGATTTTTTCCTCGGCCATAATTACGGGAGCCCTTGACTCCACACGGAACTACTCCGAAGGTGATTTGGACAAAAACTGCACCAAAATATACCGTAGTTTTACATAGTATATGTCACGGAACTTGCATCATTAACGACAAAATTACTTTAATGGAATATAAAAAAATCGTAGGGTTCAGTTGCAGAATATGTAGATGGACCAATGGAAGATAAAACTGCTTAACTTATTACAAATTACATCGATTCAATGAGTTTAGGTTACTGTAACAAGCCAAGTTAATCAAGCAGATTACTAGACTAGAAAACAAAAAATCCTACCTCATAAAATGGACCAATGCTTAAAATAAACTAGATTTAACTTTATAGTCTGTTAATTAACTTGTCTAGGTTGTACGCACTGTAACAAACATCCAACCTTCGTAAATCACAAAATGGAAAGTATTTACGTGCAAATTCCATTCTGGTTTCAAAATAGCGAAGCTAGTACAAAATATCCTAAACTAAAAGAAGTCTTTTTTTATATAAAACCATTTTAATATGTATCCATCTGTTCACACTTGTGGATAAATATTTATTTAGTCCCAAATGCGTGAACTGTAAGTGTTTATTTTAGAAAAATGACTGATCTAACTAGAAATCCATACCAAAACTAATGACTAGCAATATCCTCCTGAATTAATATTTCTACCATTAAATCTACCTCACTCTTCACTCCTATCGATCGAGAGAAAGTTCCAGAAATCTGTCCTGTTACTGGAAATGTAAAATTAGCGGTCGCATACCCTGAGGGGCTACAGCATGACGCTAGCATGCTATAAAGTTAATATCCCTTTGACACTTGTTTATTTAGTCTCGATGCTAAAAGCCGGAGACGCTGCCATTAAAGCTCATCAGAGGGGTGAATGATCTCGCACAATAGGCGCTATTTGGCGAATTGTCGTAAACCCGTTGATTGCACCGAAATTAACTCGCATGCAATGCGACCACTCGCCGCCGCACAATCTAGCCGCAAGTCACTTTCATTACTTCTACCATGGTTATTGCACATTATGGTGTAGGAAGCTAGAGAAAGTTTGCAACGTCCAATGCACTCTACAGTGAAATTAATTAATATTTATCATGAGCTGAAAGGCAATTTATTGACTTGTCTGCTGCAATATCAATTGATAGAACTTGATTACTAAAGCCATCCTTCACCACGTTTCGCAGGTCGCTCTTCCGTTATTCCGTTTTTATTATTATCATTAATTCATTACTTATGCACCATTTCCACTATATACGCAATCTTGTACGCAACGATTGTATCTCTGTAGACGCATGCTGTGCTGGCTGCATCCCGCCGCCGCTGCCGGCACTTTCAAGTTATTATGCCGTTCACGCGCTGATTCGCACTTATGAAACGAATGTAATACAAATAATTATTCAAATCTATTTTATTGGCATCGTTTATGAACGTATCTGTTAGCAAAAAAACAATTTAGCAAGTGCTGCAATTTAATTGCCGACTCACGAGATGCAGGCCCACAAACGTAACTACTATTTAACTGTCGGTTCTTTTCTAAACGAAATCTACCACCGTATTTCACGTCTATGTATGTTATTCTGCACGTATCTAACATAATCCTTGACCTAGCAGCCTCTAATAATTTACTCAAAAGGTAGGTTTTTCTCCTAAGTCATGAATATGTAAGCGGCTATCAAGTTGATTGGAAGTGAAATCGAAGGAGCCCGAGCCTCGGGTCGGGACGCCAGCCCGCCGCGCTAGCTCCTTTAATCTTGTTAGGTTAAGTTAAGATCGACGAGATGATCTTGTTGCTATATTTATAGACGAATGTAGTTTGCGACGTGGCTGCAGGACCCCATTCGTTTGTGTGTTTGTAGTTTGATACTCTAAAAAGTAGTCTTTTGGAATCGTCTTTCGGTTTAGAGAAATAAGCCACAGCATACAGGGCATGAAGAGTCTTTTAATACCAAAATGTCAATAAAGATTTACGTTCCTAATAGTCCTTCATGATCTTGGCTGGACATTGATTTCCTAATCTACTTCCATTTAGTCTACGTAATAGATGGAGACAATATGATAGAATTATTGGGTAAATAAGCCGTAACCGATGGTGATTGGTCGTCTACGAAGGTATTAATCAAAATATGGTGTGGCGAGATTGACTTTGCTGATGCGGTGGTTGTTTCTTTGGTCAGTTTTTATCGTCATTGAGATAAAAAAAGTCAACTTTAAATACTCGTTTCTTGCGTCAGGTTATTTTCCTGGAACCGAATGCTAAAAAGTAACTAGGTACATGTACTAGGTACGTGCTGCTGATGGACGAAATGGTAGATTATTGCTGTTAGCGAGCGATTAGGTCACTGCATCGACTATATTTGCATTCTCCTTCCTTTACAGTTGTGACGGTCCAGGATTCAGCTTGTAACTTCTCCTTTCATCTTGCAACCTAGGAGCACTTACCATCTTAGCGAGCAGCGCATCCATCTGCGTTTGATGTGTGGCGGCGACGAGCTGCCGGATGCGCGCCGCATTGCGCACGCACTGCGCCATGCTCCCGCGCAGAGCGGCCGCCTGGCGCACCAGCGCGGCCGATAGCGGCACGGCGTCGCCCGCCGCGCCCGCGTCACCCCCCGCGCCGCCGCCCGCGCCGCCCAGCCCGCGCAGCGCCGCCTCCAGCGCGTGCGCGTGCTGCGACACGTAGTCCAGGCAGCGCCGGAGCTCCACCGCCTCGCGACACTGACGGTCTGTAGGGAAACGAACAAGGAAAGGGTTCATCATAACCTGTATGGTTTATATTTGTAGTGATCAAAACCAAGGGTAAATTTTTTTGGTGAACTATGTTTCTGATGTAACATATAGTAGTACTATGTAGTACCTACCTTTATTTTCCCATGTTTTGAGCAAGTGAACAATAATTGAATTACATGCCAGCATGAAAGCAAAGAAAAGATGATGTGATAGGTTCCTCCATATTTTCCCACTTGCAGACTCAAGGGCAATGGTGTGGTTGTGTAGGACATAGTATTGCAGGTTTCATGCAGCAATAATAATTTATGTTAAGTTAATATTCAAATATAAACTCAGTTTGTAGTACTTAACAAGAACTGGTTTCAAAACTAAAGGAGGAGCCTGTTCGACCAAGTAAACCTGTGTCAAGTTTAGCACTTTATCATATTATAACATTTAAGTAATTAAATAGTACCTACCAACTTTGAAGTATTTAAGTACCAAGTCTTGTTGGTAACCTTAGTCATATAAATAAAAAATATGTCTTAGAGTGTTGCAAAAAGAGGGAAATATCTTTATACAGTACAATTAAAATATTCTAGCACATGACTGCATCTAAATCGCACCTGATAAAATTAAAACTGAGAAAAGAGATTTCTTAGTAATCAAAATAATAATTAATACATAGCTACTGTTGCGTTCCCGAAATAGAGTAGCCAGCACTGCAGGATCATAAGGGAGAGCCCACGGACACGTTTAGCATAGCGAGGACAGATGTTAATGATCAGTTACAAGTTGTTGAGAGAATGCCCGAGTTCCTTAGTCAGCTCTTACAACATATACAGGAGTTGCAGGCTGCTTTACTGATGTATTCTAGTAAACCCTGCATCAACACGGGACATAAAAAAATTAAAACACTTATATATTAGTAAGTGAGAATATAGTTTAAATACAAAACTTAAATGGCATTAGCATTAATATTATGTACTTCATAATTAATTTTGTGGAGTATACAGAGAATTGGTATGAATATTATAAAATTAATTATAATGAAGCCTACCATGAAAATCATAAATTCGTTGGGTCCTCCTTAAATACTTTTCTTCTTGCAGCTGTCTTTCAGCCTGGGTCTGCTTTTCCTTAGCCTCCAACACCTCAAGAAGCGAGGAAAACAAGGATTTTCTTTCGTTTGTGTTTTTAACGGTTTCTTGCATTTTGATAACAGAAATTTACACTAAATACTACTGTATATGTAATAATTTTAAAGTAAAGAATAGTGATATTTCACTTATATTTGTGAAATAAGTATAAAGAAACTAAACGAACATCAAAGAAATAAATAAAATTCAAATTAATCTACACAACCACACGCCTCATCACTTAAACTTCAACTGTCTTTTTTTTGCTTGTTTGTTTGTTTTGTGCTGTCACTGTCACAGGTTGCGTTCAGGGTTACCAACCAACTGTAGCATCTGTACGTAAGAGCTGTTATAAAATACTAGCTTCCGCCCGCGGCTTCGCCCGCGTGAAATTAGTTTTTGTCAATCCTGGTCCCTTATGTCTAAGAGACTCTTACAGGGGCCAGCCTCACGTTGTGTACAAAAATATTTTTAAATGACCTAATTTAAAACATTTTTGTACACAACGTTTGCTGTTTTGTTATCATTTGTTAAAATGTGGAGATTGTTTGGACTCGACACTCGCGAGCAGGCCACGTACAGTTGGCCATGCGAAAAACAGTTTTTCTCTAAATGGACACCTGCTACTTTAAGTGTTTGCCCTTGCGCTTTGTTAATGGTCATTGCGAAGGCTGGTTTGAGGGGAAACTGGATTCTTTTAAACTGAAACGGTAAATCTGTAGGGATCATGGGTATGCGTGGAATCAAAACTTCTTCATCTTTAGCTATACCTGTCATTATAATTGCTCTAATAATATTGCGTCCTAGCTGCGTAATTTGCAATCGAGTCCCGTTGCATAGTCTCGGCGCTTCGAGATTTCTCATTAATAAAACTGGAACCCCAACTTTCAGTCTCAGCTTATGAGACGGCACTCCTGACAGCTCTAAAGAGTTTAGAAACTCGGTAGGATAAGACGTCACCTGTTCACTGTCCATGACAATATCTACTGACAAATATTCGACAACATCGCCTTGCACATGTGACATCATTCTTTCATTGATCTTTCCCACGATTTCATTGGTCGGTGCTAATATTGCCCTTTCACACAGCCATTCTCTATTCCTCATGTTATATTCTAAACCGGGATAGACGTTGTTTTTAAGATCTTCCAAGTTTTGGACAGCATTACAAAATTCTTGATTTAATGTAATCATGCCGTTAGCGTCCGTAGTCATTCGACCTTCACCGATTTTCAATAGAGCAGCTGCATATTGCCCCGATTGCGTATCATTATGTAGTTGTACTCGCATGTTTTTAGTGAGACAAAATTTTTTTACATGCACCCATAATGTAGACGCTTTCAAACATGCATTTATCTCATCTGCTGGAGTGCCTCTAGTAATGACAGGTAGTGTCTGTCGAAAATCACCAGCAAGCAGCACTACCATCCCACCCATTAAACTCGGGTTACTTCTGATATCTTTCAGAGTCCGATTGAGCGCCTCGATCGCTTTTTTATGCGACATTGTGCACTCATCCCACACCAACAGCTTGCATTGCTGTAGCATTCGGCCACGATCGCTGTTTTTTGTGATGTTACACACTGGAATTTCCTCATGATGTAAATTTAATGGGAGTTTAAGTACTGAATGTGCCGTGCGGCCACCATCGAGCAGCGTCGCTGCAATTCCAGAGGAAGCTACAGCAACAGCTATTCCTTTGTCTTTGCGAATTTGGGCTAAAAGTAAATTTAATAAAAAAGTTTTTCCAGTGCCTCCTGGCGCATCTAAGAAAAACAATCCACCCTCACCATTATAGATTCTTTGCACAACAATATCAAAGACTAATTTTTGTTCCGTGTTTAATCGAGGAACTGACTCTGATATTTGTTGCTGTAAAGAAGAGACATTGTAGTCCAGTTCTCTTATTAAATCACCACTGACTTCTCCGATTCTTTGTGGCCGGTTCATTCCAAAATCTGATAATGTCTTCCCAGATATAGCCATCACTTGGTCTTCAATCTTAGTTAGCGCCTCGTTATATACTAAATCATTATATGTGATATTGGGATTATTTTGTTGTAGTCTGTGCAAAATATCGTCAGACATATCATTTTGGTACTTTTCCCATAATATCTGAGGATTTGAAAGACCACACGTCGCTATGAGAATGGCAAAAAGATCTCTCACCTTAGCTGCTGATCTACATTGTGCAGCCTCTTCTAATGTCGAGTCCCAATGATTGTCATTCTCTAACAATCCTCTAGTTTCACAGGCTTCTCGGAAGGTAACAAACGTTTGACCGTTGTAGTTCTTGAGATCATTGAACGAAGTTGGCCCACGCACGTGGTGTAGCAGTAGTCTCAAACAAAAGCATTCAATGTTGCTAACGTGGACAGTATAGACCCGTCCTAATGCATCCCCAGATTTAACGCCAGGCCAATCCAGAACAGCAGATCCTTGAATTCGGCGTTTCCAACATTTTCTACCTGCATCCCACGTGTAATACCGAGGTACTTGAACGTACAAAAGTGTTTTTGCAAATTCATCTGATCTGCAAAGGTCAAAAAAGGCGGTCAAAGTGGTTTTTGGTGGTGTTGTCACTCGCTGGTGAAAATTATTTTCATTAAAATAAATTCGTTCACCATTCTCTAGATGCACACTGAGGTGCGTAACAGTAGGATGCCTTTCATGCAAAGGAAACCCTAACAGGCGCCATACAGCTTCGTTGCTGCTGACATAGCGACCAGACTGAAACGTTTGTACTTCGTCTACTGGGTTTGAGGACTCTGAGCTTCTGAAATTAAAAATAGCTTGATCGCTGCCTTTATTAATATATTTGCAGATGTATTTGATTGCACGTACGGAACCGCAAGCTTCTACATTTATATGGGCGTTAAAAGTTTTTAATAGGACAGGCGAATATGGTACTACCCAACTATTGTCGACAGAAACTTGACTACCATTTCGGAGTTTAACAGATGCCGTCCGGCCTCCGTCTTCTGGTGCTCTTCTACGATACATCGGGTAGCCGTTCTCATTATGGAGAGTCTCTTTCAGTAGGTTGCGAGGAAATTTTTTTGTACATTTACGGTCTTTCATGCACGGGCACTGAGGGTTTTCAGCCCCGCATGGACCATGGATCATGTTTTTCATAACAATATCATAAAGTGCCTTGTCATTGTTAGGATCTGGTATTTCAGCGCTTATAATTTTATCGATTTGGTCAGGTCGCAATTTATCTTTTAACCAAAGCAAAATGTGGGCATGTGGGAGTCCACGCTTCTGCCACTCAATGGAATACATAAAGCATTGCACTTCTCCAAAAACCCTTCCTTTAGTAATTACAGTCATAAGCTTTTTAACTTTTAACCTAAACACTCTGGCAATGACATCGTGCCTATCGTTGGCGCTTTGACCTGGCATTAATTCGTCAACTATTTCAGACCAAGATGGATTGCAGGTGAAGGTTACAAATAAATCAGGTCGACCATACGTACGCACATAGGCAAATGCGTCTTGAGTATACTCGTGTAAGTATCGGGGACTGTTCACAAACGAAGAGGGCAGAATCACCATTTTACCTATATTATTAGGGTTCACGTTGGCATCATTCGATACAGCATCTTGGAGATGAATATAATTTTCGGTTCTTAGTTTTGTTTGATTTAAAGATATGTATCGCAATCTTTCGCTTTCAACCTTCACGTACATATCAACATAAAACTGGTTAGCGAGCTGTTTGCATCGTTGTATTACGTTAAAATCGTCTTCGCGTATCATCATATGATAGGCATAAAAGTCCATGCTCGATACTTTTTTGTTGGGCAAGGGGAGCTTGGTCACTGGATTGACTTGTGGAATTTGAAAATGGTACCCCTCTTGCCCCTTGCTAAACATAAGCGGGTATTGTAATGCGTCATAAAACTTGTGTGTGTCCGGCACCCTGGTCAATGTATTGTCACGGGTTTGTAAAACAATATCACGCGATGCGAACTGTTCACCACACACCATGGCGGCGACTTCGTTTATTAAGGGTGCATTATAACGTCTTTCATGTTCCCCGCTTGGCGTACGATCTGGGTGTATTACTAATTTGTAATTTTCCCCTGGCATTCTTTCTAAGGCTGTTTTGAAGGTGTTAATGAGGTTATTATGTTCGTGCAACATTCTTTGAATTTTAAAACAATGTCCCTCTCAACTCCTTCAATATTTTGACATCTGCGGTCAACCTCGCTGTTTTCGTCTCCCATAAAATAAATCTGTAGAAATTTTGGTTGATCATTGTTTGTGGGAAGCAAAGAACCAATCCTATGATAAACTTGCCCTTGTACCGTAAATGTGGGTGAGAATCCAGGCATGATGACTTCATTACCCACACCAAATGATGTCATCTGAAAGCAAGAATTGTACTTTCTTATTCTGTTTAAAAATCGCCGAGATTCATTGCTGTCATATAGAAGTAAGGATTTGAGTGGCTCCTCGGGGTCACCAAGCGTTGGTACTGATACTTTGCCTCCAGAACAGCACATACCTGGGGTCTCTTCCTTCCACTTGAGTGCATCACAGTGTCTGCATTTATTGGCCATTCTACCTATGAGGACTAATCGATGATTAAAGTAATCAATTAACGGATCATAATCAAAAGCAGCATCGGCAAATGCCTCCCACGTATTCATCGTAAACGTACGTCTCCTTTCTGCTTGCCGCTCGGAATTAATTAAACGTCGTCTACGTGTTTCTTCGGAGGTCTCTGCGGCTATGTACGAAGCTTGACGCTCAGCATCTAAGATTTGGCGAGCTTGGGTCTGCTGAGAGGTCTCAGCAGCTCTTTGAGCCGCGTGACGCTCGGCATCAATGACGTGGCGAGCTTGGGTCTGTTGAGAGGTCTCAGCAGCTCTTTGAGCCGCGTGACGCTCGGCATCAATGACGTGGCGAGCTTGGGTCTGCTGAGAGGTCTCAGCAGCTCTTTGAGCCGCGTGACGCTCGGCATCAATGACGTGGCGAGCTTGGGTCTGTTGAGAGGTCTCAGCAGCTCTTTGAGCCGCGTGACGCTCGGCATCAATGACCTGGCGAGCTTGGGTCTGCTGAGAGGTCTCAGCAGCTCTTTGAGCCGCGTGACGCTCGGCATCAATGACTTGGCGAGCTTGGGTCTGCTGAGGGGTCTCTGCAGCCCTTTGTGCAGCATGACGATCAGCGTCTAAATTATGACGGGTCTGCGTGTGCTCAAAAGTTTCAGCAGCCCTTTGAGCTGCGTGACGCTCGGCATCTAAAGTCCGACGGATCTGTGAATCCTCTTCTGATTCCAGTGATCTAGCAAGTTTAGCAGCCCGAGCTCTGCTAGAGCTATTAGCTAAATTGGACTTTCGTTTGCGAGGCATCGTAGAAAAACAAAAATGAAATGAATCGAACAAAACAGATGTACAGATTAAGATTTATTATATTAAAAAAAACCTTTAATAAGCACCTACTCGGTAAAAATGATGCGCTCATCCCACGGCGATGTCAATTAAACACATCGTCCGTCACGTTTAAATGGAAAAAAAGTAACTAAGAAATTAAATTATCAATATTTATTTACAACCAATGCATAAAAAAGTAGGAGGTTAGTAGCTTAGGTTAGTTTTACACCTACTACGACCTCTTAGATTAATTAAAAAAAGGAAATAAAAGCAAATCGGATTTTTTTAAAGTAACGGAAACTATCTTACCTACTTTTAACTATGAACTAAAAGAAATATCAAGTATGTACAAAATTAATTTACAGGACCTAATTAATAAAAAACACTTAAAAAGTTATACGAAACAAAAAAAATAATTTTACTGGATCGAAAAATGTAATTCTCTATAGCGCAAATTTCTCTAATCGCATGCGTCCGACAACGACGTCTGCCCTCACGTGTCTGCCCGTTCGGGTAGGCATAGTTAGATTCGTGCGCTCCCCCACCACACGACAGCGCCGCGCCGTTGCCTGCCGCAGATGCCGCCACACTTCGGCGAATGTGCGCGACGACGACCGACGGCAGCGGCGGCGATGCAGAGTATTCGTTAAAAGGAATTTAAACTTCAAAAGCGAACTTTTTTGTAACTTGATACACCCAAAACTTCTAAATTACATGTTCCTAGGTTCAGTGATTAAGATTTCGTATACAAAAAAGTTTGGCTTTGTAGTTCCAGTTCCGAATCCGTTCCGTTCGAATTTCGGGAATTCCGTTTGTAGAAAAATTCTGCACATCCTTTGAGACCTACGTACCAAGATTCATGGTCTTATCTTCAATTCAACCCCTATTTCACCCCCAAACTGGTAAAAATTTCAAAATGCTAGAACAAACGATTTTTTGTTTCTTATGACGTGATATTTGACGAACTTGCATACTAACTTTCAACCCTTATTTCACCCCTTAGCTGGTCGAAATTTCAAAAATGCTAGAAACAAATGTTAATGATTTCTTATCAAGTGCTTAAATATAAAGTTTCATGGTTTTATCTTTTAAAATTAAGAAATCCCATACAAACTTTCAACCTCTATTTCAACCCCTTCATCCCTTTTTTTCGAAATAAAAAGTAGCCTATGTTCTGTCTCAGGGTCTAAAGATTGTCTGTACCAAATTTCATCAAAATCGGTTGCGAGGTTTAAGCGGGAAAGCGTAACAGACAGACAGACAGACAGACAGACAGACAGAGTTACTTTCGCATTTATAATATTAGTTGGGATGGGTGTGGGTAGATACCGTTTCCAATGACAACTCTTCCGGTAATATTAAACTTACTTCTTACTCATATTATATACTAGTGGACGCCCGCGACTTCGTCAGCGTGGCCTGCAGAAAAAACAAAATGTCGAAATCATCCGGGATAAAAATATTTTTCCGAGATAAAAAGAAGCCTGGTGTTAATCCAGGGTGTAAGCTAAGTAATTCCATACCATATTTTATCAAAATCACTCTAGCCATTTTTACGTGAAAGAGTAACAAACATCCATCCATACTTACAAACTTTCGCGTTTATAATATTAGTAGGATAGGATACACAGATCATCAATTATAATCATAAATTCAGTACTATGATTACTGTACTTATTCGACCTATTCTTATTCTAACTGCAAGTCTAATAATAATAATAATAAAATACTTTATTGTACACACAAAAAAATTTGGTACATGGGCGAACTTAATGCAATATAGCATTTTCTACCAGTTAACCCAATTACTGTCTAGTAGGTAACACATCAGTAAGTTATCATAATATGTACATGCATAATACATACTTCAATGCCTAGCTTCAATGTGACGATAACACAAACTTTTTTCAAGGTAACCTCACAAGTCAGAGCCAGTAGTCAGAGTTAGCCCACCGTGGCTGCGCCCATCACAGGCAAATTAAGCGTAGATGTAAATGCTCAGTGACAAGACAGTTGCTAGCTGAGAGAATATCTCTATACCTACTCAGATTTTTAGAATTTGAACGTTCTTAGGTGTTCCTAGTGAAAAATGTTATATTTTATGTTATTTATTACTGACGATAATGTTATTTATTGCACATCCATACTAATACATAATATTATATTTATAAATAAATGCGATAACATAAATGTGAAAGTCTGTCTGTCCGCTTTCACGGCCAAACCGCTGGACCGATTTTGATGATATTTAGTATGGATATAGTTTGAAACTATGTGTCAAACAAAAGCTACTTTTTTATTGAAAAATCAACCCCTAAATAGCGGTAATAGGGTTTAAAACTTTTTTATTAATTCAACTTAAATTTCGACATATTTTTTTTTGTCTGCAGTCCACGCGGACGAAGTTGCGGGCGTCCACTCGTGTATAATATAAGTAAGAAGTAAGTTTAACCTTGCTTATCTATCTATCTTCTACCTATATCTTCTTCTATCTAAATCTATCTATCTATACATGTAATAAAAATGTAACGGATCGCTGTCTGTACATAGAAGATATATGAGAAAAAATATTATAGGAGACCTTTATAAACGCAATAGAAACCATAATAATGATTTTTGGAATTTTTGTCTGTTTGTCTACTTTTTATCTCGGGAAAACACTAGTTATTACTCGTAAATTCTAATAGGTACGCTTCAAGAAACATGCTCAACATGCTCGGCAGCAAGAAGTTTTCGTCTTACTACTGTGTAATAACTTATGTGAGAATGGTTGTTAAGCAACTTTAAATCGATATAGATCCTAAACTGTCAGTCGAATCGAAAAATGTTTAGAGATAAAAAAATAAATAAAAAAATCAAAAAAACCCCTACCCAAAAAAAGTACGCAATCATTATGACAAAAGGTTTAAAATGCTAAACCCTATAAAAAGCAAAAAATAACTTTTAACACTACATAAGTACCAACTAAAGCATGTCAGACTATCTACTCGGGACTGTGTGCCACCTTTATGTCGGAGGCAAAACCGCTAATTTTGAACTGCAAATGGTTATCTTGGCCTGCTGTTGACCGTACGTATGAAATTTTTGATTAAATTTTGTCAAGTCGGGGGACACATTTACACACACACACACACACATGGCGTCTAGTAGTCGCCATATTGGATTTTCACTAACGTCATGTCTTTAGTGACACTCGCCGGACTAAGAGGAATCGGTTGTCGTATGACTCATAAAAATCGGCCGAGGCGTCAGGTCACTGGCTGTCAGAATTCTACGGCAATAAAAATCAAAGTATAGAAAATATGTACAAAATATATTGAGAGATAGATGCTGGAAACCCTCAGCAAACTTTTTTTATCATTTAGCCAACTAGTAAAAAATTATGAAAATTATTCGTCCAAAGTTTGCTTAGTTTTATGGTACTTTGTGACAAATTGGATCCAAATTACTATTTATTTGTGATTTGATTTTATGGGTACCTACAAATGAATAAAATTTTAGGTTGATATCATAAATTAAAAATTCATCTCCATCATTATTTATGCCGACTGCTTAAAAAAGAACCAAACTATGCACATATTTAAAAAAAACTGAAAAGAAAAAACAAGCATTTAGAAGTCCGGTGGTTTAGAATTCTATAATATTTTTATGGAATGAATATTATTAAAGAACAACGTCCCCCGACGCGACAAAATTTAATTTGCAAACCATCGGCTGTCCCAAAATAAAACACTGAATATGCCATTTTTGTGAAAATACTGTTTATCAATTTTGGATGTTCTGTGTGCAACCGTACCTAAATCAAAAATCCGTTTTTTGAAAATGGTTAAAATGGCGATACCAAGGTCCAAAAACACAGAATACGCCATAAACGGAAGATATTAACACAGAACATCTAAAATTGGGATAAACAGTATTTTCACAAAATGGCATATTCAGTGTTTTATTTTGGGACAGCCGCCATGCTCAGGTAGTATTTATGATAAAATGAAGTTAAGTAAAGCAGTTTTTAAGAACAAAATTAAATGGTGTCAAAAGAACGAGCAAGATATTAAATTAAATATTTTGGCCACACATAGGAAAGATAAACAATTTGGAAAATTTTGGAAACATGTTAAAAAATTTGACTATAAAAGTAGGTTGCCGGCTAGTGTCGAGAATCTGCAAGCCCCGAAAGATATTGCAGACATGTTTGCTAGTAAATTTAAGATTAAACCACTGCCTGTGGACCATGAGTTCAAAAGCACTCCGTGTGGTTTGAAAGACCCCAAATTGAATTTGGGGGATTGCAAATCTTATTTCACAGTTGCTGGCATAAAGAAAGTGGTCACTGCTATGAAGCGTGGTAAAGCACCTGGGCACGATAGTTTGAGTGTCGAACACATGGTCTATGCAGGCGATGTACTGTATAACAAACTATGTATTTTGTTTAATGAATGCGTCAACTACAGTTTTCTGCCAGAAGCATTGATGAAGACTTTGGTTGTACCTATAATTAAAAATAAGACGGGTAATATTGCATCTGCTAATAACTATCGTCCAATTTCTTTAGGTACAATTATGGGCAAGATTCTGGAACGATTAGTTCAGCCTACTCTATCAAAGCATGTTAGAATAGATGATGGACAATTTGGTTTCCGTCCCGGCCTCTAAACAGATTCTGCTATACTAAGTCTGAAACACACCGTCAGCTATTACTTGTCTAGAAATACATCAGTGTATGCTTGTTTTTTAGACCTGAGCAAGGCTTTGACCTTGTCAACTATCAAATCCTCTGAAAAACTACAAGACATAGCCCCAGAACATATAGTTAACCTGTTGAGATACTGGTACGGAAACCAATCTAATTGTGTGAAATGGGGTGACTCGACTTCTAGTGAGTACAGACTAGAATGCGGAGTGCGCCAAGGCGGGTTGACATCTCCGGATCTCTTCAACATCTACATGAATAACTTGATTGAGAGGCTGAGAAGTACCGGCATCGGTTGTCACATAGGAGGTATATGTGCCAATAGCCTAAGCTATGCCGATGATATGGTGCTTCTCAGCCCCTCAATTAATGGGCTGAGGAGGCTGCTTTCAATCTGTGAGCATTATGCAAATGAACACGGGTTGAAATATAATGTCTCAAAAACGGAAATGCTTGTGTTTAGGTCGGGGAGAGGTCCGGAAAATGTACCCGATGTATGTTTGAGTGGCTTACCAGTTACACTGGTGAAGCGGTTCAAGTACCTGGGACATGTTTTGACGGAGCGGCTGAATGACGATGAGGATATCGAGAAGAGCGTCGGGCACTCGCCGTCAGGTGTAACATGCTCGCGCGTAGATTCGGCCGGTGTAGCACAGAGGTGAAAATTACGCTTTTTAAAGCTTACTGTCAAAATTTATACACCAGTCACCTTTGGTCGAACTACACGAGAAAAGCATATAGTGCTATGAGGGTCCAGTACAATAATGCTTACCGTATCCTCATGCATAAACCTAGGTACTGCAGTGCCTCAGGTATGTTTGCTGACGCGCGGGTTCCCGACTTCTTTGCGATAATGAGATCCCGGGTGGCCTCGTTCTGGAAGGGACTACGGAATTTAAAAATAAGATCCTTAGAGCCGTAGTGAATGATTTTACTAGCCCGATAATGCGACACTGGCTTGCAGTACATCAGGGTGCAAACCGCAAGTGATTTAGGACGGCTTCACTTTTGAAGTTTATTTTAACTGACTATTTTAATATTTTATTTTATTTTGCAATTTTATTTTATTTTACTACTTTAATGATATGGGTTGTACCTGAAATAAAGATTATTATTATTATTATTATTAATTAAAAATTTCATACGTACGGTCAACAGCAGGCCAAGATAACCATTTGCAGTTCAAAATTAGCGGTTATGCCTCCGACATAAAGGTGGCACAAAGTCCCGAGTAGATAGTCTGACATGCTTTAGTTGGTACTTACGTAGTGTTAAAAGTAATTTTTTGCTTTTTATAGGGTTTAGCATTTTAAATCTTTTGTCATAAAAATTGCGTACTTTTTTGGGTCGGGGGTTTTCTTAAATTTTTTTATTATGTACCTACAGCCATTGTCTTGTAAATGATTTCTGAATTTATGATGGATGATAATAATGATGATGAATGGAAACGCCGGGAAAATCCTCAAGAACAAGTGTAAAGTTAGTCAATATGAAAAATTATTGCGCAGTTGGGTTTTTAAAATTAGCTATGTTTTTTTTTATTTTATACTTTTTAAGTTATGAGTACAGTTACTAATAGGTACGCTTCAAGAAATATGCACAACATGCTCGGCAGCAAAAACTTTTCGTCATCGTAAAATTCTGCTGTCTAAAAACTCATATGTGAGAATGGTTGCTACGCAACTTTAAATCGATATAGATCCTAAACGGTCAGTCGAATCGAAAAATGTTGTAAGAAAACTTAAAATAATTTTGCCCCATTTGATATAGTTTGTTACCTTTAATTTTTTTCATTTTCACAAATGGCGTCCAGTAGTCGCCATATTGGATTTTCACTAACGTCATGCATGACACTCGCCGGACTAAGAGGAATCGATTGACGTGTGAATCATAAAAATCGGCCAAAGCATTTGGTCTGTATAGTGCTTCAAAGGAACATACATACATACATAGGCTGTTAAACACATTATCACTCCTTTGCGTCGCGCAGTCGTGTAAAAACGCTCATGGCTGTCGGGTTTTAATATCTTATGCCTATTTCTTTCCGTTCCATAAAGGAAAATTAAAACTCTATGGTTCACCCTCCTCCTAGACTATGACAGATTGATTTCTGTTTATTTCTGATTTTGACAGTCATCGTCATTTTGCATTTTGTGTTCCGGTTAATATTCGAGATTTTCTCAAAAAAAGCAGATAAAAAGCATATTTTAGAATACAATGGCCCGTGAAAGTAGTGCGGGCTTTGATAGGCATATAACTATCTTTTCTCCTGAAGGAAGGCTGTATCAAGTCGGTACGTTAACGAGGAATCAAAATTGAACCTGCTTCATTTCAACATTTTGTGAGATCACGATGCTATAACACTTGTATTTATTTCAGAATATGCTTTGAAAGCAATAAATCAGGGTGGTTTAACGTCCGTGGCGCTGCGAGGCACAGACGCCGCCGTGGTAGCGGCGCAGAGGAAGGTGCCCGACCGGCTGCTGGACCCTGCCTCAGTCACCCATTTGTTCGCCCTCACTGAACGCATCGGCTGTGTCATGACCGGAATGATAGGTAAATAACGCATAAATTATCCATCTAACTAATTAGGCTTGCCCATGACTTAGCAATATTTTGCAAAATATATAATAAAACCTCAAATAAAACAGAAGAAATCTCCAGTAGCACACAAGTGTTTTGAATTCATAGCTAGTAATAATAAGAGATAATTTACAATACATAGTACCCACAACATGGACAAATGAAAAAAAAAATTGTACAAACAAATCCCTTGTCTATACATATAATAAAAATGTAACGGGTCGCAGTCTGTACATGGAAGATATATGAGAAAAAATTATATACCTTTATCAACGCAATAGTACCCAAAACAATGATTTTTGAAATTTTTGTCGGTTTGTCTGTGCGTTTGTGCACACTAATCTCAGAAACGGCTGAACCGATTTCGATGCAGTTGTCACAAATATATTGTGACAGGACCCACTTAACATATAGGCTACTTTTTATCCCGGGAAAATGTTTTTATCCCAGAAAATTTCGCCATTTTGTTTTTTCTGTAGTCCACGCGGACGGAGTCGCGGGCATCCACTAGTATGCAATATACCTAGTTGAAAACTATTTTATCAAATTAGAGATATAGCTACCAAATGTGATACTATTTGAACCATGGAGAATAGCCCTGCCCATTGACATAGAAACCACCTTGTAGTGACTAGTCAAACTACTACTTGCTCATTATCAACATGGTTCAAGATTGTTTTACTAGTGCAATTACTCATCGCTAGATGGCAATATTATACTACGTTTTAGTAAAAAAGTACCCTGATAAAAGTGCTAGTGTCCTTGTAATTTTAATATGGTTTCACTTCACTCACTTAAGCGTCTTTAAAACTTTCTCCCTTTTAAAACTAAAAAGAATCTTGCTCAATCCCTAATTCTTCCATGACTGGACTATGCAGATGCTTGCTACCCCGACGCCAATGAGGAGCTTTTAAACAAACTCGAACGTCTTCAGAACTTAGGTATTCGTTTTATTAACGGACTACGTAAATACGACCATGTCTCTCATTTTCGAAAAGAGTTAAATTGGCTCCCAATCTGTCTTTGTCGCAATGCCCATATACTTATCTTCTCTTTAAAATTATGAAATTAAATACCTAAGTGAGCGATTTGAATACCTGCTCTCCTCAGGTCTATTACTGCTTCATTGCTCAGAACTCCCCGTCATAACTCTGGAGCCTATGGGTACTTAGTGTTCACAGTTTATTGCCAGTATCATGCTTTGGATATTACAGCTACCATCACAGCCAGTAAGAGACTCGCAATCTATTGGCATCCTATCGAAGAACAAGGTCTGCAGAAGGCATACTGACCTATTCTCCTTAATAGATGATGACTGCTATTACAGGATAGCCAGAACTGCCGTATCATCTTGTGGCTGTTGACATAGGTTTATAATATATATAGTACTGTACCTATTATATTGTACTTTAATTTAGGTTATATATAGTATGTGATCTTATATTGTACATTGTTGCTGTATGTGTATCTGTCTTATTTTATTTCTGTTTGTTACAGGCTGTTTTTTTATAATTTAGGATAGTAGCACCGATATGATATCATCACATTGTATCCAGATCCACACAATGTTAACTGGTTAGCTGGAAGAAATCTCTATCAGAGATAAGCTCGCCTTTGTACATTATCTTTTTAATATTATTATCATTTATGTTTTCTGTGTGTGTAATAAAGAATGGTTACATTTCGGAGTACAAGCGTGTGGTTACAGCTACTGCGTTACACTGGCGTTGCAGCTCCACCCCTATCATGACGTCATGCCCTCACGATTGCCACACAACCCAGTGCATAGTCCCACCTCCTCTTTTATACATTCTTCACGATTTGAACACATGACAGACAATAGTGCTCTAGCATTGTACAATAATCAAAGAATTAGGCATAGTTGGATTGAGTCTGGTGTATAGTATAATCTAGTGAAATAATCTTGTAATTATGTTAAACGCTAAGTTTATAGAAATAAACAAAGCAAAGTTCATTTCTAACAGATCTTTATTCATCATCTTTATCCTTTTTTACTACTTTGGTTGTCTATAGTTGTAATACAAATGGTTATTGGTTGTTTAGCGGACAGCCGGTCGCAGGTGCAGCGCGCGCGCTACGAGGCCGCCAACTGGAAGTACAAGTACGGATGCGACATCCCGGCGCACACGCTGTGCCGGCGTGTGGCCGACCTGTCGCAGGTGTACACGCAGAACGCAGAGATGAGGCCGCTTGGCTGCAGTCAGTATTACATTATCTACAGCATGCTATGCATTGAGATAAGTTGATAAGTCTCACATCGGTGCTCTGGTGATTGTGGTTTATGCACAGCAGCATAAGTTTATACATTTTATTTAGTTTCATAAAGATCTTAGATGTGCGCAAAGCTCCAGTTAGTATTCCTATTGGTTGTGTGTCTATATAAATTTTGTTTGCAATATTTTATTAAATTCTATTGCAAAAATTTTAAATGAGCTCAATAATAATAGGCATGATGCTGATCGCGCTAGACGAGGAAAACGGTCCGAGTGTCTACAAGACGGACCCATCTGGCTATTACTGCTCGTATACCGTGCGGCGGCGGCCGGTGCCAAGGCCACGGACGCCAACGCCTACCTCGAGAAGAAGCTGAAGAAACGCGCAGACCTCAGCACGGACGAGGCAGTGCAGCTCGCCATCTCGTGCCTATCGCAGGTGCTGTCCGTAGACTTCAAGGCGTCCGAGATCGAAGTCGGGATTGTGACTAAGGATAATCCGAAGTTCCAGTGAGTATAACGTTTGTTTTTTAAAGTTTTATATACAGGGTGTACAAAATACTTACTTTCCTTATATATTTATGATCATCTATGGGTGCACTAATCTCCTAGTAAAGTACAATTAAAAATTTTTCATGAATGAAATTGATAAAGAAGAATATTTTTTTAATGAAATATTTGTGTCCGACTAAATTTTACAGTTAACGTACATACATACATATAATCACGCCTTTATCCCTTACGGGGTAGGCAGAGCACCAAGGGCCGACAGAACCACATGGTGCCACTTCTGACCAATTTTGAGGGTATAGTTGAGATGTACAAGTTCGGTTAGTAGTGACAGGTGGTCAGCCCATCGCCTACAAAACACCAAGACCCTCATGTCCCTCTACTGACTTGTACAGTGTGCCCGGGAAGAGAAGCAGCTGTAGTATTAAACGTTTTTTTTTCACTCCCAGAGCAGCATAGAAGAGATTTACAGTTAATAGCATAGCTTTTATTGAAAAATACACTTTCTTAGCTTTTGGATATCTTACAGAAGTTATAATTTTGGATCATCATCATCCTGTCCTGTTCCCATTTATTTGTGGTCGACGCAATATGTTATCTTCTTCCATTCATGCCTATTATCCGTCATCTCGTTATTATTAACTCCCAATACAAGCATATCCTCTCTATCTTGTGTGATTTTGTAAAATGTGTATACTTGTTTCAGTGTGCTGACAGAACATGAAATCGACAGACATCTCACAGCCATCGCTGAAAAGGATTAAGGGCGCTTATTAAAATAATATGTCATGATTATTATATACTTACACACTATTTTTAATAAAAATTCCTTAAATCTATATTGTACATTATTTCCTATCTTTGGTAAAAGCTGTTGTTGGTTGGTGTAATATTTTAGACGTACCTATTACTTAAATAGTGAATGTTTCCCAAAGTAGTTTTTTGTAAAATACATCTTAAACATGCTGATGTCGACGCATCTTATGTCATAGATTTATTAGTTAATTGAAACTGTGGAGTTCTCACACTGTGACTCTAGTAGAATTGGTCATGCTTCGTGCATGACGGTGATATACACGGTGTAGCTAGATCAGTCGAGCAGTCCCCGCGAGCCGGGCTGTACGTCGGCGGACAGCGCCGGCGGTAGGCTCGGCGACGCTCGCAGGAAGGCCTCCACCTCACAGCAGAACACGAGACCTAGCGCGGGCGCCTCGTAGCGCCTCTGCCGCCGCAGCTCCCGCAGCCAGCCCAGCCGGCCGCACTGGCTCTCGCAGAACACGGCGGCGCGGATCTCGCTCACGGCCACCAGCGGGTCGTTGAGCAGCACCAGCGCCACGCCGCGGCGGCTGCGCGGCTCGACCACCACGGTCCACAGGTAGCGCGGCACGGGGAAGCGTCCCCCCGGCCGCAGGTGCAGCTCGGTCCGCGCGGCGGGCTCCTCGCCGCCCGAGCGCAGCGCCGCCACGCCCAGCGTGCCCGCCGTCACGTCGAGCGCGCGCTCGCGCCGGCGCAGCGCCGCCACGTCGCGCTGCAGGTGGCGCAGGTTGCCGGCCGTCACGCCGCGCCACGCCGCCACCAGGTTGGACGCGAAGTCCGCCGCGCGCGCGTCCTGGTCGTCGAAGTACTCCGGCGCCAGCAGCCGCGCCGCCGTCAGCTCCTGCCCCGCCAGCGCCACGTCGTCGTGCCGCAGCAGCTCGCGCAGACGTCGGTTAAGGCGCACGTCGTCGGAGAACAACGTCTCGGCGTCGCGGCGCGTGCGCAGGTCGAACATGTGGTTGAAGTTGCCGAGCAGTGTGAGCGGCGCGCGGCGCTCGGCGTGCGGTGCGTAGACCAGGCGCGAGGCGAGGCGCGCGCGCAGCGGCACGCCGCGCCCCGCGTCGTAGCACAGCGCCGCCAGGTGCCGCGTACCGCTCGCCGCCGCCACCACGTACGCGCGGCCCTGCTCCTCTGCGCCGCCGCAGTTCTCCGTCTGGAATAATCGCACACCAACTTTAGATACCTTCCTCTTTAATAAGTATTATAGCTATCTATCATCAATCGACCGATCGCTCACCTCATGCAGTACATCCTCATAGATATTCTCCTGGCAGCCCAGCTCCAGCAGATGCCGGAGACTGCGGTCGTGACCGACGCGGTACCGGCCGGCCTCGCAGCGCACGCTCAGCGTCTCTCGCAGCGGGTAGGCGAGGAACTTGCCCCCGGGACAGGCCAGCAGTAGCTCGTCACCGTGCGGCGCGTGCAGCGTCCCGTTGGCGGCGCGGTGTGACGTCACCAGCGGCGGGTTGTCCGGCACGCACTCGCGACACTGCAGCTCCATGATGCATGGCACTGCCCAGTATATGTCACGTGATCAAAGGTTTCATACAGCCGGAAACGTAGGTAGTGTCATATAAATAGATGGGTACCTACATCGTCATGTTATTTGACAGGGTCAGCGTAAGAACCCGATAGAATCAAGGAAGAATCAAGGAAGTTAAAATAAAATAAAGGTTTTTTTTTTCTACCAAGAAAAGAATATTAGTAAGTACCGCTAACACTACCCTTATTTAATCAAAATGAGGGCGATCATACTATCCACTGAGAAATACCAAAGGTAATCTAGACATTCTCAGCAAGCAGTTTCAGACTTAGATAAATTAATTAAACAGAAAGTTACTTACGATCGGTAAAAGCAGCAAGTTGAAAGCACAAGAACAGCAAAACACAACGCAGTAATTCGTCCATGATGATGCACGATCTATCTCCGACGGCCGACTGGCCGTAAACCGCCATGTTCCCGTGACCCGGGGGCAAGGGGGCGAGCTCCCGAGATAAACAAGCTACTTACTTGCTTGTTACACACAATAACAATGTTTATTGCTATCAATTTGTTAATGACGATTTATTTTTGTTTCCTATTAAATTATTATTACCTACGGCTTTTAATTTAAAACAATTCGGTTTTACCTTATACAAAACATAATATATAATTAAGGTACCTACCTACTCTACTACCTATCCTTAATTTCAATAAGACAAATAACATAGTTAGTCACATGTCAAAGGATCATCAAGATAAAATGGCTTACGGTAATAATAACGGCATCTGAACATCCAAGAATAAAGACTTATTTAAATTTATTTTTGTCTGCATTCAGAGAAGCCCAGTATCACCAAGTGCATAAACTAAAACACCTATTAACATCGTGTCTTGTACGGTCCGTGTCCGTCGTATTATTAAGAGATAATTGAAGCTGTTTGATTGATATTAAACCAGTTTATTGTAGAAGACACACAAGGTGCTACAAATGTCTCCGAGAAAGTCGAGACCGAACCTTATATTACTTAAAATATCGCTGTGTCGCACGCTACGGTTTGTACGGTTGCCGATGGCCCGTACATGTCTATTACTTTACACCTAAATGGACAAGACGGCATGTGTGCTAATCGGCGATTGACGTACAATCGAGACCCATACCTAAATGTAGCTACCACCAATAGTCAACGCAAACAACGACGCAATTAACCTGTGACATGCAATAAATGAATCTGAAGTCTGTAAATAAAACACTAGTAATATACCATTATGTAGTTTATTATGAACATAATATACAATGCCGATGTTTATTTATAAAAGCAGGCAGAAACCGACGAGACACGTAGTTGTACATACATAACATACACCTTAGATAATATAGTTATTATTTACCGACGACCGACCGACGTCCAAATTATTCATAGAGTAAATAAGTTTACCTACTACCTCAGAGAACTCTAGACAAACGACAAAATGTAGTAAGCAGCAAAGTGAGGCCGAATAAATGACACTTTATTTTGTGTTAAATGCGCCGAAAGCGCCGTGTAGATACTTAGGTACCGTTTAAAACCCAAGAGATATTTAATTTATGTGTTGAAAACCGACTTCACTTTGCCGTGCGTACCTACTCTCGAGTTTTGTCTTGAGCTTTTACTTTATCTGAGGCTACTACCTAACGTTACTAAATCTTCCAATAGTAGATAGGTACTAAACCAATAAAGGTGTTACAAATAAAATTGTATACCACTCAACACACTCCATCTTTCTCGTTAAATAGGTTTTGATACTGACACCTTAATAAGTATGATATAAAAATACTTAGAGAATCACATTTAGAAATCGCATATGTAGTAAAAGTAGAGTTAAGTATGCGCCATTCCAAAAAAGCAAGCAAAAAAATAATTAACCTTAATGTAAATGCATAGGCTGAGCATAGGTAGGTAATTACCCTCAAATATAGATTTTACATAATAACGGTATATCTGACCTTGCATTACCATCCCTTACATTAGGTCGCAAGCTGTGCTGCCCTTTATAACATACGAGTACAAGCATGTCTCTGCCGCTTCGCTTACAACCTAATATGAAGGAGCTCCTAATTTTTAAATGTCGAAATTGGAATAAGTAGATATAGCGCTCCTTGGTCAAATCTGCAAAACCATGCCAGCAAGCCTAGCATTACCTGCGAAACACGATATGACAAACCGATTTATCGACATTTAGCCTGTCAAAATACGATCAATATAGCCGCAATGTTGAATTTTGTATAGAGACGATACGATATCCACGATGCGTGGTCATGCTAGGGGGGCTGATACTAAACATACATGTATCCATCTATCAAGTCACACTACTGCTCCTCTGAACATCGCATCTCATGTAGGTAATCCTGCACGCGTATGATGAATTTGGTGAGAGCGAGATGTCTCACTTTTAAACGTCAAATCCACAGAGCTAAGTAATATAATAACTAGACAAGGCAAGTGTTTTTACTTGATGTGTAAAAAGGGATTGCAAACCACTTCTATCAGCCGTAATTCACTGAGTCTGGCTTGAGAACTAGGTGTCTATTCTAATTCTTAAGTCTATTTTTACGTGCAAAGTACATACACTAACCGCCAATTTCTATAACTGATCTTGAGAGATTTTTTGCATATCTCAGATTTAATTTTCAATTGTTTTCATACAAAATTTCAAATTAGGAATAAAATAATCCGAGATTCTTTTTGATCTCTGATATAGAAATTGGCCGTTAGTTTATCTAGTTATTAATAGCTCTGTGAATTTGACGTTTAAAAGTGAGACATCTCGCTCTCACCAAATTCATCATACGGGTGCTGGTCACACGTTGCATCGCGATGTCATGAAGAATGATATCGTGCAGTTCATGTGGACAGTGGGCATAACTTAAAACGATACGAGTATAGGTTGTGTGAGTTCGATGTAATACATACAAAATCTATTTACTCACGTATCAAGAAATACTTATATAACTTTTGACTTTTCACATTGCTTAAAGCTTTTATTAATTGGTAAATTTGGTACCTATGCATGTCGATAGACAACGTACTAAATGACTAATTTGGGTAGATATAGTATGGTCGATTACGGCAGTCACACTTCAACCTAAACGTAAAATTAGTCCTACCTGGTCCTTTTCTCTCTCAGCCATTTATGTTAAGAACGGAGAGAGATAGACCTGACTAAGATTAGGTTTAGGTTTAAGTGTGACTGCCGGAATCGACCCTAGTGTTGTTGAGTTAGTTCGTCAGTTCTTGTATTATATTACCTACTAGTGGACGCCCGCGACTCCGTCCGCGTGGACTACAGAAAAAAAACAAAATATCGAAATTATCCGGGATAAAAACATTTTCCCGGGATAAAAAGTAGCCTATATGTTAAGTGGGACCTGTCACAATATATTCCTGAAAACTGCATCGAAATCGGTTCAGCCGTTTCTGAGATTAGCGTGCACAAACGCACAGACAAACAGACAAAAATCCAAAAAATCATTGTTTTGGGTACTATTGCGTTGATAAAGGTATTCTATAATATTTTTTCTTATACAGGATGTAACAAAAAGGGTATGTTAAGCGAAAAGCTACGTAAATAGCCCACTATAGAGAACCTATCCACAAAATTTGAGACTCACATGTTTATTTTTCCCGATAATATGGAGAATTTTTAAATATCTCAGAAATTTTCATACAATCTTGAAAAATAAACTTGTGATTTCGAGTCTCAAATTTGGTGTATAGGTTCTCTACAGTGGGCTATTCACGTAGCTTTTCGCTTAACATACCCTTTTTGTTACACCCTGTATATCTTCCATGTACAGACAGCGATCCGTTACATTTTTATAGATAGAAGCATATACCACATCTATATCGATCGTTGCATTTACTTTTAAATTGTATATTGACGAAATATTAATTTATTTGTAAATATTAATTACAGTACGTACGCAATACCTACACATCCATCGCGCAATCATTGAAGCACATCAAAAACTTTATCCCCCTTACATATAGAACAAATAAAAAAATCTCATTTCTACATTTCTTAAACTACCTTCTGAATATTACAAAAGTAAAACGAAAAATCTAATTAAATAATGTTAAGTCGAGACCACCGTTATGTTAAAATGTGCTGTTCTATATTCTCTGCCAAAGCGATAAATTATCATTTATATAATTTATTTCAGCTCAATTCCATGAGTTTATCCTTAAGTATACAAAATATTGCAAAAATCATTAATGTTATTGTAAATGATTTCCTGTTATGTTGCAGTACGCGGTTTACTATGTTCGTTAGCGACTAGACATCTACCCCCACCCTTCTCTCTCCCATAAGCTATACATACATGCTATACAAAGAAGCAGCGTGACATGCCTTACTTGACAGCAAATCACGATTTGCTGTGGCTATAAAGCTAAAAAGCTGAAATATAGTATGTTTTATTCCACAATAATAACTAACGTGAGTGAAAAACCAGAGATTCTTGATGAATATTAGTATGTATCCAAACTATATCAAGAACCACTAGCTGTATACAAGCAAACTGCTATGTTGATTTTAGATTTAATTTATGTTTTGTAGACAAATATGTATCAAAAAGTATCAGGTACTTGTACTTTTGAATTCTATTTTAGAATAACTTGACTTGGCATTTTACATATGATTCAGTTCATGAAATTAAAATAATTTAATTGTAAAATAATTGAAAATGCCGATGATACGACAAAACAGGTGCCTACATAAAACTAGATCAGTAAAAAATATAAGACTATAGATTAACTTCAGATACACCAAAATCACACCTTATTTTAAAGCAACTTTTACAAGAGTTTTACATCCCAACTATTACCGTTTAGATGCCATCATATTTTAATGTTATAAGGGCTAAAATCGGGTAATTTTCGTATGAAATCACACTTATGATCTTAAATGTTGAAAAAAAACTTGATTCATAAAAATGTGGCAGGTAGAAATAGTAATAAGTAAGTTAATGTTGGCATATATATACCAACCTGTGTATGTCTATCCAGTATAAACATCTGAAGTGAACCTATAGTCCTCTGTGCGAGAGCCCGGGCGCCGGGCCTAGGAGCAGCAGGCGCGGGCGGGAGGCGCGCGGGACGGGCGGCGCTCCACGGCGATGCGCGCCAGGTCGGCATCCGCCTCGCGCCCCGCCGTCTTGTCCAGGATGGCTTCGGCGAGGTCGGTGAACGCGCGGGCGATGTTGATGTTCGCTTTAGCCGATGTCTCCATGAAGCGGATGTTGTGTTCGCGCGCTATCTGAGGAAGGTGACGATGGTTGTGTGTCAGGGTTGTGATTATATGAGCATGGGTACAAACTTTGCTACTATGAAATAAGGTTGAGGCAAGTCATATAAAATTAATGACCATTGAAATCTCAACTCAAACCTGTATTGAATAAAACTATGAGTGGCCATAGCCAAAGCTTCAATTAGATCAGAGGTTTCCAAACTTATTTCATCTAACACCCACTGTGAAATTCTCTTATTTTATAGGGCCCCAATTTTGTTCACGTTTAAAACCTCAACAGCCACTCTATTTTTTTCTGTGCCCTTTGCTGCCCCCATCTAAGCCTCCAGCGCCCACGAGGAGGCGTAATCGCCCACTTTGGGAAACACTGAATTAGATATAAAACTTTCATCATCAACACTCAGAAATAACCATTGTTCAAAAGGTCACAAGAATTTTATTAAGGGAAAAATTCAAAAATTATATGGTCGGTTCCAGCAGTCACACTTAAACCTGAACATAAAATTAGTCCTACCTGTCCTTTTCTCTCTCAACTCTATTATTCATCTTAACCAAATTCACAACCATTTATAGTGACTGACTGATATTCTGATACCCCAATATAAAATGGAACAGTTAATGTGGTGTGTGAAAATATTTAGTGGTAAACAACACCCACATCAATTAGTGTCATTAGTTTGTTGACCTTCAACAACATTGTTCATTAAATTCATATTTAATTAACCTAATTAAACACTAATGTTCCATTATTAGTAAGCTCAAAAATAATCATAACATGGAGGAACATCAGACATTATAGTTAAATATGATGTATTATAATTATTAAGAAAAAAAAAAAAAAAAAAAATCGCCCGAATGAGATTTCAACTCACAACCTCTCGCAAACCGTGCTTTCGCTCTAACCTACTGAGCTATCGGGTGTATCAAACATGATGTAGCTTGTATTAGTAGATATTATGCATTATTTGATACAAGAGTTTGTCTGTGTAATACATATAGTTATAAGTCTATGTGTTTTTTTAATGTATAAGGTATACAACTGAAAAATTTCATGAACATCTGTTTAGTAGTTTACATATTTACACAAACTGCACATATAATAATAAATACTTACTGCTTCTCCTTTCTCTTTGCTGACAACTCTCTTCTCTTCCATATCACATTTATTTCCCAGGATCATTTTTTCCACATCTTCATTAGCATGCTAGAATAAATACACTTATAATAAGTTATTCATAGGGTTAAGTCTCTTATTTCATTTAAGGATAATCATTTTGAATTTACTGTCAGGTAGGAACTGTATTGTAGGTAAACTAAAGGACATATTGTTGCAGACATCACTATAAATGAAATTGCAGAAATAGGACACCACAATGTCTATTTTAACACGATTATAGTGTGGGCAGGCCAAAGGAGTGGGAGCCATTGAGGTGATTAATATACAAAAGATAACTCTTACCTCATCTATATTTCTTAACCATTTGACTATATCCTCAAATGTTTTCTCACTAGTTATATCATACACTAGCATTATTCCCATCGCCCCTCTGTAGTAAGAGGTGGTGATTGTGTGGAAACGCTCCTGCCCTGCTGTATCCCAGATTTGCAGTTTGATCTTTTTACCTCTGAGTTCTACTGTTTTAATCTTAAAATCAATTCCTGGAAGAGAAGGTAATAGTTTTAGTACAAGCAAAATGTACTTATTATGTTCATTGGAATGTAACCACTATTTACACCTGTAATCAGTGAAATTATGAGAAGACTTTACTGTGTACTTATATCTGAATAATTGATTCTGTTGATTTCACACAACTGACATAGTCATATCCTTCTTCTATCTCTTTATTTATCCATATGGAAATTGTAAAATGAATTACAAACTGCGAGGGTATGCACAGGAAATGAGAGATGGTTCTTACCGATAGTGGATATAAACGTAGTTGTAAAATGATTATCTGAAAATCTAAACAGTATACAAGTTTTTCCCACGCCTGAGTCGCCGATCAACAGAAGTTTGAACAGTAAGTCGTAGGTTTTCTTGGCCATTTTTTGTATTAAATAAAATTATTAGAAAAACACTGAAATCATCAGATTCTTAACTTTTTTAAAATAGTTTATGCCGAAGGAAAGGCAAGGGGAACTAAGTCCATACAGCCATTGTCTTTAGTAAATGATTTCTATAATTATGATGGATGATAATGATGACGATGAATGGAAACGTCAGGAAAATCCTCAAGAACGAGTGTAAAATTAATGAAGTTTAAAAAGAATTGCAAAAACAACTTACATGAGCCCATGAAGAGATTGTATTCCGACTAAAGTTTTACTTAGCTTACCTGCCTATAAAACCATGCACACGTACTAGATTCACATCACAAGTAAACCAAATATAACTTATCTAACAGAAATCATCACTTTACGGACACATGCAAGCAGTTTACAAATAAATTTTGATTTTCACAAGAATATTACATCCACTCCCTTCTAACTTTTCCCGCTGAATCCATAGTAAATAAATTGCCAGATGTTAAAAATATTTTTTTAAATTTATTGCCAGGGGCGTATTTTATTTATATTTACGTCGAGTTGGAAGGTTGGAAGATGGGCTGGGTACTGGCTCCAGGGATTTGGTATAGGATGGAGCTCTGAACAGAAATTGAATTGGACATGAAAAAATGACAGCCTAAAAACCCCCCGAAAATTTGACCAATTTGACCTTACACAGCAAAAAAATACCCTATAATGTAAGTAAAGACGTTGAAAAAGGCATAAATATAATATTATCATGAAAAACTTGGATTCGTTTTGAAAATGTTTACATATTTAATAGAAATGAAATGTATTTAATGTAATGCCTGTATTATTAGTGTACATCAAGTAAAACAAACCTTCGCGGTAGCATTTGGCTCTAAAATTCATATTTTAAGGAATGTTCTGTTGCTATGTAATGTATCCCTGGGTAGCACATGACAATTTTGTCAAATCATGTCAACGATTTGTTTGAATCGCTTCGCATATTTGTGTGGACTAAATAAGATATTTTGGTGGTAGTGCCCTTGATATAAATACAGTAGTGAAATGTATTGTAGCATCGTGTAATGTTGCAGAAGCGAGTGGCATCTGTTAAACAGGCAACTTATTATATCACTTAAGTACAAAATTGAATTTCCTAAAGAAACTATGGCCCTAGGCAAAAACTTGCAGAAACGGAATTTTAGGCTAAAAATATTCACTCTTGCTATTTTAAATATTTGTCACAACTTTATTTAGTTAGTTGCTTATCCTCATAAAAATATTTGCTTATGATATAAAACATGGAATGTAATTTTCTGTGTATTGTATATTTGAGTACCTACACATTATGAATACTTATATTTTACCACTATTGCATAACAAGAGACCGACCCTACAATGAATTGTTTTGAAATGTTATACTTTTTATTATCATATATAACATTATAAATGTGAAAGTAACTCTGTTGGCTTTTACGCCTACTCGCCATTTACTAAGCATAAGGATTAATTTTTGATGAACGACAAATGTTTTTTCTCTGCGTATTGATCCGGTGGAGAAAAGGTTTAAACGTTACTATAATCCTAGCCTGTCACTGAAAATTTAACATTTTGTAATCACTACAAAAGTTAGTATAGGTGCTATAATTTAAACCTTTTTTCCACCCAAAGCTCAGATATCAAGGAAACCCACGTATGGATTATAGTAACGTTACTTTCATACCAATATTATATACTGGATCAATTAAACAGATAGAGCACAAAACATTTGTCGTTATGGAAAAGTATGCACCTACAAAAACAATCGAAAATTCTTATGCTCAGCTTCAAAGAATATTGGGATGGAAAAACTAAATAAAGTTTTGTGCAAATAAAATAAAAGATATTTAATGGTTATTTATTTAATAGTTGTTAAATCCCTTTAATCTAAATAATTTTGACACGAGTGATATAATAGTTGGATCCTGGAGCACTCGCTTGCAACCACGAAAAACAACGTTTCTTATTTTATATGCAATAGTGGTACGAAATATAAGTATTCATAATTATGTACTCGTAAATATACCAATTTACATTATTTAGGATCACGGACAATATCACAATGGTTTTACTAAGACCATCCTTTTATATTTTGTAAATGTGTAATGTAAATTGTGCAAATTTTATGTTACCTATATTTAGGCCAATACAAATTCCATTGGGTTCTCTGCTACTTTTCTTTAGAAACGGATAAAATCTTTACTTATTAATTATTATGTATCCACCATAAAAATTAGCTGTACTCAGTTGACCTTCAAAAATGCAAGCATTACATTGATTCACGTTTATGCTACTTAGCAATACTAGGCATTTCCTTACTAGTTAAGTGCTATTAAATAACGAAGGGCACTAAATTTCACAGCTCGCTGTAGAATGGAATTTGTTACGCTGCATTGTTAATAGCACAAGTTTATGCTATTATGCAGCATTACATTATGTTTTTCTTACTATTTAAAAATGCTATTGTAGACCCTTAGACATAAAAAACAGCTAAAAGCTGTATTTTTCTTGAAGGGCATTTACATGACATAATTCGTAGCGGGTCTTTAATTTATGTTTATGTGGAAATACTAAACAGCATTGAGCATTTATATCCTACATTATTAAACGGGCAATCAATGTTGGGGTACCCCATGCAATTGTAGAGCCAAATGTACTATTTTAAAACATAAAGCTGAAAGCTGAGTATAAAACAACCTGCTTCCCTTTGTGTCTGTCCCTTGATGCACTAAAACTACGCATTACAGATCATTGATAATTTAAAAAAATATATAAAGCATCATAATGGTTTCAAAATGCTCATATGTTTCTACGAACCTTAAATTCATTGTTTTACATAAGTTAATTATCCGTTTTTAAACTTAAAATACTTGGGTTGTTCGTGGTCGACAACAAGAAATGACAGGTCATTATGAAAGTCCATTAAAATTAAATTGTGAGTACACTCTACTGATTTCAACACCCCGTCTAGTTTTTCAAGGCAAATTGGTCAAATCGTTCAGGTTACATAGGCAGAAATTTTTTAGAAATAAAATAATTTGGGTATAAAGCGAAAACAAAATTGTTTCCAGCTTGTATACATTTCTATGACTGGCTCAGATGAATTGGGGAGTAACAAAACTAATAAATATTGGATGAGTTAGAGCGTAATAATCAAACATTGGTCAAACAAGATTGGTACAAATTTTTCCCGTAGGGCTCATTCATCTGAGTGAGGAGCATCTAGTTTGTAATTGTATGCTTACTCTATATTGTCTGTGGTTGTTTGTCAAAGGTTGGGATTTGTGTGAGATTCGGCGGGAAAAGCTGAATAGAATAGAATAGAATAGATTTTTATTTGAAAATTACACATTAACATAGAAAAGGACAATATAAAAAAAATTGGATTTGTGTCATGCGCGCGGATTCGGCGGGAAAAGCTGGAAGGGTGCAGGTGTAATTTTCTTGTGAAAATCAAAATTTATTTGTAAATGGCTTGCATGTGTCCGTAAAGTGATGTTTTCTGGTAGATAAGTTATATTTTGATTACTTGTGATGTGAATCTAGTGCGTGTGCATGGTTTTATACGCAGGTAAGCCGAGTAAAACTTTAGCCGGATTACGATCTCTTCATGGGCGCATGTAAGTTGTTTCTGCAATAATTTTTCATTTTGACTAACTTTACACTTGTTCTTGAGGTTCCATTCATCATCATCATTTTCCCGAAATCATTTTACTAAACGTTTACGTTTCCATTCATCATAAAGCCTCTTTTTTGTCCTTCAGAATACATTTTACTAAACAATGATTAGGCTGTATGGGCTTAGTTCCCCTTGCCTTTCCTTCGGGATAAACAAGAAAATTAAAAAAAAAAAAAAATGGACAAATGAGTGCCTCTTTTGTCCTACTCAACACTACTTGTAAAAAAAAAAAAAAACATCTGCGCGCGTCCTTTCTATTTTGGAAATAAATCGATAATTTGTCGTGAAATATTCATTTTATAAGCAGTGTTCTTCGTCTACACTACATGGAATGATTGCAAAGTTATAATTTTAGTGATTGGTGCATTCTACAAAATGCATCGTCGTGGCGGGAAACGTATTCGGATGGATGATCCTCCTCCGGAATATGTGAATCCCATGACTCCTGCGACCCCCATGACTGACTATGGCGGCCAATCTGTTCATGAGCCCGAAACTCCGAATCCCAACTACTCCGGCTTTAATGTGGGGGCCGTAGCAAACTCGACAGCAACTGAAGCACCGAGGGAAGAGAACGATGACTCTCACCACGAAGAAGAGGAGCCGAGGTCTCCATCCCCGGCGCCGACTAAGCGGGTGACGCGTAGTCGTGGTCGTGGCGGTGACGGAGGCTATGTGGGACGCTTGGCGGAATCGCCGCCGCCGCCGGTCCCGGCAAGGCGGCGCGGTCGAGGCGGCGGTCGTGGACGCGGCCGGGGGCGGGGCGCTGCCCGACAGCCCTCGTACTCGCCTCCACCTGTATTATTACCTGGAGATGATGAGAATAGTCTTTACAACATTCTTCGATTTAACAAGACCGCTATAAATGTAAGTCCTTACCAACTATAGTACTTTTAGTTTTATTCTGCTCTATTTCTTTTAATTTTATTATTAACACCACTATAACAGTGGTGATAATTTTGATTTGGTATTATATTAGTATGCACCTTCTTACTTACCATGATACAAACTGATGTGTTATGTGTTGTTCCTTCCAGCAAGTTGTAGACATGTGGATAGAACAATACAAGAGCAACAGAGAGCTCGCCTTGGTGCAGCTGATGCAGTTCTTCATCAACTCCTCGGGCTGCCGCGGAAAGGTTTCTGCTGACATGGCTCAGATGGATCACACACTCATCATCAAGAAAATGACCCAGGAGTTTGATGAGGTAGGTTTAACTATTAATATTAACAATGACCTTTTACAATATTTTATTTTACATTATTTTACCATAGTTTCTTATGCCCAAATGTACAAATATTGGAGTATTAGTGCTGTGTAATATTGTGATTTGTGTCATTTAATTATTTATTTTTAGCCTTGAGAAGTCCATTGCTGAACATAGGCCTCCCCCAACAACCTCCATTTTGTATAAGAAAGATTAACATGAACATAAATCATCAATCTGTTGTTAATTCTGAGCAAATTTTCCAAAGATTTCAGTTTTGCTAGATTTTGAAAAACAATATTTTGTATGGAAAATATTTGTTACAGGAAAGTGGAGAATACCCATTGATAATGTCTGGCCAGACATGGAAGAAGTTCCGCTCCAACTTCTGTGAATTCATCCAGACCCTGGTGAAGATGTGCCAGTACTCCATCATCTACGACCAGTACCTCATGGACAACATCATTTCACTGCTGACGGGCCTTTCTGATTCACAAGTCAGAGCTTTCAGGCACACTGCTACTTTAGCTGGTGAGGCAACTGCTAATATCTCAAGAATATAACATTTTCTTATGTTCCCATATATTATCAAGTCGACCTTTGATTTTTTTGCCTGATTTAGACCGGCTAACTTTCGAGGAACTTAACTGAGGATTGTAGGCTCTGGTGTTATAAAGGAAATGAAGCCTATTTCCCTAATAGCGGAATGCAATATACTTATACACTTTAACAGTGATCGTTTGTAGGGTTCTGACTGTGTGCTATGCCACTGCGCTCGGTACATTGGCGCTCTTACCGGTCGAGGCGGCCATTATGTGACGTAGTGCTGGATAGTAATCGAGTTTCCATCATACTACTGACCGACTGATATCGTCCATGCTGTTGAGGTAGATATACGAGGGCTAGTCAGTTCAACATAGAGACTTGTTCCAGCGAGTACGTTTTGTCGAGGTCTTATAGGCGTTTACACCAGCGATGCAGAGAAATTCAATAATACGGAGCTAGATCCGGCGAATACGGAGCATGCGGAACCAGTGCGAAGCCCAAATTTTGGCCATTGCAATAGTTGACGTGTGCACTGGGGCATTGTCTTGATGAAAGAGGACTTTCTTGGGAGACAATTTTGGTCGTTTTTCCAACAATTCGGCATTAAAACGGTCCAATACTCTGCGTAATAACGGCCAGTGATAGTCTTTCCCTTTTCCAAGGATTCCTTAAACTAAGCCGAAGCGTGTAGTTTTGATCGATTCACCCTGTCACAGGGTTCTACGTCATATGTTTTGCGCGTTCGGAGATCGTGCGACAGCTTTGAGCAGGCAGTTGCTATCACGCACCCACTCGAGCGCTCGGTACTTCATCGGCGTGGAGCTCGATGTGCTTGACCGGTCGAGGCGGCCATTATGTTCCGTGGCAGTGCTAACGGGTTAGTAGAATATTTCGATGCGCAATGGTTTACTGACAAAAATCTGAATTTTTGACACATTTGAAAGACTAACGACCGACGATACAGTACCATCTCGACAAGACATATGTCAGGGATCCAGTGTATAAATTTGTGTTTAACAGAGGTGAAAGTTATTCCTGTCAAAACGTTTTGAACCTGATTATTGTCTACTTATACAGGTAATTAGCTGTATTATGCAAGTGTAATATATAAATAAATAATGTTGAGGTAGGTATATTATTTTGTCTGGGTGTAAAACTGTAAATGTGAAAGTAGGTAATGTAAGTATGTTTTATGTGGGGTAGCCCACAATTTCTAGGTCATTTTGGTGTATTCTTACTAGATGTAAAAAGCTATTCACACATCATAGTATTTTGCTGACTTACATTTATATTCCCTTACCCACATACACCAATGGGTATTTCCTGTAAAACTGTCATGGTTGCTTTATGTGTAGTCTCACCAATATTCTTACATCATGCATCTGTTCTAAAAAAGTGGATGTATGATCTGCGCACGCGCGGCACAAACGCGAACACGAACGAGTGAGGTCTAAGTTTGGTCCATACATTCATACTGTTGCAGCGTCATTAACGCGGCGGCGTTACTAACGTTCAGATGGGTAAGCACGAACCTCTCGATAGTCCGTAACGCTATCGTCGAACTGTCAAATCACATAGATTTTGCTAGCGAGTCGCTAGCGTTACGCCGCGTCAAAAGGTTCGTGCTTACCCCACAGATCCAAATTCCCTAGTCCTTTGATTGAAATAAAAACTAAAGTTTAAAAAACCCAGTGTGTGTATTTCTTTTTGTTAGAGAAGAAGAAAGACTTACCAGTTGTGCATTATATTATTCTTGCATTGTCCACAGTGATGAAGTTAATGACGGCACTAGTGGACGTCGCGTTGTTAACGTCAGTGAACTGCGACAACTGCCTGCGTCAGTACGAGGCGGAACGTCTGAAGGCGCGCGACAAGCGAGCCAGCGAGCGACTTGAGGTGCTGGTTGCCAAGAGACAAGAGCTGGAGGAGAATATGGAGGAGATCAAGAACATGCTGAGCTACATGTTCAAGTCTGTGTTCGTGCATCGCTACAGGTGAGCTGTAACGAAGTTACTGGTGAGGTTTTCCTCTGACATCCCTTTTTTATAAGATTAATAATAAATATTTATTCTCGCCTTCTCCATTCTCAGCTTGCCCCTTGGCAAAAGTGTCCACAAGAATTCTCCACTTTTCCCTTTCCATGGCACATTTTCAAGTACCTCCTGCTGCCTTTCTCATTCCATCCTCCCATCTTACTCTCTGACTCCCTCTGTTCCATTTCCCATCATGGGGATACCACATTGTTATGTTCTTAGACCATTTGTCTTTTTTGGCTCTCTCCTACTAAAATCTTTAATGATGAAAGTATATGATAGTTGTGATGCTTTTTGTGCCTTATGGGACCCTTTTATAACAGTTCTCACATTTTCAGGGACACACTGCCAGACATCAGATCCATCACAATGGCAGAGATTGGCATCTGGATGGAGAAGTTCCCCGCACACTTCCTCGATGACTTGTATCTGAAGTATATAGGCTGGACTCTGCATGACAAGGTGAGCTACTGGTCATTTTGTGCTAAAACTGGATGTAGATTTTGTTGAAACTTGGTGAAATCTAAATATGAAATGAGTAAAATAAAACTTGATTCAATAAGTATGTGTGGTTGCCAGGATTCTGTGAAGCAATCTACCTATCTGTGCGTTCTTATATTGGTATGATGAAGGAAGGTATGGTAGTGTTAACTTGTGAATGTTGTGAATGTTGCAAGATGCGCTATTTCTCTCGCAAGTTCTCTTTATTTATGATGCGCGTTTTAGTACATACGATAAGCGCGAACTTTTTTTAAAACACATTATTTATTTATAACAACAACCATATTACAAAGCATTACAGCTTGCGCCAATGCGCCTTGAAATGTAGATATTATGATAACTTTAACAATTATAATGTGCATTAAAATATCAGATAAAAAATAGGCATTCATGCTCACTCATTCACCATCTCACAGTATCTCAGACACTCACGACTCACAGACGGCCATGCACTCATAAACAGATCACACTCTGGTGCTGATGCCAAGAGTGCATTTAGCATTGTTAGTGCGCGGAGAAGTGGCGAGTGTGTAGGTATCACATTAACAATATGGCGATCACGTTAATATAATGTCGAGAGGTATTTTTTTTTGTATAATTTTCCATATCTAGTACATAAGTTAAGAAGTACAAAGTACACACTACTCATAACTTGCATGGCGTGTAAGGGAAACGCTGTCATCGCATTCGATAGTTTGTTTTACCACGAGTATAACGAAGGCCCCCCCCTTGGCAGGTGGGGGAGGTGCGTCTGCGCTGCCTGCAGGCGCTGGCGCCGCTGTACAACTGCGAGGAGCTGAAGGGCAAGCTGGAGCTGTTCACGTCCAAGTTCAAGGACCGCATCGTGGCCATGGCGCTGGACAAGGAGGCCGAGGTGGCCGTGCATGCTGTTAAACTCGTGTGCGCTATACTCAAGTGAGTCTGTTGTTACTTTAATTACACACACATCTGGGTTTAATATCTATTATGTTCGTTTTCCACAAAGAATCTAGGTAGAAGGGCTTATATATTTGGTGCAATGTGGTAATTAATTAAGCTTTTTAGCAGTGTCATGCATAATGTCGCCAGGGTTCGAAATTATCAAGATAAATATTTTTTTGGATAATTATCTTGATAATTATCCTAGCTGATTTGTCAATTAACTTCTTGAAATTTTCTTTATTTAAATTATAATAATATTTATCTCAAAGAGGGTCTCAGTTTTTTGGCATTATTGAATGAACAGCAAAGAATGATACAATTTAAATTAGAAAAATACAATTAAATTCAGAGTTTGTTTTTTTGGCGTCAAAAAAGTAAGAAATTATATTGTATTTTCAGGCGTCACTATTCGGAAGTTCAAATCTCTATTGAGGGATCGCCCAACCGGGCCCTATACCTATATATATATATATATATATATATATATATATATAAGAAATTATGTAAAAACAAGAGAAATTCCTGAAATTCACTCTTCTCTTGCCAGTCAAAGGTTTTTTTGTTATGTCTAGCGCGTTTGGATACGTAAATAAACTTAGATTATTTTGTATTTCATTTTTATAATTATCAAAGAACCCTAAATGTCGCCCTTTCACACTCGCGCGCATCTGGCGACTGCAGTTTTCTGTCCGAAGTTTGCGGGCCTACTGACCCGCCTCGACCGGCAGGATGCACCCCGACGTGCTGACGGACAAGGACTGCGAGAACGTGTACGAGCTGGTGTACTCGTCGCAGCGCGGGGTGGCCGCCGCCGCCGGGGAGTTCCTCAACGTGCGTCTGTTCCGCGGACACGCGCCGCCCGCCGCGCCGCCCGAGCCGCCGCGCAGCCGCCGCGGCAAGGCGCGTCTGCCCGCCGCGCCGCTGCTGCGCGACCTGGTGCAGTTCTTCATCGAGTCCGAGGTGACGAGCATACTGCTGCCTCCCGCCCGGAGATTATATCGAGCTCTAGCTTCCTAGGACAGAGGGTCCGTTAATGCTGTTCCCCCTGCCCACTTATAGCCACATTATAACTTAACCTAGTAAATAGAACCATTTTTATATGTTCGATGTTATATGATCACTATGATCTATTAACACAAACAATCCTCCAGCTGCACGAGCACGGCGCGTACCTGGTGGACTCGCTGATCGAGTCCAACCCCATGATGAAGGACTGGGAGTGCATGACCGACCTGCTGCTGGAGGAGCCGGGGCCGGGCGAGGAGGCGCTCGACAACCGCCAGGAGTCCAGCCTCATCGAACTCATGGTGTGCTGCGTGCGCCAGGCCGCCACCGGCGAGCCGCCCGTCGGCCGAGCCGCCCGCCGCGTGCAGGCACGAGAGCAGGCCAAGGTAGGGGGGGGGGCACCGGCGAGCCGCCCGTCGGCCGAGCCGCCCGCCGCGTGCAGGCACGAGAGCAGGCCAAGGTAGCCGAGCCGCCCGCCGCGTGCAGGCACGAGAGCAGGCCAAGGTAGGAGGGGGGGGGCGACCGCCGCGTGCAGGCGCGAGAGCAGGCCAAGGTAGGGGGGGGGGGGGCGACCGCCGCGTGCAGGCACGAGAGCAGGCCAAGGTAGGGGGGAGGGGGGCGACCGCCGCGTGCAGGCGCGAGAGCAGGCCAAGGTAGGGGGGGGGGCGACCGCCGCGTGCAGGCGCGAGAGCAGGCCAAGGTAGGGGGGGGGGGGCGACCGCCGCGTGCAGGCACGAGAGCAGGCCGAGACCGCCGCGTGCAGGCACGAGAGCAGGCCAAGGTAGGGGGGGGGGGGCGACCGCCGCGTGCAGGCACGAGAGCAGGCCAAGGTAGGGGGAGGACATTGTCGAGGGAAGTTAATGTGTTAAATCACCTGAAGCTTTAATGATAATGTAGTCTTAATTTCTAAAACTATGTACACCTGTAGTGTGACATTGGGTTAGAAATACGTAACGAAATGTCAAAGTAAAATGAAGACAGTCCTAGACTCAAATGAACCGGTATTCCTCAGGCGGTGAGCGACGACCGCGCGAAGATGACCGCGCACTTCATAGTGGCGCTGCCACAACTGCTGGACAAGTACTCCAGTGACCCGGAGAAACTGACCAACCTGGTGTGCATCCCGCAGTACTTCGACCTCGAGCTGTACACCACGCACCGGCAGGAGGCGGTAGGTGTCACACACACACACACCACACACACACACACACTCATCTATCTACAGGGTGATTTTTGGTCGTCAACGTTCCCGAAAACTACGGAATCTCCTCATCATCACGATCATTTTTCTCCATGGAAGCATATCTGGGAAGTGTCTGGTTTCCAAAATATTAGGGTCCAAAGTTGAGTAAATAGACTGCGTTTTTCTGCATAAATGCACATAGACGCGCGTAGCAGGATTTTTTCACGAAAAATAATTAATATCTGTCTATAAAAAAACTAACATAAACACTAGACACTGTAAATTTCGCACGATCAAGGAATTAAAAATTTTTTTCAAAAAAAAATTTTTTTTTCCCAGCATTTTTATTGGCATAAACTTACTTTATTTCATGTATAGAATACGTACCCTTCGTTAATGGTGGCCACAAAAAAACATCCTGTATAGGCTACACATTATGTACGTACAGATATAACTACATAGACTATTACAAACACACCTAGGCTATATACAGGTTCAGGACCTATGAGCAGGACTTGCGCGATTCTAGTACTTTACTATCCTCTCAAAACCAAGCACCCTCAAAGACGATACTCAAACTTAAAAAAAAACTTATTTGTTCAACTTTAACATTCAAATTTCAATTCGGAAACTAAGAACACCTTTGATTTGTATCTTTCGATCAACTAAACATCTGTTATTAAGGTTTAAGTGATCACTGCTAAATAGGTTTATTTTTCAAGATTACCTTGAAGTCCATATGAAAATATCCAAGCTAGCATAAAAACATATTGCGTACTAGCGGATGCCCGCGACTCCGTCCGCGTGGGCTATAGAAAAAACAAAGTGTCGAAATTATCCGGGATAAAAACATTTTCCCGGGATAAAAGGTAGCCTATACGTTAAGTGGGACCTGTCAAAATATACTCCTAAAAACTGCATCGAAATCGGTTCAGCCGTTTCTGCACAAACGCACAGACAAAACATCAAAAAATCATTCTTTTGGGTACTATTGCGTCGATAAAGGTCTCCTGTAATATTTTTTCTTATATATCTTCCATGTACAGGCGGCGATCCGTTTCATTTTTATTATAATGTTTGTATAGATTTTGAGCACAAATGTTCGTCCCCAGAACCTGACTCTCCTCTTGAACAAGCTGCGCGACATAGTCGGCACACAGACCGAGTCAGAAGTGTTGGAAACCTGCGCGCGCACGCTCGAGTGTCTGTGTGCCGCGCCCAGCGGGGTCCACACGAGGTGCAGTGTGGCGGCGGCCACGGCCACCGACCTGTGCGTGCACCGCTATCGGGAGGCCATCGATGACTACCGCAGTCTGCTCGAAGGGGTACATCTCGATCACCTTTTTTTTTACATACACATTAGCATTCATTTGCGCGTCTTATGACACAAAGGTCTCCTCCGACTCCTTCCACTCCTCTCTCGATGGGGCTACTCTTGGCCACAGTGCACCTGCGGTCCTCCAGATTTCGTCAGACCGACGCTCTCTTTGCCTTCCCCTCTTTCGTTTTGCGGTGAATCTGGAAATCCGTCGGGTGATTTCCTCTGTCCACTTGCTTATTTAAATGTCACTCCCCAGGGCGAGACGCCGGACGCGGACGAGGTGTTCAACGTGGTGAACTCTCTGCGCAAGGTGTCCATCATGTACCAGTGCCACAACCTCAACGACACGCGCGTCTGGGAGTCGCTGTACGAGGACCTGCCCAGGTGCCTGCCCGGCGCCGAGGGGCAGATGCCGCCGCAGGTGACTGTCGCTATGCCATGATCGACTTACCATGGTCTGTTGTAAGTTGTCTGTGTCTAATCTGTGATTTTTAAAACTTTGTACTTGTACGTCCCCCTCAGGCATTGGTGTCCGTGGTGCGCTGCTGCTTCTACTCGCTGCTGTGGTCGCTGCAGACGCTGGAGGCGCGCGGCGGAGCGCCCGACGAGGACGCCGTCACGGAGCTGCGCGACCGACTGCGCGGGTACGCCGCGCTGTGTCGTCGTGTGGTCGTCGCAGGAGCCGCGCCCGAGCTGCGGCAGGAGGTGAGGGGGGGGGGCAGGAGATGACGCAGCAAAGAAGAATCCTATTGTACCCAGTACAAGACCAAAGTTTTACTGTACAAAGCTGAGATGACGAAAAATCTCGAAGCGCAAAATAGCTTGCTTTAGATGAGCATCTAGTTCTAACTGATAAATAAAGTTACTGCTATCTTTCTCCAAAACTTGATCATAATAAAGACAGCACAAACTACATCTCTCCGAGCATTACAATAGTCCCCGTTTCCCCGTCACGAACCAGCGTCACCTTGCAGGCATACATCAGCCTGTGCGACCTGCTGATAATCTTCGCGCCACACCTGCAGGCGCGTCACCACCCCAACCATCCGATCTACAAACAGCTGGAGTACGAGGCTGATAACGAACTGTGCGATCTCCTTAATGAGTTCGTGCAGGAACACGTGTTTCGACACCACGAGTATGGTGAGTGGATGTAATTAACTGTAGGTGTAAGTTGCTGATGTACTTGGGGTATTTGTGATGGTGACACATGACAAAAGGAGTTATTGCCTCAATTTTCTAATCTACCCGCATAAAGATACTTTTCTATAAACAACCGCAGTTATGTCATATCCTTTTTGTCCTGCTTTCATGATGGGTCATCTCAATGATTAATTAACTAGTTCTTCAGTTAAATTTGTGAAAGAGGCTCATGTGACACCGGGGTATATGAGGCGAAGTGTTGTCTCTTTTTTCTACCTGAAATGGTGAAATAAAAGAAAAGGCCCATGAAGAAGGTATAAAAGAGGAGGTGGGACTATGAAGTGAGTCGTGTGGAAATCGTGAGGACATGACGTCATGATAGGGGCGGAGCTTCAGCGACAGTGTAACGCAGTAGCTGTAACCACACGCTTGTGCTCCGAAATGTAACCGTATTAAAATTACAAAGACACTAGCGCTTTTATCAGGGAACTTTTTTTTTACTAAAACGTAGTATAATATTGCCATCTAGCGATGAGTATTGCACTAGTAAAACAATCTTGAACCATATTGATAACGAGCAAGTAGTTTGACTAGTCACTACAAGGTGGTTTCTATGTTTCAATGTTTCTATGGTTTCAAGGGCAGGGCTACAGTTCAATGCTCCCCTCGTCCCATACTTCACCCCCGCTCCGCGGTACATAATTTTTGTATGAAGATATACGTAGTCGCTACTCCTCTTTTATTTCTTCTCCAAGAAAAGGCCACATAAGTGATGTAATATCTAGCCATTTACAAAGAAAACAAAGGAGAAGAAAATAAGAAAGCTAACGAGATATCGACATTACTTGTGGTCTTTTTGGACCCACATATCTTAATATTATAATCCATGTTCTAAACTTGTATAAAACAAAACATGAAATAATATCACTATCATTTTCTGTATTGCCCAAATGCCCATCTCTGGGTGTTCTTTATCGTTGTGTTTTACTCACAAATGTGTAAAACAAATAAAGTTTAAAAAACAATCTCTGTCAGTAAATTGCACTTCTTATTTTACTACATTGAATTTTTACGTTACACTACTTGAGCACTAAAATATAGATGCCTCTCAAACTGTTTTGTATACCATAGTATTCTGTCTCACTTCTAGTTGGTTTGTTGCTAAAGGTTCTATAGTAACTACATGTAGTTAAACCTCTTCGTTTGTTCCAGTTTTCTATAGTAAAGCTCCTGCACTTGCAAATACCGAAATGTGGTCGTAACGTTAAAGTTCAGTCTCTATGATTTTATAGCAGGTTGATCTATTTCGTACTTTTCCAAATTGGGTTGGGTTTCGTTTGGTTTTCGGATACTGCTAGAAAAGTGCAATTATATCGAATTTGATGTATAATTGGACTTGGGTCACTGCTTAGTCACTTTGGTGACGTTGAGAAAAAATATGCATTATTAACGAGTAGATAGCGTGTGGTGCGCGCGACCTTTAGGTACTGCGCGTCGCCGACTGACTAGTATTGCCTGTAGCCATACTCTATTAGTCGTCTGTGCTGTAGATACCTGCGTCACATAAATCCCTCTTACCGGACTTATAAAAGAAAATCATTTACAAAAACTTGTGATCATGTCAAGAGAAAAGTAGACCAACAAAATCATAAGTTACGGCAAAGGTCACAGATACTTTCTATAGTATGGTGTAGGCCTATCTTACTACCAATTTCATAAGTAGCGCTGTAATGAATCAAAATAAGGTCCTATTCCAAAGACGAATGGAAAGGGAGCTGTTTCGATAGTTACAACCCTAGTGAAGTGGGTAGTAAGGGTCGGTAGCACGAAGTTGTAGGTAAAAGTGGAGTATCAACTCAAAATATCCATTTTAAGCCCACTCCTAAGGACTATATATCTAACTGCATTAGATAGACAGAATCAGCAAAGATCTGTCTATTTATGCAGCCAGAGACGTATAGCCAACAGAAGGCTTCGAATAGACATTTGGGGCGTCTCCACGAATGCCTGTGACGTCTGTCCGGCAGTAGGTGTAACTCGTGATGTTTGGTTGCATGTGCCGCCGCCGCCGCCCCGGTAAGCCCGCAGAGACCCGCGGCCGGATTTTGCCTTAGTAATGCGCGAGCGACTCTACTCGCGTTCTCTACTCTGTTCTATCGGAGATTTCCCATTCGTTCGTTCGGTTCGCGTTATTACGTTCTGATTTTTCACGTAGTGGTGGTTGTTAGAGCAAATTGACTGAGATTTGCAGATTTTGAATGTTTTTTTCTTCTTTATGTTGGTGTAAATTACAACACAAGTTTGATACGGTTAATTTTGTAGATTTCTTTAATTCGCTCACTTGTGTAGTAGTTGTAACCTGTAGTACACTTTGCTAATCTCGGTCGTAGCGTATCGGTTCTCGCGTGTCATTGGTCGCCGCTCGCACAATAATGCATATTTTATCTCTCTCTCTCGCACGGACGCAACCTGTCGCGTTATGCTCACGATGTGAATAACATTACTAAGGGAAAATTGTCGCGCCCGCCTTACGTTGCACGATACGATACCGACGGCAATACGATATTTTGTTAAGCTAATTTTGACAATCATTTTAAGATTACGTGACAATACCGTCAGGATAATACTAAGGTTTTTAATTCGTGTTTTTCTTATTGTAATTTTTCTCTAGTATAATAATCAATTCGCCAACGGTGTCAGATCGCGCAAACCATGTTAACATTCTTGAGTCTTGTGATATTGAGCATGTCCTGTGCAGTGCGTTGAAACACTTTTTGTTGCGAAATCAATTCATCATCATATAAATGAGAGGATTTTATGTCTCACCGTAACAGGCGTTAGGGCCACAATTTCATCCGCTTACACTAAGTTTCCTAACAGGTTTTTAGTTCTAATTCTGCAATTAATATTTTTTATTTCATTGTTTTACAGGAAATCATGTTTTTTTTTGCTTTAGATTTACTTTGTTTTATTCTTAGCTGGGAACTATAATGTTTCGTTATGAATATATAAGTACCTATTTCTTTTCTTTTCTTCTTTATAGTTTCCATCAGGACTTTATTAGAATCACATGAGTAGATGCATGGATCAATATTCTAACACGATATTCTTGCTTAAATTAGTTTGAGCTATTTAACATTTGAAATTAACGCGTGATTCTACAGACATTACTTCCTTCTATTTAAAAGGGCAACAATTATTACAAAAAGATGGTAATAACCAAAAGGTTCAACTTATAATGTAACAAAATAATGTTGATTTACTTATCTATGTACAACATTTTAATATCGCTAAAAGCAATGACTGTAGAATCGCGCTGGCCCCGCCCACCGGTTCTGACGTCATCATTTTTACGTAGACGGCCAAGACGAGAGACGTATCGAGGAGTTGCACAAGCGACGCAACTTCCTGGCGGCCTACTGCAAGCTCATCGTGTACAATGTGGCGCCGATTCGACGCGCTGCTGATGTTTTTAAACACTATATTAAGGTAAGGTAAAATTGATTGCTGATAAATGGTATTGAATAAAATTATCCCTTTGTTTTGACATGGCCAAGTAAATATTAGTCACGATAATGATATCTGCTTAAACATTGTGGTCGATTCTGACCGTCAGACTTAAATTATTTTTTTAATGTCTGTCCTTTTCCATTCGTAATATAAATAACTAAGACAGAAAGGAGCAATTTTCAGTTTATGTTTTAGTGTTGCGGTCAGAATCGACCACAATATGCGTCATTTGGATTAGGATGATTGCAATATCCATACTATGTCGATATCTGAAAGAAACTTACATGCAAGAATGATATGTGGTGGATTAATCTTATAACTTGAGTTGAGTGGTATTTAAAGTTCAACATTACCTAGTTCACTGACCAATTTAGTGTGTTTAGAAGTAAAATCGTGTTTGTTATATTTTAAGTTGCACACGTTGTCCACAGTGTTACAACGACTACGGCGACATAATAAAGGCGACGATGTCGAAGGCGCGCGAGATCAACAAGCTGAGCTGCGCGCTCACCATGCAGCTCGCCATGCAGGCGCTGTTCTGTGACCTGCAGCGCAAGGGCAGCCCCGTGCAGGAGCTCAAGGTTAAAATTACAACCTTACATGACCACCTGCATAATTTACGGCGGCTTTTGTTATGTGACCAGATTTATAAACGTAACATTTAATATAGCTGTCGAACAAAAGTTCTTTAACAAGCATACAAGTTACGCAGTCGTGACGTCAAAATATGGTAGCCGTTTGTATGGAGCGTTTTCGGGCAGGTCTAAAATTGTGATTTTAAAATTGTTATATCTCTGAAAGTTTTCACGTTGGCGAAGATTTTCTTTTGCAAATGTTTCTTTTATTTTATGATCTTTAGATATAAATATAAATGAATTAATTGTCATAGTCCCCATTATATCTATGAATGAGGTGACGATATATAATGACTGGTCACATCGCCCCCATTTCACTAACAGTCGTCGCCCTCCCCAGGAGCTGGCGAAGCGGTTCTCGATGCTGTTCGGACTGGACGCGCTGAAGAACCGCGAGGCGCTGGTGGCGCTGCACCGAGCCGGCATCGCCTTCGCCGCGCTGCAGCCGGCCGCCGCGCCTCCGCCCAACCTCGCCTTCCTGGAGCCGCTGGCCGAGTTCTCGGGCAAGCTGCTGCGCCAGGACAAGCGCCAGCTGACAGTCTACTGTTTGTCACTGGCAGGTACCGCTTTGTATACGGACGTCATTATTTTAGTGATGATGGTTGAGGTCGCTAGGTAGGTTGTGGCGGCGCGAAGAGAAACTACTCAGCAGTTTGATATATTGCCACAACACAAACAGAAGGAGAAGAGTGAAAGTGGCAGAAGAAAGTTCACAGACACGAAAGTACGTACATACACAACACATCATATAAATAGGCCACAGTGGCTAGCGGCACTGTCGGTATGTTTGTATACGGACTGTTTTCTTTATGTGCCTGTCGCCGTTAAAAAGTGTTGCGAATGTATGACTGTGATGTGTGATGCTTGTCTTCTTAGGTGTACATATATATGAAATATTGACTGTTTAGTATTAATAAATATAAATACAGATTAATTTAATTAATCGTTGCGCAGTTCCTGGACAGTCGCTTCGGCAGCGCTCTCAGTATGAACTGGGGCGCCGAGTGGGCACCGCTGCAGGCATACCGCAACTCGCTGCTCACTGACGTCGACGTCGACGAGCGTGCCGCACCGCCGCGGAGACATTACACGCACAAGCAACGTGAGTACACACCCCGTCAGCCTGCCGGCACAAAACAACAGACATATAACAATGTTACACGGCTAAATGTAACACCACACAAAGTAGCAACGTAAGACAAAACAGAAATGTAACAAATAAATAATGTTGCCAATATGTAATTTAGAAAAGAGATGGTAAAGTTCGTCATCCGAGTAATTGACCCGGTGGCTTAGTGGTTATAGCGGCTGGCACGGTTTGCAGCGGTCGTGAGTTCGATCCCACTCGGGTGAAGAATTTTTTCCATTTTCTTTATTAATAATTTTATAAAGAAATGTAACATAAAAAAATTAAAGCCAGATAACAGTTTAACACAAAACAGCGAGGTAACACGATACGTCAGTGTACCGCAAAACAGAAATATAACACAAGACTCCAATAGCAATGTTACTGTATACGGTTTTGGGTACTATTGCTGATTTGTGTTTAAAAGTTCTATACCTCTACGTCTTTATGCCGTCTTCTTGTAACACTATCGACTGGTAACGACAATTTCGTTTCGAACCGGTACACATTAATTTCACCTGCAACAGTAACTAACCGAGACACGTTTCTCTCCAGGCGGGCAGCCGGAGGAGGAAGAGGAGGACAACGCGGAGTCCGACGCGGAGCATGCCGGGTAACTAGTGCCGTAGCTAGAGTACCTAGGTACAACTGTAGACGTAGTCACGTGGAGGAGGACTGAGGAGGCCTAACGATAGACAATAATGACACCACGTCTCTGTGGTTGATGCGATTGAAGGATTTTCTGACAGCTAAAGATTAGTTTGAAAAAATATCGATAGATGGCGGTTAATTTTTATGTTACAGAGATATTGACTGCTATCAAGGAACTTAAAGTTTATTTTTAAATTCATTGACTGCTGTGAACTACAGTGATTCTTTGCTCTGGTTAGTTAGTGTAAAGGGACCGAAAGAAAATGCAACTGATCGTTGAACTGGTAATTTATTATTTGATGCAATCGCTATGAGATTTATGCAGAGATTGTGTGGCCGTCGCTGCAGCCCCTTATATACCCGCTGAACAGCGCCATCTGGACAGGTTATGTAGGTACCTTTTGATGCACCTAATGCGTATACTTAGTAAGTTAAGATTTCGTTTATAGATCTTCGTTAAGCAAGTCATGGCGCTGTTTTACAGTTAGGTTAGGTTAACCATCTATTTCGGTGATTTATACCTATCATTTTTGTCAGAAAATCCCTCATCATAGACAAATATTAGTCAGTGATTGATCTGCACTGTTCTGCATTGGTTATGGCATCTCCTCAATCTCCTTTCTTCACGATTAGTGTAGTTAATGTACGGTGTAATGTAGTGGGCAGACACATTGAGATCACTTCCTCTGATAATTTGTGATTGTGGATGATATTATGTGATAGTAGATTGAATAAACACGGATGGGTAAATTCTTAAAGTTTTTTAATAATTAAAACAATTCATGATGACATCTTAATGATCTATTGTAATATTATTATTTAAGTCAGTTATCTTTGATTAAAAATATTACTGAACTGAATATAACCTACTTTCTTTTTCATATAGCTTTCGATTCTCGATGGGCTGTAATTGACCCATTTTTATATAAAAACGAGCACAAAAATAATTATACAAACATGTGGACTATGTATGTGTGTGATTTTACAAGGTATCTAAGATGTGAGATTGATTTATATCGGGAGGTGATTTCAAATGTTTCCGTTCAGACTTATTAATTATTGTAATTAATTAGAATTTGATTAAAATCTATTTAGACGTTACCTTAAAACGGCCTTACTTTTTGTTACAATATAGGTGCGTCTGTCTTATTTATTATTACAAAAATGATTGTAAAACATTTTGATGTATTATATTTCATGTAGATATGTAATAGGTAATGGTAGAAAGTCTGTTTGTTTTTTTCCTACGTTTACATAAATATCACTCATCAAAGTTTGATTCGAAATTGTTGTTAATTGAACCTCTGGAATATAAAACATCTTACAGTCACCGTGTGGAAACAATACTAACTGTCTGCACACTGCCTGAAATATTTTGGTGTCTGGCAGCTGACAGAAGTACACTCTCGCTGTAGATCGATAACTAATATCTAAAGCTGTGATTCTAAAGCAAAAGCTTTCCTTCAAGATTTTACAAAATCCTTGATAGTCATTGGTTGCTTGTGAAAACCATAGACAAGCCAACCAGTAACTATAGATGACTTCCTGATCTCTCTCCGGTCGTGTCGGCTTTCCGTCCCAGCGGACTATATGCCAGAAAATAGTTTATCCCAAACGGATATAGTAGAGTGCCATCTGTGATTTGCGCACACACACTTGTTCACTATAATATCTCCTGCGTACCTGGCCAATCTCCGTAGAGATTGGTCGCCTTGGCCGAAATACGGTCGGAAATCATCATCATAGATGACTTCGTCCGCGTGGACTGCAGAAAAAACAAAATGTGGAAATTATCCGGGATAAAAAGTGCTTATATGTTAATCCAGGGTGTCAGCTAACTCCATACCATATTTTATTAAAATCGCTCTAGCCTACGTGTTAGCCTAGTTTTTACGTGAAAGAGTAGCAAACATCCATCCATCCATACTTACAAACTTTCGCGTTTATAATATTAGTAGGATTTGTAACCACTGAAGAAATTATTTGCTGGAGTTACGGCTTTCAGACAGACTGAGAGTTACTCGGAGTGTTGCAACAACATTGGATAGACAGGTATCATTATAGTACTAATTCCGGTTGAGGTAGAATATTGGTAGTACATAACTATGTTTATATAAGTATATCATGTAGTAGAGTAAGTAGTTGGGATGTACTGAGAGGTCGCGTTGTGGTTTGTGCCTTGTGCTAGTTTTCCCAGGTTTTCCAAGGTGTTAGTAAATGCTGGATTTAAACTGAAATAGCGCCATCTAGTGACTAAATAGCGTTTGGCGTTATTATACTGTTGGTTTCGGTTACGAGACGGAAAGGTTTAAGGGTTTACTTAACTAATCACTGAAACTGGTTGACTTGGTTTAAGAGTGGCCGGCTTCATTATTGTATCCCCCGCTCGTCAAACTGACTAGGATTATACAAATAAGTATCTCAAAACATAATAGAGGATACATTTTACACTTGAGACTGCTGTCTTCTCCTCATGAATCCACCATTTTGTTTTGAAGAAATATCGAGAGACGCTACAAATGGACGTTAAAGATATATGGATTGAATGACCCTGATAAAAACTGGCAAAACTCCCACAACGCACACAAGTTGGAATTAAAACTAGGTACTGTTTTTGCACTGTGTTCTAATTATACATAATTTTAAAACGAGCCAACGCTATTTTAATTGCAGGAAGATGATGATGAATTGTTAAATTTTATTGATTAGACACAATAATGATTGTATTTAGTAATATTATATATTTTTGTAATAAACAATTTTTATATTATATTTGTATTTTATTCATATAGTAAGAGACTATTCGTTTGGTAGTATGTATGTATACATGGAAATGGAAAAGTAAGTATTACAATGGTAGGTAGTACGTTGAGGACGTGCATATACGAACAATACAAAAGATATTGGTTGCAATGACACCTTTGACAACAGAACTCGATATAGCTTCAAGCTGCTATTGTTGGGTATACTCGTACTTATTCTAAGAGAACAATAATAATGATCAAAATAGACCGAGCTTTTGACCTGAACGGTAAAAAATAAAACAGTTGATACAACAGTAGCTCAAGTTTGTTACATAATGCACGGGCCTTAACCTCAGGCACATCAGGACTGTGTAACAATAAGTTAGGTGGACAGTGTAAGGGTAACGATATCGAAAGTCGCTAAGCTATCGAAATATTCCCTCTATTAGGAAGCCTTAAATTAGCGCGTTTATTAGATGACGTGATGAATATGAATAGATGAATTTAACCGCTAATGGCGAAATGTTTTTATAACTTTGGAAACTCTGCTGTTGCTCGTAAAATTATTACATTATAAACCCTCGGGACCGGAGAATGTGCGAATTAAGCTGCAGCATAGAGCAGTGGTTCCCAATTAGTGGTACGCGTACCCCCAGGGGTACGCAAGGTTGCATCAAGAGGTACGCCGCCGTAGCCATTGATACGCATCAATCTCTATAGTAAATCAAAATTACCAAAAAATATTTTTAAATGATCAATGTTCGAAATTCCCTGCCACTATTCCACAACAATCAATGTTAGTTGTGAATGCATCAAGAGATTTCGCCTCACGTCACCGGGACCTCGAAGAAGAACGTGTCTATTTGTCACATTAATAAAACAGGTGTTCTCTGTCATCTTGTATTGTATTTTGATAGTAATAAATTCTAAATACATTTGATCTTATCTTTTATTTATCGTTCCTGCAATAAGGGGTACGCGAGTTTGAGGTCTTTCTTAGAGTGGTACGTAGAAAAAACGAATTGAGATCCACTGGCATAGAGGAATAAGATGTCATAGAGTGCTAATGTCATACTGTTTCGATGCACCATTAGTCTTTTCGGTGTCTTACAATTCCAGTCCTTGACACTTAGATTCTATTAGTGTAATGTATAGTAATGTACTACATTACTAGTGTATTAACGTATAGTAATGTAATCTAAGTGTCAAGGACTGGAATTGTGAGACACCGAAAAGTCTAATGGTGCATCGAAACCGTTAGTATGACATTAGCACTCTATGTCTACATCTTATTCCTCTATGGCTGGAGCGAATATAGTAATAGAAATAGGCATGTGTTTAAGCGTATGATTTATTCCAAATATTGAGTCCGTCAAGTTGATTGAACGGGAAAGTCAGAGCTGAGCTATGCTCGCCAGTAGTCCATCTTACGTTGTTGCTTTAGCTAATTCCCTCTACCCCCTTTCTACATCGTATTCATATTTCATGCCATCAATGACGAGCAGAAAAGTTCAATATGTGATTATGATACCTCATCAGATATTGTACGTGATATAACTATTTCGCCTACGTAAACCCTATAATATAACCTACGTAACCTACTCTATAGATTCAAGTATTATCCGGGAAACACGTTTTGGTACAGAAGTATTTGCCAAAATGTTTAGGTAATCCTAGCTTTAATTTTATCTGCGAATTATCATTTGACATAAAAAAAACTCAATTTCAAATTTATTCGAAGAATAAACAGTTGGAAGTGAGGCTCAGTTTATTATTACACGCGTAACCTACAATACAATCAAATAGCAGAGTGACCCAGAATAGCTTCCCTCAATAAAATAGGTTGTTTAGCTATAATTATGCTGTAAGTCATATGGATAGTAATCGAAGTGGGAAATAATGTAGCTCTTTTGCTAAGTAATAGCATAGGTAGAGATTTTTTACGTAAGTTATGGACTCACTGAGTAAGTACACATCTATAGGGTTCACAGGTTCACCCTAACCAGCTAATCTGATTGAGGTAAGAAATTTATTTAATATTTGATTTAGTATTTAGCCAGATGTAGATGTAGCTAGCACGGTATGCAAAGGTAGTGGGTATGATTCCCACTCGGGTGAGGAATTTTTTCCGTTTCTTTATTAATAATTTTAGATGTAGTTAGTGCATTCTTATTTTTGGTTATATTTCTTGTTTATTCATGAATATCTTTGCCCATAATGTTGTTTTTATATTCAATTTATTTATTTCGCACAAAATAAGAGGATGTTACAGAGTACCTACGTACAGAAGTTGAGTTCTCTTTTTTGCCGTTTAGGGTGTTTTTAATTCCTGTTAATAATAAAAAAAGCATTTTAAAAAAATCATATGTTTTCCACTGCTTGGAATTAATCTTTTAATTACACTTTTTTATTAGTTAAATGCACGATAAATTGCTTTCAAACAAAATCTACAAATTTAATTTTGTCTTAGGAGCTTTCTCACTGCAAGAAAAATAGTTTTCACCAAGCTTTCAAAAACATAATTTACTTACTAACCGCGCTTTCCCGGCAGACCGGTGACGCGCTCGGGCCGGCGCGTGCGCCTGCCCGTGCAGCACCGGCGCACCGCCCTCCCGCGCCTCCGCCGCGCGCCGCCCTCCCCGCCTCCCGAGCCTCCCGAGCCCGAGCCAGTCATAGCCACGCCCTCCGCCACGCCCACCTCTGCGCGCTCTCGTAGTCGCCTCTCTCGTAGCACGGACCCTCGTAGCGCGGGCGTTCGTAGCATATCTGACAGCACTCCCAGGTCTAAGCGAAGGCTGGAGTCTCCTCGGGAAATTAGCCCGAAGAGGATTAGGATATCGGAGGGGGAAGGCGGGGCGGGGGCAGGGCGGCGAGCGAAGAGGCGAGGCACTGATGATACTGACAGGTAATTTTTTATTTTTTCCATCGATTTATTCTGCCATTAAACAATGTCAAAATAATGGCATTAGGGTAGGTAGGAGGCCACTAAACAAGTGCCAAATCTTTAGTGTGGTGTAAGGGAGAAATCATATTGCATTGACCCCTAAATAACAGGATTATTAATGTTAGGTTTCATTCTATATTATGTAATATCAACTAAAATAGGATATGATATGATGCAATGAAGATGTTTTTGTCTCGTAACATCTGTAAAATTATTTGACGTCAATGAATATATTCTTCAGTGTCAAATTATAAAATCTGGAAAACCCAAAAAGCAACGACGCTGTTACTCCAGGCGGGAAACGGAACCAGATGGCAATGCGCCTTGTTGAGTCATACCATACCTACCTACGTACTTGTGCTTACTTTCAAACTGTAATTTAATTGGAAGGTTATTTATTGATCGTCTGCTTTTTAACCCCGGTACAAAATACCGCCCACCGCAGTTTGACACCAAAATTAATTTAAGTTTGATGAATAGAATGTAGGTACATTATTGCCCTATAGATATAGGGCACACACAAACCTTTCGACAATCCGTAACACTATCCGTAACGCAAGGAAAATCTATAAGATAAATATAAAAAAAAAATATATTCACACACTTCACAACACATTGACCTAGTCCCACGTTAAGATCCCTAAGGTCTTGTGTCGTGGGTACTAAGCAACGGTATACAAATACATAGATAAGTATACAAACATCCATGACCCGGAAACAAACATCGATATTATTCATCATGTCAATGTTTGCACCTACCGGGATTCGAACCCAGGACCTATGGCGTCGCAGGCAGGGCCACTACCAACTACACCAATCGGCCGTCGAAGATCTTATCAATGTGACGATACGTAGGTAACGTAGTACGTAACGAACTGTCAGAAAGTTAGTATTTGCCCTAAAGATGAAATAATGTTGTGTTCTCCGTAGATCGTTATCGCCGCCGGCTCCGCGCACATGTACCGTCCAAGCGCAGATACATCGTGCGCCGCTTAGGTCAGTACATAATATATTATACAGGATGTAACAGAAAGGGTGTGTTAAGCGAAAAGCTATGTAAATAGCCCACTATAGAGATCCTATTTCCAAAATTTGAGACTCGAAATCATATTTTTATTTATCAAGATTGTATGGACATTCCTGAGTTGTTTCGGAATTCTTCATACTATCTGGAAAAAAAAAATGTGAATTTGAGTCTGAAATTTTGGAAATAGGTTCTCTATAGTGGGCTATTTACATAGCTTTTCGCTTAACATACCCCTTTTGTTACACCCTGTATATAGTTAGGTGTAATCACGCCCCATAGAGTTCCAAAGTGAGATGATCCAAACAAGCCTAATAAGTAATCTTCGTAAATGTTGCTACGCCAAATTAAAGTTTTCTTGACACGAACATAATTTTCACTTTCCTCTCTTTTCACTTTTTTAGTCAAGACAATTTAACAGGAGAGTTTTCGTATAGAATATTCTATTTGTAGATACGCTGTCATGAATAAGTAGTCAACTAAGATCATAGAAACATAGGTAATACTGTCATAACACGAAAAGTTAAAAAAATAATAACAATCTTTAAGAAGTTTAAACCACAATATACAGGGTGTAACAAAAGGGGTATGTGAAGCGAAAATCTATGAAAAAAGCCCACTATAGAGAACCTATTCTTAAAATTTGAGCCTCGAAATCAAATGTTTATTTTACCAATTCCCAAACAACTCAGGAATGATCAAACAATCTTAAAAAAAGAAATATGTGATTTAGAATTTCAAATTTTGGGAATATGTTCTTTATACTGGGCTATATTCATAGCTTATCGCTTAACATACCCTTTTTGTCACACCCTGTAGAATGTCAAACATATGAATGGGGTAGTTTCCTATGGTTGAATCTTAATAACATCTTATTCTTATCTTATCAGAATAAATAATCAAAATCATACCTACCTGTAAAATTACAATTTGATTATTTGTCCAAATGAGGTAGTAATAAGCCCTCAAAGTTAAGCGGGCAAGTCCATTTTTCAAATGTGAAATTAATTGAAAATTACAACATCATATGTCCACCTGCATCATTTACAGCAACTTTTGTTTTGTGACCATATTTATAAACGCACTATTTTAATATAGCTGTAGAACAAAAGTTCTTTTACGCGCATACAAGTTGCTTAAAGAGTGACGTCACGTCGTGGTAGCCGTTTGTATGGAGCGTTTTTTGGAAAGTCTAAAATTGTGATTTTAAAATCGTTATTTATACTCGTATCCCGGAAAGTTTTCACGCTAGCGAAGTTTTTCTTTCGCAAATGTTTCTTTTATTTTATGTTCTTTCGATATAAATACAAATAAAAAAACTAACGACCTAACTAAACGACCCTATTGTCGAATGCAGAAGTAGCGCCAGCACCGATCAATCTCCTTCACTGTCGGCCGAGGAGGAACTGTCCCAGCACGACCTGCAGTGATGCCACCATGCCACAGCCGTGTGCAGTGAGTTCAGGACATGCACCTTATACAGGGTGTAACAGAAAGGGTATGTTAAGCGAAAAGCTATGTAAATAGCCCACTATAGAGAACCTATTTCCAAAATTTGAGACTCGAAATCACATTTTTATTTTTCAAGATTGTATGAAAATTCCTGAGATATTTAAAAATTCTCCATACTATCGGGAAAAATAAACATGTGATTTCGGGTCTCAAATTTTGTGGATAGGTTCTCTACAGTGGGATATTTACATAGCTTTTCGCTTAACATACCCTTTTTGTTACATCCTGTATAGCTGACTACATCACTTGTATGTAAGTTATGCATGTCACTTTAACTTTTTACGTTATTGTGAAGTTTTAGGGAAAAATTTAGTTATAGCACTTTGTTTTTGTGCTAGTTGGCTAAAAGGTTTGCAAATATTAAGTGTGCACCTCTCTTATAGTTAAAGCAAGGAAAAAAAGTTTGTACTTAACCTACCTTTAGGTATGGACGAACATACATATTTCACTATGGGTGCGCCCACCACCGGGCCCTACACCCTCCACTGACCCTCGGATATGTTTCGCCAACAACCGTGGCATCCTCAGGAACATATGTAGATTATTTATCTAGTTTTTGATTTCGGAATAGTGCAATGTATCGTCTTGCATGCTAGGTGCTCGGGTCTGGTTTCTCATGGCGATTGTAGTTAGTGCAAGTGCCTGTTGTCGCAATTATGAGTTATCAGATCCGAGGGTCAGTGGAGGGTGTAGGGCCCGGTGGTGGGCACACCCATAGTGAATGTTTGAACTTCCGAATTGTAACGCCTAATACAATTTCATTTATAGAACATACATATTTTTTAAATTCAATCACCGTTACTGCAACTGGCACATCGTCTGTTGGATTGATTTAACTTTATTGTCGTCGTTGAACAAGGTAAGTACGAGTATTATAGTAATGTAGCGCGAAGCTCAAACAAAACAAATGTTAAACATAAGACGCTCGCTCTGTGACACTAAATTTCTTTACTGTGTCGTTACCGTTCACCAATGTTGATTATTTTTAATCTATTTGTCTATTTTTTTTTCATTAATTTATGTATCTGATTAAAAGATTGTTTGTGGTTGTTTATAGATATAACGCTAGCTTATTCGCACGTTTTAGGTAAACTTTCATTTATTTTAGGTAAATACGAGAACGTACCTACGCTACCTAAGTAGGCTTGATTTTGTTTCAGGTAGGTACTTTGTTGGTTTTTATCTTTCGATCTAGCTGTTTATAACGGCACCTATTCTAGATTACAAATGTTTGAATATGTTCTTTACGTTTAGTTGTGTAACAAACAAACGATATCTACCTATACGGTAGCGAATGTAGAGATTTTAGAGGATTTTTTGTTTTGTTTTATTTACCTTATTACGGTATGATTTTGTAAAGATGTTTATTTGTACTGTTTCATTTAGAAAATAAACTTTACTTTATTCTAAATGCTTATTTAGTTTTTTAAAACGCAGAAGTTATCGATTTGGAAATAAAATCGTAGCTACCTAATAGTGATCGCGCGGCGGAGTGTTGGTCGTGTTTTCAGTGGTGGCGTGTGGGCGCGGCGCCGGCGCACGCCCCGCCCCCGCGGTGACACGCCCCCCGCCCCCCCGCCTTATTGTGAAACGATGTAAACTATACTATTGTTTTACGATGATAATGTTCTTTTTTTCATAGGTATCTATTACACTACCTATGTTTACCTGCCTAGTTATCGTTTGGGTGGATTTCAGAAATAAGTTAAAGTGAAAATTTTTCGGAGATGATATTTTTTTCTGGGATAGGGATAGGAGCGGGGAAGCCATCATTCCCTTCCTAATACAATGATACGTTTTCTAATTTCACTAAAACCTGTACAGAAGCACAATGCCTATACAAATTAAAACGCAATGAAACTATTAATCTGTTTCTGGAAAATTATACAGGGTGGAAGTAACAGCCGAGCAAATATTGATATGTCGACTTCAGACCATGATTCTGAGGCGAAAACCACTGAAAATTATCGCAGGAAAATGCCAAAATTTCCGCCATTTTTTTCATATTTTTTTTTTCAGGAAAAAAGGTGGAGTTCGTTTAAGTAGGCCTTATATAATGACTTAAAAGTTAAAAACAAAATTTTAACCTATGGATGATTTTCAAAAATAAAAGTTGAGTCCAAAAAAGTTCAAAATACTGATCAATCCCTATGGAAGGCCAGAAGTGCTTCAAAAAACAGTAATGTATCACATTAGAAACTTCGTTCACTGCACACTATCTTAATTGAAAGCATTTGTATTATAAAATACATAATACTTTTAAACATCACTTGAACCACTTTATTATATGTACTATCGCTCCCTAGGTATATAGATCGCACTAACTAAACATTTACAAACATAGAACTTTCATGGCAAGATGGAATGAGACTTCACCAAACTATAGTTTATTAAAATATAAGTACCTAACTAAATTAGAACTTCAGGATATCTACTCATAACGGCCACATTTAGCCTAGCGGGGCCATATCTAAAACATCCAGTGACAAGTTGAGGGAACGCCCGTATGTCCCTTAGTCAGCTCTTACGACATGCACGAATTATTTTTGCAAAGCCCCGTATCGTCGGGACTTATTTACCGAATTATTATTCACTATGGGTGCGCCCACCACCGGGCCCTACACCCTCCACTGACCCTCGGATCTGATAACTCATAACTGCGAAAACAGGCACTTGCACTAACTACAATCGCCACGAGAAACCACATCCGAGCATCTAGCATGCAAGACAATACAATGCACTATTCCGAAATCAAAAACTAGACTAATAATCTACATATGTTTCGTCACTAATTATTATGAAACTCTAAAACCCAACACATTACCTGCACAGAAATAAGTAAACTCTTCTAATAGGTATACTTAATATACTGCACAATTTAGTACAACAATTAACTATACCAGGTTCATGTGTTTGTTTTAGGTATGTAATTTTACTGTTGGCATAGTATACAAATGAATGTAACAAAATGTTATTAGCATGACAGGAAGACGCTGAATTCCACAGCACAGGGTATCCTAGTGTGGAAGGCAGCGAGTTTACTAGACCAAGTGTATGATTTTTGTGCAAATAAACGATTTTTGATTTTTGGTTAATTAATCTATTTAAAGAATTAAAAGTCTTGAAAGCCACCAAGATGTTTTGTTTTTTCAATGATTTTGCAATCTCTCTGAGATATAGCCAAAATATGGTAAACTACCAGTATTAATATTTGTAATCTTTTCTATTATTATTATTCACGCCGCCCTATATCGGAAGGCGGGCGGGCGGTTAAAGCTCGCTATGACGCACGACCGATGACTCTAGTATTCGGGGTTTTCTGGATTTTCCACAGATGTACCTACCTATTCTAGTAGAGTTCCGAATTAGATAATATAAATACCAGCACCGGTATGATTAATTTGGTGAGAGCGAGATGTCTCACTTTTAAACGTCAAATCCACAGAGCTATTAATAACTAGATAAACTAAGTGGATGCATTTGCATGTAAAAAATAGACTTAAGAATTAGAATAGACACTCGTTCTCGAGCCGAACTGAAGGAATTAGGGCTGATAGAAGTGGTTTGTAATTCCTTTTTACAGACCAAGTCGAAACACTTGCCATGTCTAGTTATTACTTAGCTCTGTGGATTTGACGTTTAAAAGTGAGACATCTCGCTCTCACCAAATTCATCATACCGGTGCTGGAAGTACCTATAGCTATTAATTATTATGTATTGTATAGTCTCGTCGCCAATTATCCCCAAAGACCAAGGTGAGCCTGTCACGGCTTTTGGGCACAAATCTGAAATAATTCAGAGTGGTTCTTCTAGATCAGTGGTTCCCAAAGTGGTGCAGGTGGACCCCCAGGGGTCTATAGGAGACTCGATGGGGGTCTACGTTAGCGTGAAAAAATGGGGGTTCACAATTAATTTGTATGTGATGTGGGCCTGTAGGGGGTCCACCAGAACCAGTTAACATTTGAAAGGGGACTATGAAGAATAAAAGTTTGGGAACCCCTGTTCTAGATAATATTAGCTGTTAATTATAAAAGTACGAGTAGGTATAGCCTAGCCATGGCACGTTTTGATTCACTAAAACTTTTTTTTTGCGTTATTTTAAGTTATTTGTTTTGATAACCTATACCGTATAGCTTTCGAGCCGAAGCTGATTCACTCACAGTGAATCACACGCGTCGATATCCTGTAGGTGACCCTCATGCGTTTGCAATGTAGACCTTAACGTGCAGGGAATACTGGCTAAAGATGTGTACTGTTGTACGTCTCGCCGTCTAGGTATTGCACCATCGTTTGTCGTCACTATAATCCCCAAAAGCTCGATAAGTTTAGGAATATTTATAATTTTTACTATAAAGCTTAGATAGTAGCTTCACAAAGGCTTTAATTATGGAATCAATTTTGGATTATATTTCACACACCTTACTGTGTGAAATCAAGGAGTATTGAGTAATCTGCGGTTTAAATTAAATCTAGGATTAAGAATTATAAAAAGAAGAAGATTCGCATCTGGGCTATAGTGATCATTCTAGGCACCTATAGGTGTACAATTATTTCGGCAAGTACTATTTTTATGTACTTGAACATTGTGATTAGTAACAGTTTATTTTACTCCGTATATTGATGGTTTTTTTTATATTAAATAGGCTTACGCTTACTAAACCTAGATTATGTTATAATAACCCAATTGCTGCAGGTCAGCTTTTGTTAAAATTTATTGACTCATATTTTTCACTATTATCTTATATTTACAGAGTGTGTAAATGGGATTAAATAATAATCGGTTATTTAATAAAATTGTAATAAATTTTATTGTAAAACATTAAATCTATCTGATGGTCTGAAAACATCACACCAGGTACATTCGTCACCTATTCACAACCAAAGTCACTGACATAATTAAATTACATTTATACGAAATCCATCTAACAGTAACAATTTTACTAAGACACAAATTAAAATATTTACACATTATCATAAGGGGCTTGCTTTGTATATACAGTCAAAGTAAAACCTTCATTTTAGGCAAGTAGAGCTTTCAAATATCAATTTGAACATTAAAATTACTTCAATAATACTTTTTAAGCGTCTAAACAAACTTGCGAGTAAAACACAACATCTAAAAACAAAGATCAAAGAATGAGATTCATTTGTACTCAGATACTTCTTACATAATAATAAATAGGAATGTAGGTAGCTTACTCTGAAGGTTCGATTAAAATGTGCAAATGGTCAGTCAGTCCGCACGCGAAACCGTATCACTTTAACTAGCACCTCACAGACTCGGTACACTCTCGGTGGGATCGATGATGAAGCCTGCTCACTCGCAGCGAGCCGGGGGACGGCCTCAGCCGGTGGACACGGCCACGGCGCCGGCGCGGCCCGTGCGCGTTATGCGGCACGCGCAGCCCACCGGCACCTGGATCTGCGTGGCGTTGTCGGCGCCGAAGCGCACCCACACGTAGTCCATGATCTGCGTGCAGCGCATCGAGTGCTGGTTGTGGTCGTGCTCGCAGCACTCGTGGTCGGGGATGTCGTTCTTGACGCACCAGCTGTTGGGGTTCTCGTCGGCGCAGCGCAGCACCTTGATGCGGCGCGGCACGCGGCCTTCGACCACGTCCACGTCGGCTCGCACGGGGCAGACGGTCTCGCGGGACGCCTGCTCCACGCTCATCACCTTGAGCGGCTCCTCCACGCCCCGAAGCCGGTTTTCCAGGGGCGACGAGTGCGCTAACACCAAGAAAAAACAAACGCAAATCGCGGAATACACGAACGATTTTGTCGACATGGTTAATTTTGTTCAAAGTTTGTTAAGGAGAGGAGTGCCGCTCTCGAGTGGGTTTGTTGTGATAATAGATGTAAGGACAGATTGCGTTCGGTATTTATGCGCCGGCGCGCGTCGGCGGTGGGGGGAGGGGGGCGGCGCGCGGCGTATTGTTTCAGCGAGGTGTTGCCGCAGCGGTCGGGCCCTATTTGTTGTAGTATTTCTAAACTGCATACAAAAAATATTTTAGAAGGCTTTTATTAAAATTCGGCATATCTATTGACAAGGAGAATAGTAACTGTGGTTACATACCACCACTACTCGTATGTAAAATACATAATACTTTCATCTCAAAATAAAAATAGTATTTAACTTATTCTGCCTAAAATATCATTAAAATTATTAATTAGGTAGGTACTTTAAATATTTTTTTTTTGCATAGTTAAATATATTTATTTTGTTATTAATAAAATTATTATTGTTTTATAATAAAATAATTAATTTCAGATTAGTATCCGAAATAAAATATTTAAATTTATTAAAAATATACTGAGATTATCTCCAAAAATTTCCACTATCATTTAAAAATTCCAAATTGTAAGAACAAAAATGTTATAAGTACTTATTTAATTATTCTGGAAAAGCTACTAGAAAGTAGGTACCTATATAATGTTATTTTCTAAAGATTGTTCAATTAAAATAGAGTAGGTAGGTAATAATAGATATTATATTATCTAACCTACATCTTGATTGGCTGTTGAATGAGTAATTAGTAGGGACCCTAATATGTGTAATTTGTATTGTTCTATGAAGCACGTGATTGGTCCAATAATATCAAACCGCATAAACTAAATTTCGTCCAATTAGTTTATTTGTACTTTAATTACATTATTACGAAATAAAAGTCATTTGACAAAAGCTATAATATTTTTTTGTGCTTTAAAATAATAACCGTGAGAAATTTTTGTAAGAGCCAGTATGGTCGATTCCGGCAGTCACTTAAAATTAGTCTTATCTGTCCTTTTCTCTCTCGGCCATTTATGTTAAGAACGGAGAGAGATAGACCTGACTAAGATTTGGTTTAGGTTTAAGTGTGACTGTCGGAATCGACCCTATTTCTCTATTTTTAAACATTCTTTCTAGAGATTGTTTAACTTGTTAGTAGTCGTTATAAAATCCATAAGCCTAGTGTGGTATTATAAAGAGATAAACAGAAAAAGACAAATTCTTTAGACCGCATGGCTTATTGACAAAATCACATTTTTTGGGATTATCATTAATTTTCAAACTCTAAAACTGTCCATTACTTTAACAATGTTGACATTTTGCAACAGGATTGAACCTGTTACCTTTTACTAGTTGCTACTTACCTTTGTTTGTCAAAAGTCGTTATAACTCCATAAACGTAATGTTTTTATAACAAGGTATTAGAATTTTTCAATTGTACCCTTTTAATACTACTTTAGTACTAACCGAACTTTTACATGTACATCTCAACTATACCCTCAAAATTGGTCAGAAGTGGCACCATGTGGTCCTGGTGCTCTGCCTATCCCGTAAGGGATAAAGGCGTGATTATATGTATGTATGTATGTACCCTTTTACACTAGAAAACGTTACACTAGAAAAAGTTATCTATGATTTATAAGTAAAACTACATCAAAAAAACTTCACAAGGCACAGGCAAACATGAACCTACGTGCCCTATGCCTTGTAGGTACCTACCTAATACAGTGCAACCTTAATATAACGTACCTCAACATAACGACTTCCTCGATTTAACAAATTTTTCGTTTAACCTAACCTCAACATAACAAATCCCAGTTCAACGAATTACTTGATATAACGAATTTTTACTTGTTCCCTTCCGATTCGTTATATTGAGGTTGCACTGTACAAGGTAGAGTATACGATCATCGGCTCACGAATTTACCAATAGGAAAAAACAATAGGAAGATTAGTAGCTACTAAAGTTTTACATTAATAGCGTCTTTCCTTTCTTCCACTCCTGTTATATCCAACTCTTATTATGCTCAATAAATATTGAATTCTTTCAAATGTATTATCAGAATGTTTAAATGTCTTTTACTATGAGGTTACATCTATTCTATACATACTTATAATAAAAATATAACGGATCGCTGTCTGTACTTGGAAGATATATGAGAAAAAATATTATAGGAGACCTTTATCAACGCAATAGTACCCAAAATAATGATTTTTAAATTTTTTGTCTGTTTGTCTGTGCGTTTGTGCACGCTAATCTCAGAAACGGCTGAACCGATTTCGATGCAGTTTTTAAGAATATATTGTGACAGGTCCCACCATATGGGCTACTTTTTATCCCGGGATTTTTTTTTATCCCAGATAATTCCGACATTTTGTTTTTTCTGTAGTCCACGCGGACGAAGTCGCGGGCGTCCACTAGTAAAGAAATAAATTTCTACCTGATGGTATTGAATAGGCCTGCGTGAAGGTGATAATTATGTAGTTAAATATTCTCGCAAACTTTGTTTTAAGAAGATAATAATGTTCTTGAAATGGGGTACAAGATTCCACATATAATCATAAAGGACATCCCACAGTCACGTTCGGCATAGCGGCTCAGATGTTTAAGATCAGGGGCAAGTTGGTAGCTCATCGCCTGAGATACGTAAATGTTAATTGATGACAATTTGCACACATGACGGCTCTTTCTGTTTGTCTCAAGAAAGGCAAGATAGCATTTGGCTTAATTCTAGATTTAAGTTAAATCTAGGTTTAGCATTTGCTGTGTGGGCTTAGGTCTCACTTGGAGCAAATACGGATAAATCTAGATTAAGGTACATACATCAAGAATTGCCACCACATGCCATTTTACATTGATGTACATACACGGAATAGCCAGAACTGCGAGAAAATCCTACATCAACGTTAACATAGCGAGACAGATGTAAAAAATCTGTGACATGTTAGTAGCAAGTGATTTCTTTGTCAAAAAATGTGATTTAATTAAAATAATTCGTGATCAACTCTAGATTCTAGCCTGAGCGAAATGCGGCGCTATTCTCAAACTCCTTCTTGGCCACGGTTGTTCGTCTCTGGAATAAGCTTCCGCTGGAGATACGAGAGTCTTCTTCGGCAGCGGTTTTTAAGTCAAGGGTGCAGAAATACCACACGACGCTACAAAATGAGACATAAGTAGTGTATATTGTGATTTGTCTTTGTCGGTGTAAGTAGTTCTTAAGTTATTTTATTTTTTATCAATGTTATTCGTTTTTATTGTACGGCCCTAAGCTTTTCTCCAGTAATTGGGTTAACTGGTAAAAAATGCTATATTGCATTAAGTTCGCACATGTACCAAAATTTTTTGTGTGTACAATAAAGTGTTTTATTATTATAGATTTATACATTTGCTGCAGTGAGACTAAGTTTAGTAGATATACTTTTACATCAATCGTAATATGACGTTAGTGTAAGACCTAGTTAGCACGCGTTATTTCCAAGCCAGCCTTCTAAAGGCGTACTTCGGAAGGAAAACAAAAACTAAAAACGAAATCCATTCGCGTCACACCGACAGATGTCTAGCATTCCGCGTTTACTGGTCCCCATGACATCAAAGAGTCTGCAATAAAGGCTCGCGTAAAGGAAAACGCGCAGACCTAGGGCAAGTTTAGTCTGTTTAGTTCTCGTTTCCCTCGCGTTATGTTCCCCATGACGATAATACAAAGCGGCGCGGCGGCGCTAGTGGGTACGCGCCGGCTCAAGACGGACGTGTTTCCCCGCGGCGCGTGCGCAACACCCATTCATAACAAGCCGCACGTGTTGCAAGATCGACTAGATATGGATGTGGTTATTATAGTTTTATCTGATGACGAATAAGAATTTTTGTGGTTATTTTGGGGTTTTGCATCGAAATGTCATTTGCTACGAAGCGTAGCGCTCGTAGTAGCTCCCGTTTCGTAGTCCTTTGCTACGACGGTTTTAGGTTTGTAGTTTGAGGCTTGTGCGAGCATAGTTTTCGTGATCGACTCGGTACTCCGAGTCTAAATTTTATCTTTTTTCTTTTAATTTCATTAGTCCGCGAACTCGTTTTAAAAATAATATTATGTCGTATGTTTAAGTAACACTAAAGCTCTCTCTAGACTATACAATTTACATTACCACATCCACGTAAGCGTGTGCGCGCGCGCAAGGTCGCGGGCGCCGACCCGAGCACGCGATAATCGTACACGCTGCACATTGCATCACTGATAGTAACCGCTCGCTAACTAAGTTCAACTGTAATGCAATCGTAACTCGTATCATTTTGGATACAGAGACCTACCTTATTTTTTCATAGAATTCAGGAAATGCGGCCTGTAAAACTATGAGTATACTTTCATGTCAATATTGATTGTCTCAATACTTACTTACACGTTTCACAAACAGTACAATAAAGTTATTACATAATTAGATTGGTGACATGTTTAGGCAAAAATAAATATTTCATGCCAAGTAAAGGTGCAAAAAATAGGATTTGCAATATTTGTAAAACTGCTTAAGTATATTCACTAAATATTATTTAGTCACCAATAACTATTAAGTACCAGTTCTACCTGATGTAAGTAGGTACAAAACTACGTAATTGGGGGTAAAGTCAGTCAGAGATTCGTAGAAATGGTCTGGAGCCGGAGTCTGCACTTTCCCCGGAGCTCGCCCGCATCCTGCCTGACTCACGGTGCCGTGCGACGTCACGCCATGCGGTTACTATCTGTAGCAACGTTGCATAATGTTGTATCAACTGTTATTCGCGACACGGAATCCAAATATTGACCGGTTTGATTGCAAACATACTTGTGATACAGTATTTCGTTATGATAAAGAAAATACTTGTAACTTTAATAAGGTAAGTGCGTGACTTTGTCTATCATCATCATCATTTTCGGCCTTAAGAAGTCCACTGCTGAACATAGGCCTCATTGCCACTTTAGCTTGCTGGACTGTTGAGGATCACCTAATTTCTGATTCGATCATGCAGAGAGATTTCGAGCATAGCTCTCCATTGCTCACTGTGCAATCCTGAGCTTCCTCGGCACCGTAGGTTATCACACACCGGTTGAGTACCTTCGTCTTAAAGGACTTGGGATTTCGTCTATATTACAATATAATTACGATAATGGGCTGTATCTACAAATGTGACCATGCAAGATTTGGGCCTTGAAATGGCATCATACGGAAAACCCAAAATTTCAGGCGAGCTAGTTTGAATAGGCTCGGATGAGTAACGCTGCGCCTGCGCAGGTTTAGTGGAAGCGCCGCGGGAGGATGTTTACTGCGGCGAGGTCGCGCAGTGACGGCACGTTACGCTATTACGAGTATTTGTCTATTAAATCATATCTCTTACTCAATACGGAATCGTGAAGCTCTGGAGAACTTATTGGTAATAATGACGTAAATAGGTTACCACAAAAATAGATGAATAAACTAAACATGCCTTAAATAGAACAGATTCTCTGTTACTCATAATGGAAAAAAGTAACGATAAATCATGTACCTATAGATACTTTTTAATAGCTTCTTAGTAGCCTATTTAATAAGTTGGTACTAATTTTGTACAGGGTGTTTGTGACAGCCAGGCAAATATTGGTATGGTGATTTCAGACCATGATTCTGAGTCGAAAACCATTGAAAATTTTCGTAGGAAACTGCCAAAATTTTGCGACTTTTTATAATTTACAGAAAAAAAAGATTTAGTTAGTTTAATTAGGCCTTAGATAATGACTAAAACAAAATTTTAGCCAATAGATAATTTTCAAAAAAAAAAAGTTTCCCTCAAGAAAGTTCAAATAACTAATCAACCCTAATGGAGAGTCACAAGTGATCCAAAAAACAGCCATGTAATAACGAATAAGCTCATTAAACTAGTCACAGGATCGCCCGATACAATTGGCGCGGGAAACAAACATTACTGATAAATCAAATCTAATTAAAAATGTATGTCCTGCGAGTAATAACTTAACTTAACACAATGGTATTTGTTCAGCATTTCAGTATTTGCCTGGCTGTCACCTACACCCTGTAAACATATTCGAATTAAAACTAAAATAAATAATAATTGTCTTCCTATTAATGTTAATAATTGCACACATACAACACGTATTGTGTAATACGTGTTGTGTGCAATTACTCTGTAAAATCGGAAGTCCCATTGGCCAACTTTAGACACACCTTTACTTTATTCTTTTGAGTTTCTCCGTCTTGAATTATAGAGGAAGGCTTGTTGGAAGAGATCTCTGTAGAGATAAGCTTGCCATTGTACATGCATATCTTCTTTTATCCAGTAATATATTTTATATTTTTATTTATGTATATTTTGTGTGCGTGTAATAATAAATAAGAAATATTGAAAATGTGCAAGTGTCTAAGGCTTTAGGGTTAGGGCAAGTTGGGCTCATATGTCTCTTGCCACATTGCTCATGAACTTATAAAGCAGGCTTGTTACCGCGGTGGAAGCGAAACGTATAAGCAATATTTAGGTAGAACGACTACGACATGTGGAAACACAATTTTTCTTTAATGACCTTACATACGTACTTACATATTATCTATACCTTTTCATAGCACACGTTAAAGCTTAGCTATAAATATTAAAATGCGTTTTCATGGAGACCTGAAATTCCTACAGGAACGAGAAAAACGGAAATTCTAAAGTTTGAAAGACGCGGACGAAGTTTGTAATTTGTAAATTTGTATTTTTTAAAAGATGTTTTAAGTAATGTTATTTGCGTACTTACTAAAAATTACACTCAACTAACGAGCAAAATTAATGAGGTTTTTTCAGAGGCAACAGAGAAAAAAATATATGATAATACCCCTATTAATATTACAAATCTAGTCCATCTTTGACGTCTGTGAGATTTAGGAAACCTTTGCCTGACATCACAAGCTGGCGTTTTCCGGCGACTTCCGGAGCGCGAGTCACTATAAATAATAGTTACAATTGTTAGATCTTGTATCCGAATAGATTTTTGCTATGTAATAATGAGTAAAATCCAGGGAACTTTGTACTGAAGTCATCTCATCAACCGTGCTGGTCATTACTCGTGTACAAAATAATGATATACGTCATTCTTGGAATCTTTTTGTGTTACAAGATAAATATAATATCTAAGCTGTATATGTGATACATTTTTTCTTTACGTCATCTGTTAGACAAAACCAAATCCGCACTGAACACTATTTTTAGACTAGAGATAGACATTTCAATTAACGGAGAAGCGCTAATAGTGCAGTAATTGACCTGAAAGTATTGCGAAAGCGGGACTTTCCTGCGCCCGCGCACCTTCACTGCATCTCATTTGTTACGGTCAAGAAGGAAGGGCAAAGTGGAGGTGGCTTAACAATGTTTGTTTGTAAAAAATAGGGATTGTTACCCGTGTAAAGGCTAGACTATGGAAACAAATTTAGCCAGTAATTGAGTTCATACTGCGCTGCCTATATTTCGATACATTATGTACACACTTCACAACACATCGATCTAGTCCCACACTAAGGTCCCTAAGGTCTTGTATTGTGGAGTACTAAGCAACAGTATATCAATATATACATAGATAGGTATCGAAACGAAACAAACTTTACTCGGCAACAAACGTTTGCACCTACCTACATTCGAACCTATGATTGGCGGTCGCAGGTCTACATGGTCGAACCTTCTCATTGCATTTCCTTCATGGTTACGGTAATCTCTGGGAATACCGCTGGATTTTGTGCGAAAGTGTAAATCGAGACTGTTTACCCGCTTGTGGTTTATGCTAAGAGCTTATTTTGAACCGTGTGTCACATGATAAATGTTAAGTCATCTATTTGTTGTGTACTTACAGTTTACGTCGTTGAAGTTCGTTAAGTTACGTGGTTTGAGTTTAATGAATTATCGCGATTAAATATAACTTGTATGTGATACTGAAAAAAACATACACCATACATTTCCAAGATAGCATGACTACTTGCACCTATTTGAATTTAACCATTTTTATAAGGCTATTTGCCCATTTTCATAAAATGCATAAAACAGCAAGTAATGGAGGACAATAACCAAACCCACTTATTCCGCACATAATAAAACATGGACTACTTAAAGAGTCCATTCGATCTATTATTAATTCAATATTAATTTGAGTGGGAGTGTCTGTCCAAGTAATCGTAGAAACAAAACATTCACATCTGTCAATTAAAATCCTATAATTCGACACACCATTGGTCGATTGCCAATTAACAAGCAAACTAAACTATAGACTGTCAAAGTTTACTTGCTGGCTGCGAAAGTATCCGTAACCAAGGCACGCAGTTGTGACGTGCGCGTGCGTAGAGACTGTGACGTCACACGCGTGCATTCTGACGTCATTAACGACGTGCCGCACTTGGAAATCGGAGATAGCATCTAAGTTTAAGGAAACTACATAGTACAAAATGGGAATAAGGCATGTATTTTTGGTCTAAATAGCGTTATATATTTACGCTATTAGCTTGTTCGTGTAGCAACTATGTACTTACCTACGTTAGCATGTGCGAGAATATAATTAATTATTGAGTCACTTGCCAGTTAAAAAGTTCACACTTAAAGGTTAGATCCAGGAGTGACAATTATTGTGATCGTAATGTATCTGCCTACTTAACTGTTCTCGTTATTATACGTAAAATCCCAACCTAATTGGGTGAGCAAACAATACCACGTTAAGTAGTTCAATTTGAACAGTTTTTTTGACGACTTTACTGCTAAAAATCTGCACAAGTTCAAATGCCCATTTCACGTACCTATAACCTAAAGACTTTTTAGCGACGTGTTTATTTTATATTGACATTCGAAAATAAAATAAGAATAATTAAAATCGGGCAACACTATTTGTATTTCTCTATAACAACGCCACATAGATAGGAACAACAAGCACATAGACTGATCAACAAATTGCCCTTATTTGCGTCGCATAATTCGGTAAAAACTATTTATTAGTTCAGTTCAGTTACTTAGCTCTACCTAGCTACGAATCATTCATAATGAAATGCTGATTCATTTATTGCTCTATTTTGCTATAACGTTATAAACCTGTTCTGTTTTCTTAAGTAACTTCCCTCTACGTCGCCATCGTGTGACTCGTGCGATTAAAGAAGTGGGTCGCGCAGGTTGCGCGGGCGCATGGTCACGGTCGCGCGACGAAAGCGCGGATCAGCTGATTGACACAGATTCCTTGCGGAGATGCATTCAATTTCTCATGAAGGCAGGCGGATTTTATCATTGATAGTAAATAATATTTACATACAAACTAATTTTAATTTCTCTTCTAGCATTAATTATTATTTGTTAAGTGTATCTTATTACACCTATTGTCATAGTTGCAATATATTGATATTGCATACCTAAACAGACGATACCTGCCTGCGACATCATAGATCCTGGGTTCGAATCCCGGTAGGTACAAACATTGATATGATGAATATTAATGTTTGTTTCCGAGTCATGGATGTTTCTATACTTATCTATGTATTTATATACCGTTGCTTAGTACTCACGACACAAGACCTTATGGATCTTAATGTGGGACTAAGTTAATGTGTTGTGAAGTGTGTTTTAAAAATATAAAATGTATTTATTTACTTACACATGGATTAGACCCCCTGACTGTACTATTGACCTCTTTTTATTCGAAAGTTTGATCTGGGAACCCAGACGTCCCGTGACTCACTGGCTCGACCGTTAGCATCCATTCACGCGTCTGGCATTCCGCTCCCCTAGCCCAAGCCGCCGGAAGCGGCCGCAGGTTCCAGTGCCTTCCACGTAGAACTGGACAATTGCATTAACTCAGGTGTCGATGTTATCGATAAAGATACTGGCTCTATTGTTCGTTCACTTGTTTGTTATTCATGGTTTCTTTCCGAAGCTGGTATTTGTAAAGATTTCTGTTAACGAGATATTGTTATGTTTTTTGCAGTTTTTAGTTTTAAGGCCCTTCTAGTGTGTTTCTCGAATAAAAAAGAAAGATAACGTCGTTATTCGTCAGTTTGTCTGTCAAGACCTTAGGAACTGCGAAAGTCAGTGAGAAAGTGTTATAATGTTATGTACTTACTTACGTATTTAACTCTATTCAACGATATACGAGTATAGTGAGCTTTTAAAGTTTGTACAAGATAGAAGACTGCATGTATGCAAATCGTAAATGGATGACACAATCTACTTTATTCAACAACAAACATGTTACAATAACATCTATCTGAAGCATGCCTATGGTATGAACATGCTTCCAAAGCGTGCAACAAAAGTGCAAGTGACACATCTCGTTCCGGGTATCGTGGACCGTTGCACTTGCAGTCAATGGAGGCCGGCGTCTGACGCACAAGCGCCGGCGCCCCGGCATTGACCACCCTTGTGCTCCCACTCCATTCATTATGGCTCCTTTCTTGGTACTGTGAATTATCACGCTTTGCTGCATCCCTACGGTGATACCTTATTGTTAGGTTAACGGTGTATTTGTTAATCTAACAAGAATGTTGTGTGAAATTCTGTTATGATTCACGGTTGTTTGCCAACGGATGGGTTTGGATTGACGTCACAGTAGACTCCAAAGTAGATCTTATTAATTATTTGGAGTCTAAATTACTCGACACGCGACGGAATCAGCCAATCAGCGCGTTAGATAAATTACAAAATTTAATTTTCCAAATTTTGTAATTCTCGTGCGTAATTAAAGTTTTTGTAACATGTGGTGGATAATCCCAAGAGTGCCAGACATCAAAGACATGTGTTTATCCGCTACAGTCACAATTATAGTTTGTTTCATTAGTCAGCGTCGTGTGAACTTCGATGCCAATGTTTTGAAGGTTTTTAAGCTTGATTTCTGGCGCTAGTGTCTCCCCAAGAGTGGTAGAAATTACAATTTTCTTATCGGGTGGAATGAAATTCAAGAATGGGTATGGCCTAGTCTATACTGCTTCTGTATCGCCTTCGTGGAGACATAGTCTAAAAATCCCAATTACGTCAGTGATACTTACGTCCAATGCACATAATTTTATTGCTCTATATTATGACGTTAGGCGCTTTTTAATGTGAACATGCAGTTGTTAGTAGCACGGAGCCGTCGTCGCCAGAGAATTTATTGTACTTTACATACGTAAGTCTTCGGGAACACAACCATGGCATAGGTATGTTACGTAGTATAACTAAGTCCATGATTCAGACCTGTATTAAATAATATGAATAGTAGGTATGGCTAAAGCTGGAGCTCCATATCTATCTAGTTGTGTGTGTGACATAGAGATGCCTGGTGCCAGCCCTGTTTGGGGATGCAATGCATTGGCATTATTGCATCACCATGTAGAGCAACACGTGTCTTGTCCTTTCGAGAATGCACTCAAAATATGGTCGTAAAATTTGAAATTGGGGTTGTATTCTCCGCAATTATTTCATCAGCGCATAAGGTTGTTAAAGCTCCGGCACCCGTCGCAACGTGCGCAGACAAGTTGTCAATGAACCCGACAAGACTGACAAACGACCGGGGAATGCACCAGAAAAAACTAAACCACTTAAATCACCCTTCGCAAGAATAGTTGTTTTACAAACACCGCAGTGGGATCCTTTCATCCTGTCGGTGGAGCAAGGACCGCCCGGTAGTTACGAAATGTTGCGAAATAATCAGCTTTCTTATAATGGGAATATCTTCACAGAATCGAGGTTTTTGATAGTTTTTGCTGTGCTCTGACGCACGATGATTTATGGATGATTATGTTTTGTTATTAGGAATGCGCTCATTATATCCAAGTGTAATCATCTGCAAAGTAAATAGTGGGAATAAAGCGCAGACTTATAATCTGTGTATGCAATTTGGGAGTCCAAAGTATTGTTCTACACTACACTTTTGTCCTAATATCGATCTATATTACACATATTACCTACTTAAAAATTAAAATAAAACATGTCAAAAGATTCTATCCGTAAATGAGTAAGCTAGCCTACGTGCACCAACCTCATTGGTATTGCAAGCGAGTGCAGAACGAAGCCGCTGGACTGGAGCAATGGAGAGCAGCATTGTTTCTCCAGTTTTGCGATAGCATACCGTGCGTGGTCACCGACACGTACACACGCGGGTCGTTCACCTCACAGATGACCCGTTCCCGAATAGGTTATATAATGGGGTCAAGTTTGTAAAGATTTATGGGCGCAGACATTTACGGATATTGTGGGAGTTACAGTCTTGTTTCACTTAGATTTGCTGGATAGGTTGTCAAGTTTAAGCTTTTATTAGATTTGCTGTGCATCTAGCTTCAGAAAAGCTGTTACCGTAAGCTTTGCTCCAGTTATGCTTCTTCTGCACTTAAGCATATGCATGCACCCGAAGTTGTCACTTTTCCATATGTGTATGTACATAGAGACTGTATATAGAGACTCAGTCAGTGTCTGCGGGTTTAAAAATATCATGCATGTAAATAAAGATCGATAAAAGATGAAAGAGGTGTGTCACAACCGTAACAAATGGAAGTCAGTGATCTCTGCTCATCCCTCTGGGAAAGAAGCGTGATTTATAAGTTTGTATCAAACCAGAAGGATACGGTGTGACATATAGAGCTTAATTTTCCTATGAGGATTAGAGTATAGAAATCATAAATGAAGATTAAGACAGATATTAACATATAAACTTTAGGCATATATTTAGGGATGTTTCAGTGATCAACAGGTTTAATACCGGAAGCGATCACCGACTTGTAAGAGGCACCCTATATATAGACTTCAAGTTTGAAAGGAGCCGCATGGTAAGGCAAGTTCTCCGTCCCAATTGGCCCCAAGCAGGACATCATGCGTTCCAACTGGAATTGAAAAATCGATTTGCCGCCCTGAAAACCCCGGCAAATGTTGACGAGCACCTACAAGGAATAATCGGGGTTGTAAGCGAAGTGGGAACAAGGCACTTTCGGAAAAGGCGACCAGTTAAGAAGTCCAAACTGTCTAGCGAGACCCTGGAACTGATTAGAGCGACTTAGACGGGAATCACCAGAGGATGCTTTGCCAGATCCCCAGTCGCTCAACAAAAAGATCAGGAGCATGGTGAGACGCGACCTCCGAAGGTGGAACACTCGCCTCGTTAAGGAGGCGATTGAGAAAAATCGAGGATCGAAAGTCTTTACCAGGGCGCTGGGAAGGAGTCACCTGACAAAGCTTCGAACCTCGAATGGCCAAACCGTCACATCAGGTCCAGAGATTCTCGCCGAAATTGAGGACTTCTATGGAAATCTGTACGCCTCGCATGCACCGAAGCCTCCACCCGACGCAAGCGACCCCAGAGCTCCACTCTCCCGCCACTTTACGGACGATCTCCCAGACGTGTAGATATAGACGAAATCGGGGCGGCTCTCAGACAGCTTAAGAATGGGAAGGCTCCCGGGGAGGACGGAGTGGCCTGTGAGCTCCTTAAGGCTGGGCGAAAACCAGTCCTTGAGGAGCTGAAAAGGTTATTTAACTCCGTATTGGCCAATGGGACTACCCCGAAGGCGTGGAGCAGGGCATTGTTTTTCAAGAAGGGAGACAAAACGCTCATCAAAAACTATAGGCCGATCACACTTCTGAGCCACGTCTATAAGCTGTTCTCGAGAGTCGTCACGAATCGTCTGGCATTGAGATTTGACGCCTTCCAGCCACCGGAACAGGCCGGGTTTCGTAAAGGCTACAGCACCGTGGACCACATCCATACTGTACGGCAGGTTATACAGAAGTCGGAGGAGTATAACCAACCGCTGTGTATGACTTTTGTGGACTACGAGAAAGCCTTCGACTCCATCGAAACCTGGGCAGTTTTGGAATCCTTGCAGCGATGCCAAATCGACTGGCGATATGTGGAGGTGCTGAGAAATATCTACCAAATGGCAACCATGTCCGTTCAAGTCCAAACCCACCAAACAAGACCGATCCAATTACTACGAGGTGTGAGACAGGGTGACGTAATATCCCCTAAACTCTTTACCAACGCGATGGAGGACGTCTTCAAGACGCTACAGTGGGATGGACTAGGCATCAACGTCAATGGTGAATGTCTTACGCATCTCCGCTTTGCAGACGATATAGTTTTGATGGCTGAATCGCTGCAGGACCTACAAAAGATGCTGTCTAGTCTCAATGCTGCCTCGAGGCGTGTGGGACTCGGGATGAACCTGGACAAGACCAAGGTAATGTTCAATCGACACATCATCCCTGAGCCGATATCCGTCGAAGGTGTAGCCCTAGAAGTTGTTCAGAAGTATTTATACCTTGGGCAAATATTGCAGTTGGGTAAAGACAACTTCGAGGGAGAAATCACCAGAAGAGTGCAGCTTGGGTGGGCAGCGTTTGGGAAGTTGCGTCATATCTTTGAGTCATCAGTGCGTTCTACCAGCCATGACTTACGGAGCTGAGACGTGGAACCTGACGGTGGGTCTGGCTCACCGATTACATGTCACTCAGAGAGCTATGGAAAGGTCAATGCTCGGAATCTCGCGAATGGACAAACTCCGAAATGAGATTATCCGGCAGAAGACCACAGTGACAGACATAGTCTCGAAATGTAGCAGACTGAAGTGGCAGTGGGCCGGCTACATCTGTCGTAGAACCGATGGATGGTGGAGTAAACGGGTTCTCGAATGGAGATCGCGCCTCGGCAAGCGTAGCGTTGGGCGCCCTCCGGCCAGATGGACCGATGACTTAAAGAGGACGGCTGGTAGTGACTGGATGGCAAAAACGGGAGATCGAGCCATGTGGCGTACACTGGGGGAGGCCTACGTCCAGCAGTGGACTGCAATAGGCTGACGATGACGATGATTAACATATTCGGCTCTTACCTCATTGTTCTATGAACTCAAATGATGTTTTATGCATATATTGAAGCCTCAAACACTTGTAGCATTTGGTCTTCCTCGTGAAATCCCATCCAGTCACCGCGCACGCACTGCCGAACATATGCTTCTAGGTACCGCGGCCATATGCAAGAACTAGATTACGTGTGATGTGACGCTAGTTGGATCGTGAATCATACGTCGGTTTTGTTAGAGACTGTTATGTGCTTGTTGTTTTAAGTCGGGTAATGTTATAAGGGATTTATTTTGGGCAGTTCACTTAACTTTGTACTTTGCTCACTCAACGCACAGCACGGCCTAAACCGCTGATGTTCAGAGACCTGAAACTTGAAGGGCTTGTTCTTTGTATAACGTAGGTATCCGATTAGAAAGAATTTTCCAAAATTCCCACGGCTGGGACCGGAAATTAACGGGATTTCTAAAGTTCACTAGTCTGATATAACTTTCATCGGGATGCTTATACGCAAGTGAAAGCTATCTGTAAACTATGCCATCGAAGTTCCTATACTTAAGTAGTTGTTTTAGCAACATTGACATTGTAAATAGCTTTATTTAGACAGAGAAAATAGCTGTTTAAATATACTTCTGTCTATTATCTAATTAAATTCCATACAGGTGCAATTTGGAGCCCATAGCACGGGCAAGTAGCGTCACTCATGCGAGGCTGCGCGTGTGCTCTCGCGGGCAGTCCCGCGCTTGACGTCATCGCGTAGCAAGTGTCAAGGCCTTCTATTTTAATGGCGTTTATTTTTAGGCTTGTCTAGTTTTGTTTTAGATGTATCTAATAGGCATTTGCTTTCGATTTTTTTAGAGAGTTCGAAGTTCTATTTTATTTGGAAGCGAATTGATAAACTTTCAATTTTTTCACTTTAAGAAATATTATAAAATTATTAATAAAGAAATGGAAAAAATTCTTCACCCGAGCGGGAATCGAACCTATGACCACTGCATACCGTGCCAGTCGCTCTAACTAAAACTAAATAGTTAAATTAAACGGTTTGAAATATTCATAGAGCGAGGTGGTGACCAAATACCAAAGCAATATAAGAATGTCATATCAAATAACTTGGCACCTGTAGTAAACGTAGGTACCTCCTACTTAGACCTCTAAAATATGATGATGCAGGTATCGTTCGATAAACCAAGTAGAAAGACATAAGATCAAATGAGAAGTTATTATTGTTTTTGGTAGGATTAGCACTTCGAAGCTATGAGGATTCGCTATGAAAACCACGTTGATTGATGTGTTATCTGTCCACGAATTCGGCTTTTGATATTAATCTGACCACAATATCCTCCGCACGCGTCTCCTTATGATAAAAATCAACGGCGTTTCAATGCTTAATCACCAGATGACGACATCTTGCTTCATTGAATTTCTTTGATTTCTCGGTATGGATGGGGAAATAAATTGATCAATTATAATTATAATAGTCCGCACGCGAGCGGCGTGTGCGCAGCGTCGCAGTGCTCAGGCCGTCCTTATCATTCGGCGTAGGTTAGACGAGGCGGCAACTAGAACGGCGCCGATATGTCTGTCTTTATACACTGTATAAGGATAGTAGAGCATCTTCATTAGTACAGTATTGAGAACTCGTGCGTGCATAAAGCAGGGTTTTCACGTGTTACCTAAACTTGCCTTGGATCCTTAATTTGAAGTAGATGTAAACGAGCAATGACTGGTTACATCTTATATGATTATGTAAAAGTAGATAGGCCCCCTTATTACCTAACTAGCAAAAGCAAAGCGATAGCGAATTGTACAAAAATCGCTGATTGCTTGTCAAAAGGAACTTTGACATTTCAAGGCGAATATTGTAAAATTTTCGCTATCGCTTTGCTTCGGCTTTGCTATTGCTTTTATGTAATCAGGGGGCCGATTAGCGTTTAGCGCAGCGCTTACTATTCTACTTAAACTATGGTAGAGATAAAATGAGTCAATTGAGTTTTAAAGTTTAGGATTTTAGGACCAACAAATATTTCTGAAAATGATATAGTCTCATTCACTTAGTTGGTGTACCCATGAAATAGGGAATTTCTTGAAGTAAGGGCCAGAACATTTGGAGCATATATGGCCCTTATGTCATATTTCAATATATGTAGGTACTTGAGTAATGTGGGATAACTCAGTGCTCGTTTTACCAATTAATTAGTAATTACTAGCTGACGTGTAGTCTAGATATCTAGTGATGTGAGGTATGTGACGAATACGTATTGAGCGCCGTAATATGTAATATTGAGTATATGATATATCATACGTGGAGTTTTACGTGGGTTTTTAGCAGGAGGAAATAATATTGTGAAATAAGAAATAATAAAATAAGAAATAAGTAAATTGTTGAACTATTGATAAAACTTACATAGTGTTAAACTCCTAAACCTTTGTAATATATTCGTTAAAGAGGCGCATTATAAAGTCAGTAAAATGGTCACCACGTTGATGTCTTTTATATTGAAAGAAATTCACACTCGGGGATTTGGTATCTCTTTACATTTCTTTACATAATGTTGATGTGACGAAAAAACCCGTTTGTCAGTCTGTTACGTTTTCGTGGCAATACAACAATATATTTATGAATTTATCTCGGGGGAAATAGCTTTTTAAGCGTTATAGGTATGTATAGTAAATTTTTTAAACGTGTTTAGTAATTAATTCAGAGGTATCTAATATGGATTTACTTTCATTTTGTCTGAATATTAATTATTATTACGCTTATTTAGCTACGCTAAACGTTGCTATGGAATCTCCTATATGTTCTTACATTTCTGGAATACAGTAGAATATTGATAAGCCTTTGGTTTTAACCAAATATTACTGTATTTTCTATAGATAAATCTAACAAGCCATGACAAACAAAAGTGAGCCATTGCATCACATAATGCAGATGAATGGACCATCATCGCTCAGCACCCCAATAATTGGTCCGTGAGTAATGGGGAAATTAGTCAAGTGACTCACTGGCGATGCCAGCTCGACCGGCTGGCCCCTATCGTCTAGTACACCTACGGATAGCTCTGATCATTTGTTGCATGCAGCAAATTACGTGAAATATATTTACATGCTACATAATATATTATGTAACTAGTGGACGCCCGCGACTCCGTCCGCGTGGACTGCAGAAAAACAAAATGTCGAAATTATCCGGGATAAAAATATTTTCCCGGGATAAAAAGTAACCTATATCTTAAGTGGGACCTGTCACAATATATTCCTAAAAAATTGTATCGAAATCGATTCAGCCGTTTCTGAGATTAGCTTGCACAAACGCACAGACAAACAGACAAAAATTCCAAAAATCATGGTTTTGGGTACTATTGCTTTGATAAAGGTCTTCTATAATATTTTTTCTAATATATATTCCATGTACAGACAGCGATCCGTTACATTTTTATTATATGTATAGATATAGAAGATATAGATAGATAGAAGATAATTATATTTTATTTCCAGTAAGTAATTTATTTATCTTTAAAGATTCGTAGTACATTTGTACAAGAAATATTTCTGAAAATTGTGTTCGCCCACCACTGGTCCCTACATCCTTTGCTATATGACACTCGTAGCGGTAAAGTTACACTTGATACAATGCGAAACAAACATTTTTTTAAAATACCCTTCCTTGTTTTATGTTTCATGTTTTCCAATCTGACGGCCTGTAGTTTACAGCGAGTATACTATATCTAAAAAATCATACAAGATGACATTCAGACTACACAGCGAAACGGCTGAAAAGAGATCTGTAGAATCTGCTGTCTGCTTGGACTTTAGGGAATGTGGTTATTGAGTTAAATGTATTCGTTCATCTAATGAATGACACCGCGGAACAGATATTATGACGTAATATTCACGTCACATATTCATATTGGTCTCAGCTCAGAGCTAAGAGGTCATTGAGAGTTGATTCTATGGTTGGTTTGGCCTTGTCTGCGTGATACCTGTGTATTAGGGTTGTCATGAATCCTTAAGCCTAAGCCTTCAGAGCTTTTTATTTTTTCGTTTTTATAATAGTGTCCCACTGCTGGGCAAAGGCTACACGTTTCGGGTCCTTGCTAACTTCAGAGCTTCTGAATCTAAAACTCTTGTGGTCGATTTTTTTATTTGGGAACATTCTAAAATGAACAATAAATCTAGGGTTAATTTGGAGACTCCTAACGCCAAAATACCACTAAAGCCATTTAACTTCCATTGAGGGGTCGCCCACCACCGGGCCCTACACCCTCCGCTGACCCTCGGATCTGCCGACTCATGATCATGAACTTCCGAATAGTGACGCCTGATACAATTAAACATTTAACTTCATTTACCTATCTAGATAAAATAGATCTATCCAGATTCAAGCTGGTAACCAAATATCTCTATCGCAAAGATAATTTAATATAATTACTTTTCTCTAGTTTGTATCAAGATTGTAAAGTAGTAAAAATTCAAAAAATTAAATGAACGGACAATAAAAAATCTTGACACATATCAACAGATTAACGACCCCAACTGTAATTACTAAGGTTTCGAGATCCATGAACTATGGCAGGCAGCCCTGTTAAACCTGCAAGCTGACGGAGGCATGCCTAGCCGACCAGTCACCAGTGACTCAGCCGACGCGGATCATGCACTTGCTATTCCCCAGCCGTCCAGGAGATGTAGTACCGCCCGTAAGTTCTACTAAATCTGGTATTGAGATCTGCGTAAAGGTGCCGACGATGTACACTCAGCTGCGACGCACTGTGACGATGTTCCGCGTCAGAACTGACCAGTACTAGCATCTGTAACCAATCATTTGGTCCTTTACACTTTTATTCAGTTACGAAATGTTAAAAGTGACAATATTATTTCAAAACTACATCTAAAGTTTGAAACTGTTTATAAATTACAGGTGCAAAATAAAATAAAATTTACAAATAAAAAACTGATTGCAAGTCCTCTCCCGCTGACAGTTCTATACGTTAGTTATTCCTCTATGGTTTAGGTAACTATAGTACAAGCTCTAGCATACTCTACCTACCTACAAAAATCCCTTTTACTATTATCGTTTGCCCTGATTTGTTTAATCGAAATAATATACCTACCTAATACAGAATTATTATGACTATAGAATCGCGTCGAATGATTTGCTTTGTGTGTCCCAAAACGCTGAATACTTAGTCATTGTTTTGTAATAAATTATTAGAAAACGATCTATTTCACTAAATAAATATAGACATATTAATATTCATGCTAGCATGAATCGTCGATAATCGCATAATATGTTTAAAATAGGTACCTGCGTAAGTAGAATAGAAATGCTTACAGGTGAGCGAAAATCTATTTTAAAGTCGCATTGCAATATACACAAAAATAACAAATGTATTTACGTGAAGAATGTGTTACTGAATCTCACCAAACACAAGGTCGTTGGCTAACTTGGTGTTAAACAAGATATTGCACAAAAAAATCTGAAATGAGTAATCGGATATCATCGTTGCGGTTACATTATGCGCGTGCGCATTTTGGCAAAAAGTCCTTCAACGTATAGGTATCTTTACAATTGCATTTAATCTGACAGACTTCATTGCTGGTATTGTTGTGTCAATTATTTCAATCTTCAAATTAAAGCAGCAATGTAGATAAATTTAACAGTTTGAAATTTACAAACGTATTTCATAAGTATCATTCTCGAGACCTTTGGCGCATGCCCTAAAGTAAACTGCAAGTCCGGACATTCCAAGCATAGGTGCACTCACTTATGGGTTCGTCATTCATTGACGCTTCTATACAGTTAAGTTTATGGAAGTCAAGCGTGAGCCGTCAATGTACACCAACTTACGTCAACGCTAGTGTAAGTAGACCGTGAGAGAAAAACGCCGGATATCACGCATTCCGAAATAAATGATTTATAAATAGATAGGACACTCCGGTAAAGGGCACAAACTTAACTTCAAATAATAAGACCTTAAGATAGGCAGGTGCTACTCATACATCTCATTTACTTACATTATTTACGGTAGGGTAGTTATTATTTAAATTACATTAGTAAATTTATTTAGCAAATAGTTATATAATCACGCCTTTATCCCTTACGGGGTAGGCAGAGCACCAAGGGCCGATAGAACCACATGGTGTCACAAGTTCTGACAGGTGGGTAGGAGATTATAGCAGGTATAGTATAGTTACACGCCTAATATGGTGACATTGGTCTGAGCCCAAGGGCCTAGTAACACACATGGTGTCACTCTAGGTTGACCTTGTACACAAGCTTCCACCAGAGAACACCAAAGCCCCTATCTACGACTTTGTTTACTCGTATTGCCCTTGAGGAAAGAGAAGTCAGCTGTTGTATTATAGTTCCGCTAATACGTTTCTTTATAATACCCCCAAACGAAGAAATCGAGGGGTTTAAGTCGGGAGACCGTGGCGTGGCGGCAGGCAGATGGGCCCCCCATGGGCCCCCCCGGCCGATCCACTTGTCTCCAAACCTTCGGTTAAATGTTGTCTGACAATCCTCGCGAAGTGACATGGAGCGCCGTCGTTTTGAAATATCATATTTCTACGCGTTAATAGGTCTACATTTTCTAAAAGACCGTCGAGATCTTGCCGTAAAAATTCCAAGTAGGACTCGCCATTTAATCGGTCGGCAGTTTTTAAGACGCCTGCATTGTTCTTGAAAATTGGAGGCACGTGTCATGTGTGGATTTTCAACTATCAAATAGTTATTAAATAGCTTTTTCTTGACAAAACGTATAAGCTTTGCTGAACATTAGTATGATTCATAACACTTAATTCAAATAACATTGCTGAATTACCTGCGCCTTATTATGATTGTCTTGATTCACCACTGTTTTGTACCTGCCTGTAAGCATTTCCTTTTGCCCTGATAAGCGATAATCTCTTGACGAAAAGACATAGCTCACCTCTTAGAAATCCCAATTGATGTGCACTCCGAAGTCCTAACGTCTAAGAAAGTTCGTAACACCACACAAAAGCCAAGGCAACAAAGTCCGTAAAGAAGTTCGTCAAAAATTCACAAAGGAGCTAGTAAAGAAGTAACGTCGGGCGTCAAACAACTGACCAGTTGGGGAAACTCTTACTTTCATAAACACAGCTCAACTGCCCCGTGTATTGAGTGACGTCACGCAATAGACCTGTTATGGTCTTGTAGACTACAAGAATTTTTTTTAAGGCGATGTAGAATTTGTATCGAGCAGGAAGGGCGACATTTACTTTTGTGATTTAATAATAAACAATCTAACAACATTTTTTTAGTTTTATTCGGCCCAATCTTTTATTAAGTTTTTTCGACTTACTGTGTTTCAAACATTTTTTCAGTATAGCTCAATCAATTTTACATGCAAATACTGACGAAATTGGCAAGTTTTTAAAATAATTTTGGAGACATTTTTGGGATAAGTTTTTTTTAAATCGTTTCAAAGAGATCTTTAATTTAAACATTTTAACAAACTTAGGATTCAACATTTTTTAATGGCTTAATAGTAGCATATCGGCTCACAATTGCTTTTGTTTTTGCAAGTGCTACTGTTCACCTATTTCAGAAAAAAAATCAAGCTTGTATCTCAACAATTGATGTCTCTGTGACCAATAATGTTAAATAAGCCAAGGTTTAACAAAAAATATGAAAAAAAATCATATCTCGAAAACTACAAAAAGTCGCGGAACATACATGGGGGTAATTCGGGTACCCCTAGGGGTATTCTGTCCTTGGACTTCCGCTTGACACTATTTCTTGGGACATCCTGTATAATAAAATTGTAATTGATCGATGTTTGTGCACGCTAATCTCAGAAACGACTGGACCAGATTTCGATGCAGTTTTCATTAATATATTGTGACAGGTCCCACTTAATATATAGGCTACTTTTATCCCGGGAAAATGATTTTATCTCGGATAATTTCGACATTTTGTTTTTTTTTTCTGCAGTCCACGCGGACGGAGTCGCGGGCGTCAACTAGTAGTAACATATAATGCACCGGGTCTTTGAACCGCAGTGTAACACCGCCAAGAGGTCAATTTGTTTATAGAGATGACTTAATTCAATTACAATTGTGTTGTTATATACGGTATTGTGACAGTTACATGGGTGCCAGTAACGACGGAATTTACTCCTCGTAAGGAACCTGAAGGCATGCATCTTGGCAGTGTCTTATTATTATCTGCTGGGGGTTCCAAGAGGCTGCATAAGATCTTGGTAAGGGAACTTGCTCCTAATACTCCTTGCAATTGCTGATGTTGAGGAACTGTTTCTAATAGTGAGAGACAAGTCGACATGTAGCACTTAGGCTGATGATGACAAACCTCCAGTAAAGAAGTGCTAATAATATAAGCTCGAATTTTACTCTAACGTATGACTAGTTATGCTGTAGTTATTATGCCTATAAAATATCATTATATTAATCTATACTATATATATAATATATTTAATATTATAAAGCTGAAGAGTTTGTTTGTTTGTTTGTTTGTTTGTTTGAACGCGCTAATCTCAGGAACTACTGGTCTGATTTGAAAGGCTACAGTCTATACAACAACCTGCCCGGCTTCGCACGGGTACAACGTCCCCTCACGCGGACGAAGTCGTGGGCGGCTGCTATAAATAATAAATAATAAATAAATAAATATTCACACACTACACAACACATTAACCTAGTCCCACATTAAGATCCCTAAGGTCTTGTGTCGTGGGTACTAAGCAACGGTATATAAATACATAGATAAGTATAGAAACTGCGAAGATACTTGGGTTTTATTAGTTATCTTGAATGATGATGATGATAAGTATTAATTACTTATTCTCTCATAACAGTATTATTTAGCTGAAAACATAAAAACTAACACCCAGCTTGTTTGATCAGTAGTTAAGACATAATAAATCTATGAGTTAAAATCAGTCAGTCGGATATTTAGCGTTGAATTTATTTAGCCGAGTGTCCAGTTGCAGCAATACGCGGTGTTGACATAATATCTAGCCCATAACTCATGAAGATGTATAAGTAGTTACAAATTTGGAACAATGCTTAATGTCAGTTCGTTCCAAATGAAGTCTCGCGTGCACACCGTCACGTAGGGTCTGCTTTCTCCCTACGCGCCGAGCAGCACGTAACCCGCGACTCTAATGCCCTTAAGCTATTCAAATCCCTTGGACATGGCCCTTACGCCTCACCATTATAATAACTGTACGAACAAACGCCAGAACTGACTTTATGCTTGCACAAAGCACGCCACGTGTAGCCTCTCCCGGGTACACTGTACACCGGTGGAACGGTCACCATTTGTATGTGAATACCTAAATAGCATTGTTGCTAAACTAAAATAATAACTGAGTAAAGCGTTTAAGTATTGACTAATTATGCCATGAGTTTTTGTGTTGAAAAGCGTTCGTTTTGTCGATAATGAAGGTTACCGAACGTTGTAAACTTTAGTGTTATCAAAGGTGTGATCTTAACTGCTATGGGTAGTTAACAGTTATTGATTTTGTAATGGTGCAAGAGTCTTGTTTTTTACAATAGGGCTTCATGTCTAATAGCTGCGTACGGTAAGGCGGACACATGGTTAAATATACGTATTTTTTATATTAGTATCGCCGACAAATATCCTGTGCTGATGCGGGGTTTCACTAGAATACATCAGCTACATCTCCTGCATCTCGTAAGAGTCGACTAAGTTACTTACTCATTCTCTTAGCATAAGCTATCAACTAGTCACTGATCGTTTGTCCCGGCCATGGTAAACGAGGCTGTGTGGTCTCGTATGTTCCTGTAGTTTTGGGTACCCCATTTGGGGAACACAGCCGTGTCTACGAGTATGTGTACTAATGTAAATATTTTAGATGTTTTTCTCGTATCCTGTGTATAATTGATTACATAATTCATTAATAATAACCTTTTCCTAAGGTGGAAAATACACGTCACTTGTTCTCCCATCAAAAGTATGTACCTATCCTAGAAGACATGAGCGTAAGTGCTGATTAGATTTTGCGAAGAAGCGACAGTTTCATGTATCGAAGCCAAAGGTGACATTAGTAATAACTTTGGGGACTACCGCTTGAGTCACGCTACAAGCCCCATGTGGGCGTCCACCTATCCATATCGAAGACCGAAGTAATTTTCCACCACAGGAATTTTGCTGACTGATTATACTGATACACATATTCATCAGCATTCATATTATTTATACTATGTCGGTTTAGGTTACCTACCCTCGACTACATATCAGTTTTCCAGCATGGTTAACTTTAGGATGATATACAGGAATTAAATGCAATCCAATGTTAACCCGAAACGTTACAAACCTTACTTGGCGCAACCATAATGGGCATAAGTGACTATCGCCAAGAGACCCTACTTGTTTATCCTCTACTTTGGATATTTTATAAAGTGTAATAAAAACATAATAGAACTAATTATTTCCCCATGACACAACTAATTAAATATCTTCAAATATTGTTTATGCTGCTATACTAATGTAGCGACCAACACGTTATGACGATGTAATGTCCCATTGGCGCTAATAGTCTAGTAATTTTAACACCTTTTCACACATTTTCATTTAGTTCTACGATTCACCGGCCACCAATCCACCGTTTTAATGATAGGTTTTTTGTATAAGCGTAGTACAAACCCACGGTGAGCGTATCGAATGCGTTACCGTCGCTGAGCGCACAACGGTATCGACAACAATAGCTGTATTTCCCGGATAGTGCAGGACCCGCAGCAAATAATTAGTATCACCGCCACCGGAGAAAAATTGTGTACCTACATACCTATAGCTAATTCATGTTCAAACGGTTGTGTCCCCAAAAAGTAGAAGCCAAAGCTGCAAGCTCACGAAAGAGATCCTTACAGCCTCGTTTAGCGGGGTCAGATGCGAGTTACTAGCAGGTTATTTAGTTAGTTCATAAAAACATAATTTACATAAAAAGGCAGATTAATAAGCTGGAAAAGCGTTTAGTGCGTACTAGTAAGCGACATAAAATGGTAGAACAAAAGCCTTTTTTTCCGGAAAAGTGCAATTTTTCCGCATATTTAATAATTTTGCCTCATGTCTGGAATTCTGGTTGATAATAATTTTAGTAGATTACAATAAAACATAAGTCGAATTACGAACCTCCTTGAAGTAGGTTTACAATGCTGGTCAGTCAATATCTAAGTATCGTGCACACAGCTCCCTTGCTATGTGATTTTCTTGGTTTTGTTTTTGCAGGAGATAGAACAGAAAACCCACCAGGTCAAGTGCGCAGTCGGCTCTCCCAAAGTAGTGGGTTGTCCCACATGTATCTGGCATGATTCCCAAAGGTCGCAAGTAGGTATATTCTAAATACTGATCATCATGTTATTCGTAAAACTATGTACCTATTTGAAGACTAAAAGACTATCTGACAGAATAAAACTTGTAACAAACACACAAAGACAAAAGATACCATAAAAACTATAAAAAGATTAAAATGGAAGTGGTCAGATCATACAATCAGGGGCAATGAAAAATGGTCAAAATTGGTAATGAATTGGTACACTAGTCATATGAAAAGGAAACGTGGAAGACCACTCAGAAGGTGGGACGACGACATAATAGCTATAGCAGGTGCCACATGGAAAAGAGATTAATAGAAAGAAATGGAGTCAATTGGAGGAGGCCTTTGTCACCTAATGGCATACAGACGAGTTTTGATGCAAAAAAAGAAACTATAAATTGTATCATGAAATTAATTAGAAATTAATTAACTACCAAACAAAATGTTACTTAAGCGCTCTCTGAATAAAAGACTATTATTATTATTATGTGCCTATTTGTAGGTTCGCCAAGCTAAGTAGATCATGGGGTCCTTTCTGACCGCTACCCTTAAACCTAAATTTAAAGTTGGTCCCTGACTCTTTTTGTCGTAGCCATTTATATTAGGAATGGAGAGGGATAGAAATTACCAAGTAATTTTAAGTTAAGGGTTTATGTGTGGCGTTCAGAATCGACCACAATGATACATCGGTTACCTATCGAAGATTTTGTTATTAAAACCACTCAGTGCTCCCTTTTCAAGTAATACAATACAGAGAAAAAGTACGAGCCTCCGTTTAGATCTTTGTTTTTTTTTCAAATTATAGTTAAATGTTTTCAGCAACATTCAGCCGATGGGATTAAAAATATTCTTTTTGCTTTGGTTGAATCTAATTAAAATTTCTTAGAAATGCGTCTGGCTTTTAAAATAAATCACAGGGCCTGTGCCCTTATTTTTTCAAATTGGCAAGTTTTGTACTTCAAAGAATCCTGGTCGAAATTACACAGGATGCGGTCTTTGACTCTACATCTCTAAATGTAGGGTTCTGCGGGGAAATCAAAGTAAAATATTCTACGAAGAAAAATAAAGCTTTTTCTTTTATTAAATACATAATACCTACATAAAAAAATTATATGCTTTGAAAGTTCTATAATGCATTTTTGTATTCCTTTATGTATATACGAGGTAATCAGTCATTATTGTATTTTAATTTGCAAGAAACAATGTAAGGTAACTCTCGGAACTAATGATACATTTTAAAATATGTACCTGTCTATAGTCAACAACCACCAGTCGATGACCTACCTATATTTATTTGTGTAGGTACACGATTCCTGCAACCGCGAAATATTACAATTAACACAATAAGTGGAGTGGTGAAGCTTTTCACCTGAAAGCGGCTTCATGTTACCTGAGCCGAATCAAAAGCTCAGGAATTTGTAATAACCTACCTAATCTAAAAGTTATCCTATTTTCGATAGTGGGCAAACACCAGTTCAAAATTTGAACTTCCGAATGTACCCACCCATTAATAAATTGTTTCCAGACCTACCTATTCCCTATAACCGTGTAAGGTGGTCGCTCTTGACCGCTGCATGCCGCGCTGACGTCAAAGGAGTTGAGTGACTCCCCGACACAACTCCCCGAGGACTGCCTTTTCCGCGCCGCGCCCTTCATTCATAGCCCTTAGGAATAGGCTGGATACGACGCAGAGGGAACTAATCAGTCTTTTCCAAGTCTTTTTATTAGATTACCCGAAGATGGTTGGCGTCATGCAGTATAGAAGAAAGCCATATTGAGCTGACACCATAAACGATGGTATAAGGATAGGAAGATGATGACATTTTAATGGAAAGATTTAGAGAAGTTTTATTTGGGTTTCAATGAATTATAGAAATAGCTTAAAACTTTAATATTAAACTAAGTATCTGCATACATTCCGGCATTAGGTCATCTGCATGGTCGATGGCTGTTAGCTATTTTCTATAATACCTCAGGGGTTGGAATGAGGCTCGCATGTAGAGGTGTAACTATTTGTAACTATTTGTCTAGAGGCGTTATTGTATGTTTGTTTTACCTTTATTTTGTCAAATCCTGAAAATACAATTTTTGTGCGACCTTTATATTATCTTCTAGAAGACAGGAACACATACCAAGTTAGCAGATGTGGATATTAATTAAATATATAAAAAAAAACTGAACAGCGTGTCCTGTCTATCCTATCCCGAACTAGCGTATACCGTAAGGTGTCGGAATGCGTGCGCGCAGTACAAACGCACCGCGCTGCGTCTGCGCACGCACTTCGCGGAACGGTGCACTGACTCACGGTGCCCATTGGTCAGGTCGTGTGGATTCTACGGGACTACGCAGGGATTTATCATCTTCAATTTATAGCCAGTTTGATGTAACGATAACTAAATAAGTCTGCATAGGCTCCGGTCTGGGAGTAGGAAATTTTCCCAGTTTAATGAACAGTTAAGGAACTCGGGAATTCTCTCAGGCGATAAGTTAGAAACTTGTCCGTGATCATTTACATCTGTCCCCACTATGCTCAACAGTCGGTTTTATACTATACTTACACACAATAGATAATATACCTAATTTTATCAAGAAACATTTAGTAACAGACTGTCCTACTTAATAATATGTCTCGGGAGTTCGCTAGTTCTTTATAATATTCGTACACAACGTTTAATTTTGCTACATTGGTAGACATACTAAGTTGGTTACCTAAAAATATAGTAAGTCGAAGAAGAGATTCGTCAGATGAAGGGAATACAAAATTTGCCTGCCTAATTTTCATTGTGTAATAAATAAAAATTTAAACGTTTTGGGGAACCAGACAAGCCGTAAGAACCTGCTCCATTTTCCTCCCATTGTGACGTTCTCGGGAGTTTCAGGAGTCAGGGCCGTTCTGGGAAAGGCTTCCCGAACATAGGCCTTCGGAGAAAATGTATTAAACATTTAGTATCTTACTAAGAATATATTCAATCAATTCTGGCTAGCTATCGAAAAATAACAATTGGTATAACCAAAGTGCGTAACTCTGCGTGATCGAATCAGAAATGAGGAGATCCGCAGACGTACAAAGATCACCGACATAGCTGAACGGTCCAGCAAGCTGAAGTGGCAATGGGCAGGGCACATAGCTCGAAGAACTGATGGCCGATGGAGTCGAAAAGTTCTAGAGTGGATACCACGTATCGGCAAGCGCAGCGTGGGAAGGCCACCCGCGAGGTGGACGGATGACCTAGGTTGCGGGCGTCGGTTGGATGCAGGCTGCTTCCGACCGGTCGGAGTGGAGGTTGTTGGGGGAGGCCTATGTCCAACAGTGGACTTCTCAGGGCTGTAAATGATGATGATGATAACCAAAGACCTGGCATGGGTGGAACTCTTCGTCGCCTAGCAATTTTGCCAAAAATATATGTCAAAGAAGTCTTACATATCTACTTATTTATACCTTACATACAGACAATAAAATAACTCTCGGGCCCTACGTCAATTTCTATTATTCTAAAACTGGACTACTATATATTGGCATTGTAATTAGTTAAATTACCTTACGCTGACGTCCCATTGTAATGTTATTGAAAATTATACAGGATGTTTTTCGTTGCCACCCTTGACGAAGGGTACGTACTCTATACATCAAATAAAGTAAGTTTATGCCAAAAAAATGCTGGCAAACGATGTAATTTTTTTTTATTGATCGGGCGAAATTTATAGTGTCCAGTGTTTATGCTAGTTTTTTCATAGACAGATAATAATTATTTCTCGTGAAAAAATCTTGCTACGCGCGTCAATGTGCATTTATGCAGAAAAACGCAGTCTATTTACTCAACTTTAGACCCTAATATTTTGGAAACCAGACACTTCCCAGGTATGCTTCCATGGAGAATAATGATCGTGATGATGAGATTCCGTAATTTTCGGGAACGTTGACAACCGAAAATCATCCTGTATAATCAATACGCATTGAGATGACATACCTAGTTAAACTAGGTGGACACAGCTATCTGCCTATAATTATCTACATTTGCGACATTTCTTGAAATGTCTTAAAATTCTAAATTATAATTAAGTTTTCTACGACTTCGCACTACCAAACTGCTATACTTACCAAGCTACTAAATACAATTTTTTAATACAGTGTGGAAGGTTAAGATGTGCCCACGAAGTCGACTTACAAAATGTAACTACATACTTTTGGAATGATACTCTATTAATCTAAGTTTATATTTGTAGGTAACCAAAGAATCGCTGCTGGCTCTACCGAGCTTGGCAAGTTTTTTGCCTCTATGGTCGCGGTCTCTAAATACACGTAAAGCCCAGTGTTTGATAGTAATCTTCAGATTTCCTCGGGTTTCCCTCGCAATTTCATTCTCAAGCGAGATTGCAAACCTTAGCAAAATAAAGCCAACTAAATTAACTTTTTTTATTACAAGTTGCAGATATAAAATCCACCGATACGTCGACCATACGAGTGTGGAATCGAAAATCCATAAATGTCAAGGAAAATATACGTTGATCGCTAACATAGGAAGTTTTAATGAAGATGATACGTCAGTGAGATCGCACCAGTGGGTGTGTACGCTCTACGTCACAATCTAGTTTTATTATAATCGATGTAAATTGTATGCTGGGCCTAAGCTTGTATACGAGTAATCGGTCAAGGATAACAGGTAGATACAGCTATCTATACAGGATGTTTCTTCGTTGCCACCCTTAACGAAGGGTACGTACTCTATACATCAAATAAAGAAATTTATGCCAAAAATAATGCTGGGAAACGATGTAATTTTTTTTGAAAAAAACATTTAAATTACTTAATCGGGCGAAATTTATAGTGTACAGTGTTTATGCTAGTTTTTCATAGTCAGATATTAATTATTTCTCGTGAAAAAATCTTGCTACACGCATCATTGTGCATTTATGCATAAAAACGCAGTCTTTTTACACAACTTTGGACCCTAATATTTTGGAAACCAGACACTTTCCAGCGAGATTCCGTAGTTTTCGGGAACGTTGACGACCAAAAATCATCCTGTTTTCTTTTTACAATTAGCTAGGCAAACATTAGACCGCCATCGTGCCTGATGTTAAGCAAGATACGGCCTAGGGTGGTACATGTTTGCCTATAAACCTATTTCTAGGTGAATATTGATTCTTACAGAACGCTAACAAGAAAGTCCGATCCCCGGAGTTAGTACATGATGAGGTATGAATGATGAACCTGATGAATCTGCATGGTGACCGCTTAAGTATATTATAACACATAATATTCCTATTTGCGACAGCCCCTACGGCAGGCAGGTCCAACCTAATATTATGAACTGGTAGGTAATTGACAACAACATTAACATAGCTTAACATACCTCTTCTCTTACAACCTGTATTCAGTACCTATATAAGTAGGTAAACTACTATACGTTATTCTATCTATTTATCTAAGGATAAAGCTTATCTACATACCCTTAAAAATCTAACATTGATCTTAGCAGCGATCTGACATAAAGATTGGTATGTTTAATTCACTTTCGAAAATAGGAGCGCTTTAGCGTTTTTGCCTTTGGATATGGTTTTGAATGTCGATTTTGTTTAGCTTAGGCATCGCTTAAGTTCATCAGTCAACCTATTGATGAAATGGTGTAGGTGTATAGACTACAATAACTAGACCTGAGACAATAGAAAATTAGTCGATACAATTCGAATGCACCGTAAGTGACCGTAACACTGACATAATACACCATTATACTCGTATTTTCTCCAACACTATCGTTGCACTATCGCCGGAAGGTAGCGGTGTGAGGTGGGGGGGAGGAAAACCCGCGGGAAGTCAGGAAATCCCCGGACCTGCAACCTGCAGCGTGCCCGCTCAGTTGTGAAGCGGGTTATGGATAGATCACGAAGAAAGTGCTAGGAGGAAATGCGATATTCTCATAAATATTTGCAAATCATTTATTCACTAACGTGAATACTAATTATTTATTCGTCCCAGTGGACTACAGAAAAAACAAAATGTCGAAATTATCCGGGATAAAAATAATTTTCCCGGGATAAAAAGTAGCCTATGTGTTAATCCAGGGTGTCAGCTAACTCCATATCAAATTTTATTAAAATCGCTCCAGGCGTTTATACGTGAAAGAGTAACATCCATCCATCCATACTCACAAACTTTCGGGTTTATAATATTAGTAGGATATTTCATGCTATGTCATGTCACTAATAAAGTATGAGTTGAGCCATAGACATATAAGTGCAGTACACAAACTAAGTTATCCTTCCCTTGTCTCATTTTTCGAGCAACGGCATTAGGTATACATTTTTTTAATGAACTTTTAGGCCTCCTCTTCTGTGCCCTCCCTATGGGATAGACTAACCAGAACCTGACTAGCCAGTCAGTGGTACGAGTAGGTATTACCTCTTATGCGCTGCGGGCTAATCAATTTAGCTTATTTATAGCCGTGGGTTGTTCTGGTTAGGCCACATGCGATTCCTACTCGTAGACAAGTGATAATAGAATATAATAGAAAGCGATGAAGATATGGAAAGAGAGTAGGTACTTATTCAAAACACGCATATTATACAGGTAGATAATTTTTTAGATCCGTTATCTGGGCCTGGATCTCCTTTAAATCAAGATTCACTATATTATGTAGGTAGCTACTTAGATCAAAACTGCATCACACCTTTGATCATATGCATGATCCTAGCCAGAAAGTATGTGCTTGGAGACTTGAGTTTGCAGCTAATTAGTGTGTTGTTAGAGGAAGCCTAGGATAGGATCACGAATTATCCTTCGATGCTAGATCATTTTATACGATTTGGTCTACTAGGAAACTGTGACAGCATCGACGAGGATACTTATAGCTAAGGAAAATTTCGGGAACATTGCAGTTTTACTTGTACCTATGCATACTCGTGTTGTGTTCTAAGGAAAATCGAAAGTTAATCCTACGTAAGAAACTGTTATATTATGCATGTCTTCTTAGTACTTACATTAAATTAACATTCTCAAACATACTTTACCTATTACAATTGTTTTACTTATTTTGTATTATTCATGGCAAATGTTTGTCCTGTTGTAGTTCTACGAAGATTACAGCTTCACCGCAGTTTTTGCCAAGTGAAGAAGTGCTGGAACGTGCCGCAAGAAAAAATAAGACATTCCCGAAAGAAGCACCTACAAATAGTGTAACAAACATGCATGTAGTAGAGCAGATGGCGAGTTTACCCATTTCTACGCCTATTTTCAGTACGTAAATTAATAAGTAATATGTGGTTCCTCTTCTATTTGTAAAAAAAATATATTTTATTGCCTAATTAATAAGGTAGGTTACCTACGAGTGTATCTACTTCCTGGAATAAAATGACTGTTCCTTTTATGTGAAAATTGTTATTCATGAGCAAGTATTAGGATAGAACGTGCAATGTCAATAAACTGCCTATAATCAGTAGGTACGAGTAGTTACAGTTCAAATGATAAGCCGCACGAGCTTACTTAACATGTGCGTGGCGTCAGTGCTGGCCCAGATGACATTCCTCCTGCAATCGTTTAGATAGGATGCGTTATGTATGGGGTTATGGTACACAAGGAGTGCGCCAAGCCATTTAAAAATTTAATAGATATTTATTTGCATACATACAGGATTTTTTTCGTTGCCACCCTTAACGAAGGGCACGTACCCTATATAATACATCAAATAAAGTAAGTTTATGCCAAAAAAAATGTTGGGAAACGATGTAATTTTTTTAGATTTTTTTTTATTACTTGATCGGGCGAAGTTTATGGTGTCCAGTGTTTATGATAGTTTATTCATACACAGATATTAATTATTTCTCGTAAAAAAATCTTGCTTCACGTGTCAATGTGCATTTATACAGAAAAACGCAGTCTATTTACTCAACTTTGGACCCTAATATTTTGGAAACCAGACACTTCCCAGGTATGCTTCCATGGAGAAAAATGATCGTGATGATGAGATTCCGTAGTTTTCGGGAACGTTGACGACCAAAAATCATACCTGTATAGAAATGGTTGTATTCCTGAAATGGGGTAGCCTGAACGTTTAACAAAGCACGGACAGATGTAAATTAACAGTTACAAAATAGAAATATTAGTTACAAAATAGAAATATTAGTTACAAGTTGCTAGAACGTCCGAGTTCTTTAGTCGTATGCAGCTGATGTAAAGCCCCGTATCAGCACGTGCAGGACTATACGCCAACCGTCCTGGCACACGCAGTCATAAAACGTTATATGACAGCGCGTGCCACGACGGTTGGCGTAAAGTATAACAAGAAATATCTCCTAGTGTTAGTACAGAAATATAAGTGACTAGAACTTATCTGGTTGAGACACAAAATCCATAAGTCGCAGTGTAGAACCTAATTTAAATTTTAAATAATCTTGTCCTCAAACATTATGTTATACCTACGTAGGTTTAGTCCACTGGCTATCGCTGTAATTCATAGATACATAAATACATAGCCAAGTTAGGTATGTACCTGTGCTGTTCCGATATTCATCTAAGGTTCCGATGCATAAAAATCTACATAGGTAACTGTCAAGTTTCATCAAAATCGGTGAAGTAGTTTGTATTAGTGTGATAGGGTAACATATCTACATAAATTCTTACAGGTTATTGGTTATTTTGTATATACAGGATGTTTTTTTGTGGCCACCTTTAACGAAGGGTACATACTCTATACATGAAATAAAGTAAGTTTATGCCAAAAAAAATGCTGGGATTTTTTTTTTTTTTTTTAAATTAAATTCCTTGGTCGTGCGAAATTTATAGTGTCTAGTGTTTATGTTAGTTTTTTTATAGACAGATATTAATTATTTTTCGTGAAAAAATCCTGCTACGCGCGTCTATGTGCATTTATGCAGATAAACGCAGTCTATTTACTCAACTTTGGACCCTAATATTTTGGAAACGAGACACTTCCCAGATATGCTTCCATGGAGAAAAATGATCGTGATGATGAGGAGATTCCGTAGTTTTCGGGAACGTTGACGACCAAAAATCATTCTGTATTTAATTACATAAATCTCATATGCCTGATTTCAGAACTAACATGTTTTGTATGCAGTAACACAGATAATGTGGTCATACACATAGTAACTAGCGCCATCATCAAAAAGGAACTATTACGGTGAAACACACATTAGTAGATAATAGCAGGATTCGTGACACTAGCGACATCTGTTAATGATATTGAGATTCTCAACCGATCGTCATTGAAAATCTATAAACTGAGTGCGATAGATGGCACTGCTGATATCTACATTATTTTTCTATCCCTGAATAAATGCTGTTTTTTATTATAAAGCTGCCCCAATAAAGTAGTAAGTACCTACTTACCTATTAAAAAATATTTATAATTAAAGGTGCTTCATTGAGTTATTATAAACTAATGATGATGATCTCCGACCGTATATCGGCCAAGGCGACCAATCTCTACGGAGATTGGCCAGGTACGCAGGAGACATTATAAGTGTGTGCGCAAACACAGATGCACTCTCTATTCCCTCACTCTCATAGTCCGATACTATTATTATATTACTAAACTAATATTACTAATAAGGTAAAAAACATGTTTAATGCAATGTTTATTTAATTAATTCATATCAGTATTATTCAAGTAAATTATAGCAAAAACCTAAACTTAACTAAATAGCCATTAAGCTTAGCTTTGTCAAACTGGGCTAGTACAGTCTTTCAGGAAGTATTCAGGAAACAAGTTCCGCTATAGGATTTAGTTTAGGTAAAATTAATACTTATATCTTATTTGTCTTTTCTGACATCCACTCTGAAATCAATAAGTAGATCAATTAAATGCTAGTTACATACAAAATGTTTCTTTTGTACGTAGGTAGACATTGAATTTACAAAGAACCGATTAACTTTTATAGACTAGCTGAAGTCAACTATACTGCTGTGGCTAGACTAAGAATGACCTCTAATAAATATATGATGGACTAGTGGACGCCCGCGACTCCGTCAGCGTGGACTGCAGAAAAAACTAAATGTCGAAATTATCCGGGAGAAAAACATTTTCCCCGGATAAAAAGTAGCCTATACGTTAAGTTGGAGCTGTCACAATATATTCCTGAAAACTGCATCGAAATCAGTCTAGCCGTTTCTGAGATTAGCGTGCACAAACATCGATCCGTTACAATTTTATTATATGTATAGAAGATAGAAGAAGATGATAGATATGATGTAGCTTGTCTACAACTCATGCAGCATCAGCGTCGGGTTTGAGCAGAACCTAGCAGTCTAGCTAGCTGTTTATGTTTGAATACAGTAGTTTATATTATGTAAGACCTCGTAGACGTTGCATTTTGCGCGGATTTTGTAGTTATTGCCCATGTTTGAGAGGATCTAGTATCTAGTTATGTTTAAGTGTGTAGACCTCATAGTCGCGTACGGTGAAGTTGTAGTCGTGATGCAGCTGCGCCGCGATGCCGTCCCCGTACGAGTGCAGGTTACTGTAGCTGTCGGCGTTCTGCTGGCAGTTGCTCGCGATCAGCAGGTCTGCGCCTGCGCCGAATATCGGTCCGCAGCTGGACAAGGGATTAGCGAGTACATTGTTATATCTTATAAAATTATTAATAAAGAAAATGGAAAAAATTCTTCATCCGAGTGGGAATCGAACCCACGACCACTGCAAACCGTGCCAGCCGCTATAACCACTAAGCCACCGGGTCAATTACTCGGATGACGAATTTTACCATCTCTTTTCTAAATTACATATTGGCAACGTTATTCTTCATCCCGATAGCTATACACTAGCCAAATCTCGGCAAACAAAGCTGAATCCCTCAGCACAATGTTTAAAGATGAAACGATCAACCATATCCTAACGGATTATATTAATGGAGAAGTGTTGTTATATCTATCTAATACTTAATAAGAGGTAAGGTAGTATTTACAGAGATTTTTGGGGGAGGCCTATATGTTCACTAATGGCAGTAGTTGCCTTCTCATGGCAGATATGATGATGATCTACAAAAGGGGCATTGTGCACAATCTTCATAAATAGAGCGAAAGGAAGGTGGAAATGCCCATCATTTTTAAAACTCTTCCGTCACCGATTGGGTAACTGACAGACAACGCACAGCCGAAACTACTGGGCCTTAGATGCAAATTTTGTATGTATTACTCTCGCTAATAACTACGCAGGGGAAGTCGTGGGCAAGTAAAGCAAGGACATTAGTAATGGTCCTAGGGGAAGAGGAATGGCGTAAGTACATACTCAGGGTCGTAGCACAGCGCAAGCGCACGCCTGGTGACGTCATGCTTCTCGGGCGGGTCTCCAGCGAATAGGAAGGCGCGCTCGGCCGGTAAGTACCCCCCCGCGCCGCCCGCCGACCACGCGCGCTCGCTGTACCCGCCCAGCACCGCGCCGCCCGGCAACTGACAGACATAGATAGTTAAATACACGACTGGGTTTCCAAAATATGTCCGGCAGGTAGCTGTCATACACAGTGGTGACAACTTGGGGGTTTTACCCCTAAATTTAGGGGGAAAAAGATAACTAGGGGGACTTTTAGGGGCAGATTTTTTTTATGGGTACAACGACTCAACGTGTATTGTACGTTTCATAGAGTACCACATTTTAAAATTCAAAAATCTTGGGGGTACATTGTATGTGGGTTGGCAACACTGGTCATACAGATTCAGCTGTGGTGGAGTAAAAATGGAGTAGCCAGAGTGCTTGTAACAATGTAACATCGTTTCGCATTGACGTTCTTTGTAGCAACACCAGTAGCGGTTAGACACCTGAGTTCGGCGGGAAAAGCTGGAAGGGTGCAGATGTTATTTTCTTGTGAAAATAAAAAATTATTTGTAAATGGCTTGCATGTGTCCGTAAAGTGATGTTTTCTGGTAGATAAGTTATATTTTGATTACTTATGATGTGAATCTAGTGCGTGTGCATGGTTTTGTATGCAGGTAAGCCGAGTAAAACTTTAGCCGGATTACAATCTCTTCATGGTTGCATGTAAGTTGTTTCTGCAATAATTTTTCATTTTGACTAACTTTACACTTGTTCTTGAGGATTTTCCCGACGTTTCCATTCATCATCATCATCATCCATCATAAATTCAGAGATCATTTACTAAAGACAATGGCTGTATGGGCTTAGTTCCCCTTGCCTTTCCTTCGGGATAAACTAAAAAAAATAGACACGTGATTTGGCTAACGCACAAAATGCACGGAAGGAGATGCAGCTGATGCATGCAGGGTTTGAAATTATCAAGATAAATATTTTTTTGGATAATTATCTTGATAATTATCCAAGCTGATTTATCATTTAACTTCGTGAAATTTTCTTTATTTAAATGATAATATATTTATCCCAAGGAGGGTGTAGGTTTTTAAGTATTATTAATTAAACAGCAAAGAATATATGTGAGAAATATACAATTTAATTCAGATTTTGTTTTTATGACGTCAAACAAAAGTAAGAACGTACCAAAAGAATAGAAATTCACACTTTTCTCGTCAGAGAAACGGTTTTTTTGTTTAGTTTGAGGCATAGATAACAGAAACACAGGAGATGGGCCGCTAAGCGCACTTAGTTTGAGTTCTGATGTAAGCGGCTATAAGCCACACTTACATTGACATCAAAATAATAACACAAATTACACCCAACATTGATAAATCTCTGACACTCACACATTTAAGGCGGTACTCTCATTGGCGCGCACACATTGCTATCTACTGTGTAAGTACGCGCCTCAGTATAGCAAATACATTCAACAAATTTCACACGTACGCTAGTGATTGACTGTCGATAAATTTGTTATCGAGCACTTGCGTTGTTGCACATCGCGAACAATTTAGGCTTTAGTAGCTGGTCACAATACAATTTTAAACATGTTTTTACTTAGCTTCATCTTAAAATTCAACCTACTTTTTCTACTTCTCGTTGTCCGATTGAGCTTAGATTTTGAGTTGCATCACAGTCACAAAAGTATGAGGTCACAAATAAAAGGTTATTTTTCTTGAAGGGATAAAGAATAAAGTAAATTCGTAGCGGAGTCTTTAATAAATTAGTACGGTATGTAAATGTTCGATGGAAATAAAAAACTATAATAATATGCTTATTGGTAGTCATTTATTATCTACATTTTTATCACCATTATTAAACGGGCAATCAATGTTGGGGTACCCCATTACGTCTCCTAAAATTATGTAATAATAGTATTTCCTAATTTTAAATGACATAAAGTCATAAATATGTCCTAAGTATCACTACATAGTATAAAACAACCTCGCTTCCCGTTATCTGTCTGTCTGTCCCTATGTATGCTTAGATCTTTAAAACTACGCAACAGATATTATAATTTAAAAAAATATTTATTAATAAGAAACACAAAAATAAAGAAAGTTGACTTTGCACACATCTACATTAATTTAGGTACTTTGTTACACTAATAATAATAAGTAATTCACCATTGTTTTACATAAACATAATATTTTTTAAACTCTCAAAATTATCTACTTAACATTAGTTATTACTCGTAGGTACTATTCGCGGCAACGTGACGTATCGACAACAAGAAATGACAGGTACAACTCTATGTCAAAGCGCTTAGCAGCGGCCGTGCGCGGGAGCGGCCGATTCAATATGCGCAATTATCATCACTCGGTCAAACTGATTTCAACACCAGGCATGCTACACTTAGCGATCAATGTATTAGGTTCAATCGTTAGGTTACATATGTCACTCAGTGAAAATTATTTTAACGAAATAAAATGAAATTTGGGTATAAATGCTAGAAAACAAAATTGTTATTGTACTTACCTATGAAAAGTGACCCCTTCAAGTTTATGGTCACTTCGATTCTTGCACACAACCACTGAACAAGCAGGCATTATAAAAAAACACTCCCGTGTGACGCGTTAGGCAATCAAGTCCCGACTGATTGCGTTTTCGCGATGTTTGCCTATTTTGTTCATAGTTCAATTACACCGCCCACGCCCCCACGGCCACTCTATAGATCTCTGTGGTTTGAGGTCTAGCGCGTTTGGATACGCAAATGACGTTCAAATACACATAAATAAATGAGATTATTTTAGTATTTGATTTTTATATTTATCAAAGATAATTATCAAGATAATTATCACTTCGAACCCTGGATGCATGTAAAGGCCCGCATCAGCTTGGCACCGTAAGGACTAAAGTACCTAGATACGAGAGATAGTTTCTTATATTCACAATTTAGTACATTGCACAAAACATACATACATACATATAATTACGCCGTTATCCCTTATGGGGTAGGCAGAGCACCAAGGGCCGTTAGAACCACATGGTGCCACTTCTGACCAATTTTTGAGGGTATAGTTGAGATGTACAAGTTCGATTAGCAGTGACAGGTGGTCAGCCCATCGCCTACAAAATACCATGACCTTCTACTGACTTGTACAGTATGCTCGGGAAGAGGCTCTTCCGAAGAGCACTCCCAAAGCAGCATAGAAGAAGAGAAAACGCCATCTATGAAAATGGTTGTATACTAATAGGTAATTTGTCGTAAATATTCCCTTTATTTTATTCTTTATTCCTAAATTTTTCGTACATAAGTATTGGATTTGTACACATACGATTGATGTGCGTGATCTCATTGTTTAAATATCCGCAAGCTAAAAACAATTAAAAAAAAACACTTTGTATTTTGCCGCCGCCACCCGCGCGTATTTGGCGGCGTCGCTTGCGCATATTCGCGATTCTAATTTTAAAATGAATAACATTTTACCACAGAGTTTACATTCCAAATATCAAGCGTGATTAATTAAATTAACAATAAAATGGATTCGTTTCAAAGAATGTTTACGCAATATTACAAGACCGTGAATGTGATAATGGTGTACCTACCTACTCGTATCTAAGTACTTAGGTACTTTATGTACCTACTTACCTATTAGTGAAATGACTACGAATTCATTGTCTGTTATGCTTTAGTGAGACTTTACTTTGTTTAACAAGTGTGCTTGTTGTAACAACTAGGATTCCTCGCCAGTAATCTACACGGAAACTACGTAAGTATTTACCTACCTCCTACCTATATCCCATTTCATTCATTACAAACACTGCAGGAGGGTAACCAATATTGTATGATTTTTAGGACTAAGTATATTTTAACCCTTAAATGGACAATGTTGTTTTTAAACAACATACTAAACATCACAGATAAAATTGACCTTCTTTTAATTTTTTGTTAATTTTGACAACTAGTTCTTATTTCTGAACGAATTTTGTACTTTTTTTAATGTTGGCACTATCAAAAAAAAAAGTATAGTAAATTCATGTCTAGATTTTTTACTCATTTTTCCTAGACAGTAATACATGTCTATTACACAAATTAATTTTTTTTTAAACGTGAAACAAAAATCGTCCATTTAAGGGTTAAGACAGCCTGAGCTACATCTTCTTAGCAGAGCTTTACACTTACGTAAGTGTACATAGAGATAGACCAGGGTGTGCGTCGGTGTTAGAGAGTCCTTTTTTTGTACACATAAATGCAAAACTGAGCGTATGCCGCGTGCATTACGAGTATACACAGACTTGGCTATTTGTTGAACTATAGAAGTAGTATGTATACAGGGTGTAACAAAAGGGGTATGTTAAGCGAAAAGCTATATGAACAGCCCACTGTAGAGAACCTATCCACAAAATTTGAGACCTGAATCACATGTTTATTTTTCCGGATAGTATGGAGAATTTTTAAATATCTAAGGAATTTTCATACAATCTTGAAAAATAAAAATGTGATTTCGAGTCTTAAATTTTGTAGATAGGTTCTCTATAGTGGGCTATTTACATAGCTTTTCGCTTAACGTACCCTTTTTGTTACAGGATAATGTAGTCGCGTTGGACATAAGAAAAGTCTACATACTTTGCCTTCTCATAACACATCGTGTTACCTTGTAAGCTGGACTTATGACGGGGTAGATTAGTCAAGTTACCTGTACGATGACGAGTACCGGTGCCACACCGTCGCAATGCGAGTGGAAGGCTTGCGCTGTGTACCCGTGTGTGGACGCGCGGAACACCAGCCGCCACGGCTGCTTGCCGCTGCCACACCTGGAGGGAGGAAGTGCTGGTGTTAGTCAGCTTAAACTCCTTCTTCAAGGGGCATAGTGACTGTACTGAGATAACATCTTATTGCAGACAAAACAAAGTGTAAGGCTACCATTCCACCTGTGATGGGCTATGCTATGTGTCTGCGGATGTGTGTGATGTTCATCAGTCAACTTCATTGGTCTATGACAGTGGTTCCCAAAGTGGTCCAGGTGGACCCCCAGGGGTCCACAGGAGACTTGATGGGGGTCTACGTTGGCGTGAAAAAATGGGGCTTCACAATTAATTTGTATGTGGTGTAGGCCTGCAGGGGTCCACGAGAATCAGTTAACTTTTGAAAGGGGTCTATGAGAAAAAAAAGTTTGGGAATCCCTGGTCTATGATGTCAATGAATTTGATTGGTGGATATCAAACTCATGAATAGCAATGTATCATAGCACAACTCTGGTGGAAAGGCAGCCCCTTACTTAAATATACTTAAACTACCAATCTAAGCAAGTGCAAGTCAACTAAATGAAAACCAGTATTGTAAAGTAGGTATGTACTGACCAATTAGCAATGATAGATTGGAAGGAGCTCTTCTCTCCCTGCAGAATCAGGGAGCCTTCAAACAGGTTTACTGCTAACCTGAAACGTGGTAAAAAACAAAATTGGACATTCGTAACATGAGTAATAAGCAGGAAACTACCAGGATAGTGACTTAAAATACTTACAAGCCTATGTGTTTATGAGTGATGTGCCGTTCGTCATATCTTTCGTAATACATAAACGGTCATACTAGGAATCCATATAGAGAGAACCAAAAAGCCCCAGAAGAATGCCATATGAAAGCCAGAGTTTCATGTATCCTTGCACCGGATGACCATATTATAGCTCGCCATGGAATGTCATACCTAGTCTTCTAGTACTATGTTAATTCTAAAAAATCATTGCGCTACTTCCGTCCACGTGCAAGCCACAGAGTTTCCTGTATCTCTGTACTAGTGACCATATACTGGCCGCTTGGTCTAGTAGGTAGTGACCCTACCTGCGAAGCCATAGGTCCTGGGTTCGAATCCCGGTAGTAATGATGAATATTGATGTTTGTTTCCGAGTCATGGATGTTTCTATACTTATCTATGTATTTATATACCTCTTAGTACCCACGACACAAGACCTTAGGGATCTTAATGTGGGACTAGGTTAATGTGTTGTGTAGTGTGTGAATATTTATTTATTATTATTATTTATTATTATTATTATATAGTTTACCAAGGACCACCATACCTAGTCTACTTGTACTGTATTTGTATTGAGTATTACCGTCCACGTGAGCGCGCGTCAGGCGGGGCTCGCGGAGCATGCAGCGCGGCACGTCGGTAACGCTCCAGGGACAGCTCCATCGGCACTGCGCCGGTAGGCTCCACCTCCTCCGCGAATACTGTGCTGTCTGAAGTACACAGATTGTAGCCAGACGAGAAACACTTAACACAATCATCCGTGCTCATAAACTACAGAAGGGACCACAGGCAATAAAGGGAAAGTTTGTGAAGTAAGGTGGAAGCACATCTGCACTGTCATAGAAACTTTGTAGCTAATAATGATGGACTAATAAGGAAATTATGCTTTTATCTTTTCCATCTCATATAAGGTACTGCGGTTCGTTTTATACGTGCTACGAGTATAGTATAACCTATGATCAATGGCATAAGGCAACTGCATAATCAACTGCCACTGATATGTCTGAATACAACAATAAAATGATATATGCCTTCAGCAGTGTTGCTACTCATCTCATACATTGTTCAATCTATTAGTATCATTAAGGACTATATTCTCTGATGCTCTCAGCAATGCTACCAAGATGTCAATACTAACCAATCAGCAGCAGCCGGACATGCTGCATCAGCGGCGCGAGATGCGTGCACACACGAGCTCGCTCCTCTTCCGTCCAGTGCGCGGCGGGCTGAGTCACTCCCGCGCGCTGCTTGGCCCAGGCGAGGGTGCAGCGCCATACTTCCTCCTCCACCAGACAGAGCTGTGAGCAGAGGGTGCTGTTGTAAGCTTAAAACAGAATTATTATTATATACATAATTGCCGATATAATATATCTAGTGGTTGCCCATGACTTCGTCTGCTTAAACATTAGAATTCTTGTTTTCGTGGGAATGTCGGGAATAAGTTATTATCAGTAGGGGTACTTTACAATCTCTCTCACAGTGTCTATTCTCCTCCCCAGCTCCTTTTTTTTGTGTAAGACAGATATTTATTTTGCCTAGTGCTCGGTGGAGTTGGTGTTTGAACACGATATACTTGTCTAACTGAAGGTTTTTATATTGTAGTTTTTTCATTTAACATAAGGTATTAAAGACAGGGGTGTAAGTGGCAACTAATACCATAAAACCAGTCAACGTCACATGCCCGGAGTGCACCCCACTTATTAACCAATGAGACTTTGTATCTAAAAGCTTGTACATAATATTTAGAATGACTAGGTAACATGTTCCATTGGATTTGTTACCAATATGTAAATTGTTGTATTTGTGCCTGAAAAGCAGTGGTAGGCTCACCCCTTACCATGTGGGACTTAATAGGCTAACCAGTGAAAAGTGGGTGTAAATTGCACACTTTTGCCCAACCTCTATTGGGCATGATTATAAGTATGTATTAAAGATACTAACAAAATCAGAGGATATGAGCTTGATAAGAGCCTCTTTAGGAAGGTTAAGGAATGCATTGGTCTTCACACATTCTGCAGCGTTGTCTCCTATGAAGGTGATGCATCTCTCCATGAATGACGAAGCACTCTTCCCACCTGCAAGGTATTATTTAATCTAAATAAAGGTGCAACATAGTGTGAATTAAAGATAATTATTTTATAACAGTACCAACCTGCAGGCCTGTTTTTGTTATATACAATAAGACATGTTTCCATGACCAAGAAGCATGATTAGATAGTAAATAAAACTCAAAACTGTAAAACTTATACATATTTAATTTGAAGAACTGGGCAGCAACATTATCTTTGTTACATTATACTGGTACACTTGTAAGATCACACTTATTTCCTAGGAATGTCTGACCACTTAAAACAAAAATAACCTAAATTCACGCCACGGCGTTAGGGTTCACATTCTGTATAAGAGTTATGTTATCTCCTTTCATCATAATTCTTCCAATCTGTCTACGATTCTTCGTCTTCATATGCACTTCCTCAGCTTCATCTAATACGATATTCATGTACTCATCAAAGCCAACAATGTGTCCCTCAATCCTGAGATTCACGTTCTCATAGAGCCAGATTTGCACACGACTCCGGTTTTGAAGATATCTGAAGATAAGGTTGATGGGTTGTACCATCACCTTTTGTACTTTCGGTGGGCCTTTGTAAGCCATTTTCACTTTATTATGTATTTTTTGGATAAAACCTTATGATAAAGCCGCCAAGCCGGTTTTTTTTTCACGAAACAAAAGTCAAGAAAAAGCGAAGCCAAAACCATAGACAAACAAAACAAGGCCGCCCCGCCCATAAAGGTGATAGAGGAAGGTGGAACCAAACAAATGTCAGTTGTAGTAAGAGTTATGGTCGCGTTTATAAAAGCTGCATCTTGTTTGATCGTTGTTTGATCATGTTTTTGGCAAAAAGGGCTGATTTGGATTTGCCAAACTCACAGACATCTATGCCAAGCCCACGGATTTAACGATTTAACACCATTTTTATGGCCAAACCCGTAAAATACCACAAAAAGAGACCACTCTATTTCCTTCGTACGTAATAAAAAAAGAACCGGCCAAGTGCGAGTCAGACTCGCGCAAGAAGGGTTCCTTATTATTATCTACATAATAATAACGGCACAAAATCACGTTTGTTGTATGGGAGGCCCCTTCATTAATAATTTTATTTATTGTAATGTATTTGTTTTTTCATGGTTTCAAGTTTCTACTGCACGCGTATGATGAATTTGGTGAGAGCGAGATATCTCACTTTTAAACGTCAAACTCACAGACCTATTAATAACTAGATAAACTAAGTGTATGTACTTTGCATGTAAAAATTGACTTAAGAATTAAAATAGACACCTCGTGCTCAAACCAGACTGAGTGAAATAGGGCTGATAGAAGTGATTTGACGTTTAAAAGTGAGATATCACGCTCTCACCAAATTCATCACCCGCGTGCTGTTTCTACTATTTATTTAGGTTTATCGAGCAAAGAAGCGCAAAAAATCACGTTGGTTGTATGGGAGCCCCCTGAAACATTTATTTAATTTTGTTTTTCGTATTAATTGTTATACGCGGCAGCAGAAATACATATCGCAGTTCTTAAAGATACTGACTAGTGACAGTCAGACAGACAGCGAAGTCTTAGTAATAGCATAGAGGAATAACTCCATCTATGATGATTTTTACTCCTCTGCTTTGGCTTAAAAGGAAGAACACTCTTGTCTTTTATTCCTCTATGGCAGGGATTCCCAAACTTTATTTCTCATAGACCCATTTTAAAAGTTATCTGGTTCTGGTGGACCCCCTGGTGGACCTACAGACTACACCACATACAAATTAATTGTGAACCCCCATTTTTTCACGCCAATGTAGACCCCCATCGAGTCTCCTGTGGACCACTGGGGGTCCACCTGGACCACTTTGGGAACCACTGCTCTATGGTAATAGGGTCCCGTTTTTACCCTAAAAACTGAAACCCTAAAAATATGACATATCATAGATCTCATGCTTCTGAACTAAACACACTCCTTTTATTAAATCTTGGTCGTGTTTATTATTAACCCATTAATGGCCAAAGGAAAACTATAAGGATTTACTTTAAACTTTTTTATTTAATTATAATAAGGCCTACAACAAAATATGATATCATGAAAAAAAAGGGAAAAAAAATGTTTATTTTGTTTTTATAGGGGTGTACCCAAATTGGCACACTGGCTACTTAAGAGTGATAATTTTTATAACAAGTTTTTTCAATGTTCCATATTAGAATTAGCAGGTTTGCCACAATAAATGTCGAAACTGTAACAATAAGCTGCTACCCAGTTTTTGTACCTAAAACGAACGGGTTTCCCTCCAATAAATTGTTTTGCCGAATGATGACCGTAATATTTCACCATGGATTCATCTATGGAAATATTTCACATATATAATATAATCACGCCTTTATCCCTTATGAGGTAGGCAGAGCACCAAGGGCCGACAGAACCACGTGGTGCCACTTCTGACCAATTTTGAGGGTATAGTTGAGATGTACAAGTTCGGGTAGTAGTGACAGGTGGTCAGCCCATCGCCTACAAAACACCAAAACCCTCTTGTCCCTCTACTGACTTGTACAGTATACCCGGAAAGAGAAGCAGCTGTAGTATTATATGTTTTTTTTTCACCCCCAGAGCAGCATAGAAGAGCATGGAAATATTTTCATGGAAAGTATTCCACTGGTTGAACTTTTTCATAAGCATATCCGCAAGTTTTCGTACTATTATTTTGATTAGAGTATAAGTTACTATAGTCAGCAGGGTAAATACTTTATCATCAAAAAAAATTTCAAATATTTTTACAGGAGCAAGATCTTTCACTGCTTCTTCCATGCGGTTCTCGTTTTGTTTTTGACTGTCAGTTTCTGTATTGGAGTTTGTATAATTTGGGGTACACTAACGCCAAACTGGAGTATTCGATGTGGAGGAACTGGTATATTTGGATGATAATTTGCTTGAGGTAGATTGTATCTAATTCGGGCTCTTTTGGTAGCTAATGGCTCACCATCGCTGCTATTTTCTGAATCCGAAAGAACACCAACATTACCTCAACAAATACCTCAACATTTCCGGGAACATCATTCGGCAAGTTAGGTGGAGAATCGTCATCAAAACCCTCTTCTACGTCAGTAACAACACTGGGTTCTGGTGGAATTATAGCTAGATCATACTCCAATCCGTCATTATCTTCTAGGATGGAATATATGGCCTTTTCTAAGCCTTCAAAGTTGTTACTGGCACTATATCTACGCCTAGGACTCATTTGAAAACTCTGAAAGAAATTAGATAATATTAGTTCTCTTGTGGCCACTGTACCCAAATTGGCACAGCAATATTTTGAATGTCACAAAAACTTATATTCTTATTATACGTAACTGCAATATAGCACAAATCAATAATTATTTATTGAATTTCATATAATTTTAAGTAAGCATAGTGTTTATATTTGTCTACATTTAATAATATTTCAAAAACAATACATACCTCCACGACGATCTCGTTAAGAAATTTCAGAAAATCACTATCACAAAATCACAAATTATAGCTAAAACTTATTATTGCAAATTAAATCAGAGTACTTCGAACTACTCAAAAATGTATCAATATTTCCTCTGTTATCAATACTTTTTTTTTCTACCCTCAATAATTAAGTGTTCCCAAATGGGCACGGCAGCCAAGTATGGGTTAAATATCTTATTACAAGACGTTATTGTACTTTTACAATCATGAGGAGACAAAATTTTTTTTAAAGATAAACCGAAGAAACAATGAAACAAAAAGTGTGCGATGGCCGGGAATCGAACCCGGATCAACTGCTTGGAAGGCAACTATGCTGACCATTAAATCTTGGCATATATTATAAATATTTTATTTACCGGGTCTATCCTGAATCTCCATTGCGGCTGCTAATAAGGTGCAAGCACTTTCAACGCTAAGCGTAGAAGTAACATGGTCTTCACAAGCTGCGCGAAGGTCCTCTACACCTAAATCAGCAGCCAAAGTCATCATCTCAAACACTCCTGAATCTTGAAGAAGAAGCTGTCATGACAGAAATGAAATAACATCAACAAAATTAGCAAATAATTTGCTATTATTATTTCTGTGCCATCTCTTGTCCATTTTATCAACTATTAAACTCACTACGTAGGTTTTCTAACATTCAATAGATGGCGCTAAATAAAATACATATAAAACTTTCGGTAAATTCTAAATCGTAAAAAATTTTGTAATTAATATATTTAAATTACCTTTCCAGTGTAAACATACTGAATAAAGTGTTTAAATGTTTCAGGCTGGACATGGGCCATTCTGATCGGTGTCGGCTGTCCGCCGGCAGATGGCGTTACGGGACATCCTGGTATGCGACAAATTTCTCCACGTTTTGTGTTTTGGAAACTTTTGCATCTGAAACAAAGGAAAAAAACTTGGAAAAAAACACGCAATAAATTGTGGGTTTGACCGGTTTGACCTGTTTGACACAAATTAACATTGAGATCGAAACACAAACACAAAAACCTTATAGCTACTAGAATAGGCATTACCCCTATCTGACGGACAAAATTATAATATTATAATAAAATATTATATCTACTAATAACTATGATATTAAACTCATTGACTAATAATTTATATAAATAATTATGCATTATCAATAGGTAGGAAAAGGGTAGGAACCTAGATAGATAGATAAGATAGGTACTAATCTGTCTGTCTGTCATTAGATATAATTTAATATTACTTATTATGAAAAAGCACTTTAGTCGAATCCAGCAGGAACTCTAATATTGTAAAACTATCAGCCACTTCAAAAAGCATATTTTCTGAAGAGAAGTTGGAGTTGCATCCTTTAATTAAAAACCGATAATCTCTGTGGAATTTATAACAGTAGGTATCGGGTTTGTAGGAAAAACTTACAAATACCTAGCTATGGTCATACTCGCAGAGAAATAGTATGACGAGAGGTGTCTCTCTTGACGAGAGGTGTCTCTCTTGACGAGAGGTGTCTCTCTTGACGAGAGGTGTCTCTCTCTCTTTTTTTTAAATTATTTTACTTACAGATAAATAGTATGAAAATGCTTTAAGTAGGTAGTTATTTATTTTATTGATAACATTATAAAACTGAAAACTACCATTTATAATTGATTCCTTGAAACAGGCATGACGTACAAACTTACGCAACGGAAATTAATTTTTATTAACCGACTTCAAAAAAAGGAGGGGGTTCTCAATTCGTCTGTATGTATAATATTTTTTTTATGTATGTTCACTGTCATATACAGATTTCAATTTTTTTTTTGTTGGATAGAGTTCACTTCTGAGGTGGTCCCATTTTCACCAGGTCAGGATCTGATGATGGGATCCAGGAGAAATCTAGGGCAACCACCGAAAATTGTATGCTCGTATGGTGCTTTTTCATATTTATTTATTTCTCTAGGAAAATATGGTACATAAAACAAAACTCAATCTTATTAAGGTACAATATTAAGTACAATTCAAAGTTCTGAACCAGATTGGGTTCCTTAGATTATTTATGTACACGTTATGATCAGAGTGTTTGAAGTGTATTTACCACATAACATTTTTAAATCGTTAGCAGTGTTATTTAAAAAAAAAGCAAATATTTTACTTCTTATCTATTTTTGTGTAGCATCTATATGCATTACTGCAGGACTAGCAGTCCTGTGCTGAAGAGGGCTTCAATAAGTAGTATACATCAGATGCATCTCTTCCGTGCATATCGTTGAAGTTGACTAAGCAACTCAGGGGCGTTCTCTCAGGCGCGATGGGCTAGTAACTTTCTCACTGGTCTTTACATCTTGCCCCGATATGCTAAACGTGGCTGTTAGGATCTCCTTCGCTATTCTGCATTTTTATGGCTACCCATTTGGGGAACACATTCGTGTGTATTGTACCTATATGTATCTATGTATATCATTAAAGGCATCACTTGCGGATTACATTATTGCTATGTAACTAGTGACGAGCTCATTGGAATTGGTGACGCCCTTTGCTAGTCGCCCAGCTAATTGAATCTCATCGAACTCTAAATTGAATTTAACTTCAAGTAATGTGTGTTCGTGTAAGTATATATACTTACAATTTGAAATTGCCTAGGTACCTAGGTTTAATAATATAATGGTTTATTTAGCGTTCTTTCAAACACAAACCATAGAAGAATGAAAATTTATTAATACGAGTTACTTATTTATAAAATGTTGGAAAGTTAACTTTGACATTATTTTCCTGTCGTTGTCCGTGGTTTCAGGATTAATAGATTAACTATTGAGATTTGTATTCAACCGGTGTTGACCGTACGGTACATTAATCCATTAATCAGTGTGATGTTGGGTCGATTTAATCAATTTAATCTGAGCAGAGATTAGGAATCATTAATCTTGTTCGATGGTGTTGACGTCCTATATACCTACCTAAATTAAGTTGGTACCTACCTACCTAGTAAATACATACAACCCATCTGTTTACTATAATCTCTGTGGTTTACTGTGTATTTTTTACGAACCTACTTACGGTTGTAGTTCGATTTTAACTCTTGTCATACACGGTTGTGACCGCGGGTTACACGATTTAGAATTATTTAAATTAGCTAATAAATCTGAAGATAATTTTATTAACGGAAGTAAGTACTAGAATAAACTTCCCGGCGGAATAGTTGTCGACTCTGAAAGCCTGATAAAACTTGAGTCGTCGAAAAACGGTTGAATTCGACAACTTCGCAAATTTTCCCAAGTTTCTTAATATTTTCCAACAATGTCCATTATATTCGATAACAGGGAAATACTTTAGCGACTTGGCTCCGACTTACTGATGGTGGAACTTCTCGAAATCTTTAGATTATTATGTTTAAACGTTTATTTTCTACTTGGAAATCTTTTGGCCTGTTATGGCGGAGTGCCAATTTTAAAAGTGCCTTTATATACCTATCATGGGTTTACAGTTTTTTAGTGTCTATGTATGTACCGTGAAAATGATTACAACATTATAACATACTAGACGACCACGAATTTTTCGCTTTCTCGTGGAAAATTTGGGAAATAAAATAAACTCCTCTGGGTATGTTTGTGCAATATTTGAAGTAGTTCGACCAAGGAACCGTATTGACCCATTTTAAACTTTGCCCCCTTTTCATTCCCTTAGGGGATCTTTCATAATAATTAGATATTACTATAGATATGTAGATTTCAGGGTAGGATATGTAATGTAGCTAAGCATACTTTGTCTGCTAAACGTGTGTAAACTCCGAAATTAAACTCACAAGGAAAGTGTTTGCGATCAAACAAATTAAATTTAACGGAATTGAAACTCCTTGAGTAGGTAACTCCACAATCTCACAAAGCTGAATTTCAATATTCTACAGGAGTTGCACTACAAGGGTATAAACCATAGATTTATTATACTAGCGTATGATATAAACAAACTACTAACTGCTTTAGGAGTAGTTCTTTCGATATTATTTTATTTACCAATATGAAGTACCTATTTATTTAATCTTAGTCTACTTGATTGGCATGATGGGCATTTATTCCAGACAAAGATGGTTGGAAAAAGTAGGTAAAAGAATATAAGACTTTTCATCTCGCCATTTATTCGCATTTCCTATGCATTATTAATCACAAGTTTTCGCGTTGAAACGAAGTTGCGAAGTGTTTGTTTTGAAAACAAAGCAACTTCTAAACGATGTGGTTATCGTTGCGTTCGTTGTGCGACGTGACGCGACCTCTCCAGTTGTGAGCGTGACGTGTTGTCGCAAAGCTATGGATAAGTTTTAATAGTGTTTGTGCTTTGACAAATTTTATCACTTTTTAAACTGAGTACCTACGGAGTTAACAGAGAGTGCCCCTGATGCATATGGCAAAGGGAGATGGAGAAACGTCATGGGTGTTAATATAGGCTAGAGAACAGGGTCTGTTGGCTTATAAAACTTATTTCGCAGCTCTTGGTATAGCGATGCTTGTACAAGAAAATAGATCCTTTATAAAAACACAATCTGTAAGAGCAACGTCATCATGATTGATGATGCGGTAGCCGCGGCGCGCGACACTAGGGTGACACGCAATTTGCATTATCGCGCGAACTTGCCGAGGCCGCCCGCCGCTAGATGGCACTGTACGCAAACTCTGCTGATGCCACACAACTGTAATTAATCAAGTGCTTCAGCTGCTGTATTTTTTATGGATTTAAAGTAAATTAGAGTTGGGTACAGCTTGGAAAATTTATGGTCTTGTTTATAAAATAAAATACTTAATATTAAATTATGTGTTTTTGTACTTGAGATGTGATTGTTATTAAACAAGTTAGGTAGGTATACAGGGTGTTTGTGACAGCCAGGCAAATATTGATACCATGACTTCAGACCATGATTCTGAGGCGGAAAAAACTGAAAATTTTCGCAGGAAAGTTACAAAATTTTGCGACGTTTTTAAATGATCACTGAAAGCTCGAGAGACTAACGAACGTTTTATAAAGCTGCCTTCACAATGCACACAGCAGTGGTATCGCTGACCACACTCTCTGGCTCTGACGTTTAATAAGCGACTCGGATCGTCGCGTCTCGTACCGACATCCAATTTGTAGGAAATGTTGCTTCAATGAGGAAAATGGGGAATGGTTAAAACGAACCGACTGAAGTCCACTATTGTGTATGTAAAATTAGTAAAATACTAGCTGTTGCCCGCGACTTAGTCCGCGGCAACAAACAGAATAAAATATTTTAAAGTACTTCTGCGTAAATTATATTTTTTGTTTTATTTTCTTGTGGCAGAAGAACATACTGATTTTTTCCGCAACCCGATCTTGACAACGCGACATATAATTGGCCGTGTGAAAAGCAGTCTTGACGTAAGTCAATTCCAACGTGTTTAAACGTTTGCCCCTGTGATTTATTAATTGTTACAGCAAAAGATAACTTAACAGGGAATTGAATTCTTTTAAAATGTTGAATAACTTTTCCTAAGACGGTATTTTCATATCTCTCAAAATTTAGCTGGGCTGTTAAGGGTTCTGCATCAGGTTATCTAGACCTTCAATTTTATTACGTTATTAGAAAGTGCTTATCATGCTGAGCAACTTTTCCTAAGACGGTATTTTCATATCTCTCAAAGTTTAGCTGGGCTGCTAAGGGTTCTGCATCAGGCAGTCTAGACCTTCAATTTTTTTCTTTCATATCATTTCTACGTCATTTTATTCTTTCATACATATTTTTTGGATAACTTGAACCGTTTACGCAGCGCACGCAACGGAAGTCTCCAAAGTTGAATAATTTTCCCCGTTTTTTCCACATTTTCCTCTTATTCTTCGTCCCTATTGGTCGCACTGTGATGATATATAGCCTAAAGCCTTCCTCGATAAATGGACTATCCAACACAAAAAGAATTTTTTAATTCGACCCAGTAGTTCCGGAGATTAGCGCGTTCAATCAAACAAACAAACAAACAAACAAACTCTTCAGCTTTATAATATTAATATATAATATATATATATATATATATATATATAATAGCAGCCGCCCACGACTTCGTCCGCGTGAGGGGGCGTTGTACCCGTGCGAAGCCGGGCAGGTTGTTGTATAGACTGTAGCCTTCCTTGGTAAATGGGCTATCTAACACTGAAAGAATTTTTCAAATCAGACCTGTAGTTCCTGAGATTAGCGCGTTCAAACAAACAAACAAACAAACAAACAAACTCTTCAGCTTTATAATATTAGTATAGATAATAATATAGTATAGATATAGTAGGGTGTATGTGATACCCAGGAAAATACTGAACAAGTACCATTGTTTTGAATTATACGGCAGTGTTATTACTCGCAGGAAATTATTTTTTGATTTGATTATACGCAATGTTTGCTTTCTGCGCCAATTGTATCAGGCGATTCTGTAACTAGCTGAATGGGATTATTGCTTACTAGCAGCCGCCCACGACTTCGTCCGCGTGAGGGGGCGTTGTACCCGTGCGAAGCCGTGCAGGTTGTTGTGTAGACTGTAGCCTTCCTTGGTAAATGGGCTATCTATCATTGAAAGAATTTTTCAAATCAGACCAGTAGTTCCTGAGATTAGCGCGTTCAAACAAACAAACAAACAAACAAACTCTTCAGCTTTATAATATTAGTATAGATTGTGTGATACAGTACTGTTTTTTTGGATCATTTGTGACTCTCCTTTGAGGTTGATTAGTTAATTAAACTTTTTTGAGAGCAACTTTTTTTGGTAAAATCATCATAAAATCATCGTCAAATCTTAATTATAAATTTTATTTTAAAGTCATTATTTAAGGCCTACTTATACGAACCACATAATTTTTTTTCTGAAAAAAAAGAAAAGGGTCGGAAAAATTTGGAAATTTCCTGGGAAAAGTTTTCACTAGTTTTCATCTCAGAATCATGGTCTGAAGTCACCATATCGTATTTGCCTGGCTGTCACAAACACTCCGTATACTTATAATGTACTTACATACTTGTAACATATAGTCGCGACCTAACGTAAATATGTAAATAGCCAAATAGGTAGGTAATGCATAGCAATGAAAGATATAATATGAATACCCCCTCAATTGCATCACAAACTAGTCCTTTCAGGGGAATCCTACACAACCTTGTTATTTTCTTTGCCACCGGAATATTACAGTATTGAATTACACCAATCAGCATTAACCTTTCATCTCTCAATACAGCGGTTTGAAAGGAGTGAAAACTGCGGAGCATTCATTAGCAGGGAGCAAAGAATAAATAAAACTACCTAGTTACATACAGCCAGTAATTTGCGAGTAGCAAGTCGCGGCGTGAATGCCGAAATTAGAATGTTGCCAGCTTGGCGTGCAGATTGCAGTCTTCGCGACTGGCAACACCGGATACAGAATTACCTGACGAATAACGTTAAAGGGGCCGTAATTGTGAGTGAATTTGTCTAGCGTCTGGGATCTAGATTTTGTTGGGCTTTGCAATTTTAGTTAATCTTATGGAGGTTCGTTTGGATATTAATGAAGATAGTTTATTTATCTAAGTAGATAGCAGGCACAAAACTATTTGTTGTTTTCTCTATGTTTTACAACTGAAGCCATATTTCCTACTATGAAAGACAAATAAGAATTTTAATATCGCGCATTATTTGTAAGTAGGTAGTTATAACACGAGCTAGGAATATGATAGCAACACCAAGCAATATAGCGCGGGATTGTTCTATTTGGACAAAAATGAAATGTCTCCGCTTTATGGGATTTTTATATTGAATCGTTTGACAAAGTAGAGGCAGGACCCTGTATGAAATGCTTTAAATTTCAGTTTCCTATAAAATCTGGAATTTATTTGATAACTTCTACTCTACTTAGACCACAGAGAACAGTGGAAATTGCTGGTGAATGATGTAAAAAAAACTAAAGGTCATTAAATTATTAGTCATTAATTGCTCATCATTATCATAGTCCTTTCTTAAGTAAATTAAAATTGTCTTAAGTGAATTTTCCTCAATTGAATTCAATTTTGAATCGACTGACGAATAGAATTCATCCATGTAAATTACATGCATAATTTACATGGACGCCATTATAAGATATTTATGCAAAAATACGTTATTAAAATTAAATTTCCAAGATTTTGTTTCTTTCTAGAGAACGCGAGTGTTTTTGATAATAATTAAAGTAGAATTTATGTGTTTATGCCGTATTGAAGTATTGCTTCTTATTGTTTGCTTTTGTTGAGGATCCGAGCTGTGTGTTTGTTTATAATTTAAATTGCATCAAATACTGGCTATAAAGCAATTGGGTACCTATATCTGACATAATAGTGATAATAGTATGGGGGTGTTACTTGATTTTTACTTTGTTTGGTTGGATAACTTAACTCTTTTGCGCATGGCCGTTAAAGTAAGTATAACAAAAAGTATATTGAAAAATCTTGATCAAGTTATAAGGGTTCAAAATACGATCAAGCACTGCGGGAAAATGTAGGTAAGGCCCTTGCGCTTCGCTTATCTTGGCACTACCTACCTATATTTTTTTAAATAAATAAATTGTTTTTAATATTCCCTTCATTATGTGGTCACTTTGTAACGAGAGTCGCGTGACTCGCGAGTTGTAATTACGATTCACCAGTTTGCGCCTTTCGATAATAGGTGGCGCTGTGTAGCACGAATGCATTGTTTTTGTCTGCGCGTCGTCTGCAAAAACTTTCCTCATTTATTTGAACAAGTAAAGTATTTTGTTGTTCAACTTTTATTGTAAAACTGACACATTGTCGAGTCGAGTGGAAAATTGTTCTGAAAACACGAGTGTTATAATATTACGCCTCCCTCCACGGCCATAGGTAGAAGAGCAATAGGTAGCTGTGGTGGGCACAGAGACGGACTAACTTTACTCCTAGGTACAACGTGAAGTTAAGTGATATGCTATGAATATAGACAATTTGTCCCAGAAAAGGTTCCCTTTTTTGCTATCTTGCCCCAAAAAAACCCTGTTTCCAAAATGTACTCTCACATTTACTTTCACTGCAGCTAAAGGTGCGATGCAAAATCTTTGCTAAAGTATATATCATTCACACTTTCTGGAAAAATAAATAAATACATTACTTATTTAATTAGTTAATTATATATCTCAAATTGAGAGTTAATGTTCTATGTAGTGGGTCATTTTTTATAATTACTTTAGGTTATTCGCTACATAACATTCATCGTATTTATTTCTTTACCAGTATCGCAGATTTCGAAATATGGTTGGGCAGTAATCCATCTGGTGGGAGCACTTGATGACGTCGCACCATCAATCAACCCCCACCCCGCCCCCCACTCACTAATTAAGTACCAAATTATACCACCCCCTCTAGTACGCTGTGTCGGCGTGATAGATTAGTTACATAGTGGTTTTACAAGATAGGCATCATGATCATTGTGATTTTAGATCTTAAAATACATTATATTTGTGTAACTATCACAGTAGGTACATTTATTAATTATTTTTGTAACATGGTTTCTTTCGAAACTTATATGTATTGTCAAGGATTTGGCGTTTGTGTTACGGCCGGCTGCCTGCCTGATGCCAACCCTCCTTTTTGGGCTATGACATAAACACAGCACAACCTATCTCTATTGCACCTACCTACGTATGTACTCGTACCTAGGAACTTGATGAATGAGCTATTATTCTTAGGCAGAGAGAGAGGCAGCAGCACTTTTGTGAAATCTTTAAATTAATTTCAATCTCGGAATTGAATCAGTCTTTGATGCAAACTGCAGCCTCATTTGCTGGTGGAGTGGTGGACAGTGAATTAGTTTACTATCTCTCCGTAATAGATGGTGTTAATGATTGATTTGCAATATCACTGCGGCACTGTAACACTGTATGATTAATACAGAAAGTTGCCGTTTTTGCTACTAAGGAAGGACAAACAGGAGGTGGTGTGACTAGTTTAAAGAAATAGTTATTTTCGTCGTTTACGCAGTTTACGGGTAGGTAGAAAGGTAGTCATTGCAGTCTAATTTGCGGATAAGATGTAAATGTTAATTAGTGGTGTAGATAGCTAGGTATATGGGTGTCGCTGAAAAAGTCTTGTTCAAGTTCATGTCGAAATGTATGGGCAATGTAAACAAAACAAACATTTTACTCGATATTTTCCCTAGTATTAATATTCACCACATTACAATAATCAAACCGTTTTTAGTCACTCCAACTGCATTCAACAAAATTTATAAGTATTGATTAATAATGGTAAGTACCTAGGTACTATCAAAATTTTAATACTTATATTTTTGCGGTTGAGGTTGCGTCGGTTAGGTTAGGTTAGACCAAATTACAGTTGTTTGTTAACATTTTCCCGGTTTCCTGTATTGAATCAAGCTACATAATGTATACATAGATAGGGTAATATACGTTGATTTTGTGCCTCCACTTAGTCATTCCTCGATGGTCTCTACCTCGACTGCCGTTGGCAATAATCAATTTTAACAATTTCTTGGACAAATTGCTGTTAGTTTTTTTTCATATCAGTAGACAACCTATTAGGTAAGTACAATAAACCTAGGACCACCTTAGCTACTATTAAGCTACTTAGGTACCGATGACGTGCCGATGACTCATGTTATTGGTTTTTTATTTCATTCATTTTGATATTGGTGATTATTGATCTTTTTTCGTGGCGAGCTCACTGGCTGAATTAGTTTAGTTTTCTATGAATCATAAGAGTTTTTAGTTCTTACTAATATTTTATTTTAAATTAGCTTTTCTTTTAACGGACCATAAGATATCGATAGATAATTAGGTAAGTATGACGAAATAAACCATGAGTTATTGACTGCTGGTTGTTCATGGAAAAGTTGTCCTTCTATCATTGTAACCTAGCTTGCTAGCTTGCTTGGACCAACTAAAACGCTTAACTAAACCTCTCTTATCTAAGCTTAGATATCTAACCTTATCACTGGAAAATCATCCATTTAGTAAGTTACATGAATATGTAGAAATATGACCTAGGTACCGTTCAAGTATTAACGCAATTTTTAATATTTAATAATAATTTTTAAAGATTTTTCCCCTCCCCCTTGTAACGCACCGTAACGTTTTTCTGTACCCCCCTCCCCCTCTCTAAACGTTACGTAACACTCAAGTGATCATTTTTACCGTATAGTCGCAAAAAGTTATGTAACAACACACAAAAACAACATACAATCTAGGGATTCCCCGTGAAATATAAACGTAAGGTTTCCAACTTGCGAGGACAAATTAAAAATGACGACCAAACTAATACATTTAAAAAAAATTGTTTATCCCGAAGGAAAGGCAAGGGGAACTAAGCCCATACAGCCATTGTCTTTAGTAAATGATTTCTGATCATAATGATGGATGATAATGATGATGATAAATGGAAACGTCAGGAAAATCCTCAAGAACAAGTGCAAAGTTAGTCAAAATGAAAAATAATTGCAGAAACAACTTACATGGGCCCATGAAGAGATCGTATACCGGCTAAAGTTTTACTCAGCTTACCTGCGTATAAAACCATGCACACGCACTAGATTCACATCACAAGTAATCAAAATTTAAGTTATCTACCAGAAAACATCACTTTACGGATACATGCAAGCCATTTACAAATAATTTTTGATTTTAACAAGAAAATTACACCCGCTCCTTTCCAGCTTTTCCCGCCGAATCCCGTAAAACGTAAACGAAAAGGGTTGCCAATTTGGGAGTTTTAATTCCCTAATTTTTTATTTAAAAAGAGAAACAATGTTGCGTAACGTATTGTAAGAAAGACCCCCTCCCGCCCCTGTAACGCATCGTAACGTTTTACGAGACCCCCCTCCCCCCAAATAGCGTTACGTAATACTTGAACGCCCCCCTACTAGCGTATCATGGCATGATAAGTTAATTACAAATGAACCCCGCCCCACAGTAACCTTTACAAACCAGCAAAAAACTTTTCTACAAACAGAATGAAATATGTTTTTCAAGCAAAGATACCGAAAGCCGAACCGTAAATTCAACGCACAAAGAGGATTTATTCGGAAGCGAAAGTAACGTCGTATATCAACTTCCAGGGTCTCGAATATCGAGTTATTTTTCCAATTTGCTCATAACAAAATACCCATTTTCGACTAGAAACAAGTTTTGGCATAAGTTGCAGAAGTTTCGGCAAAGTTTTACATGTCGCGATACGAGACCGATTTATGTCGATGTAAATTGGCCGACCGTGTCGCCATTTTTCCGAATCTTTGGTGGCCATATTTTTCCATTACAATAGGAATATTTTTTTGTTAGCAACAAACTTTTCTTGTCAAGCATTTTACTAAGTAATGTAAAAGTAGTCAAGATAGAACCTCTGTGTTATATGTAGGTAAGTCGACAAGATATCTCGATAACTTAGGTCCACCCACTGTACTGTCTGTATGGGATTCAATTGTTGCAATATTTTACAACTCTATAATATGTATAAACTCTATAGTATGTCTACCTCATAAGGTTTTTTTAATTCTTTATTCAGTTACAAAAACTTAAAACTAGATAAGTACCTACTTTCAAAATATTATCATATCTGTGGTCCCACAAAAGTGCTTGCGCCGTTTGAACTAACTATTTGAATTATATTTGAATTATTGAATAAACTATTTTAGTTGGCTAAATACTCTTTCGCAAAAGGCATTGCTTGTAGGAATCGAAAGAACATAACAAACTAAGCAGATATTTTCCTCAAATTACCTACAAAAATTTGTGGACGTGTTATTTCTGAAGAAATAGGCCCATATTTCGTCGCTTGGCAAGTCTATAGAAGCCAAGCGTATACTATACAGTTTTCCAACATGCGAACTCTGTATAAAGGGAGTCAATATTAACAGCGTCCTATACATATATTCAATACCGCCGCCCGCACCCACACTACTTTAACTATTAGTTGTTAGTTTATTTTGTTACGAAACTAGTAGGTTTTCAGAATCCGGGACAATAACACGCGGACACGGGACAAGACGCAAAATTCCGGGACAATCCCGGATTTACCGGCCATCTGGCAAGCATAACACCATCAAGCAGATATTTTTACCACATTGCGCGATGTATAGAATATTTCACATAAATTCAACTTCATCTGTAACTCCCGTATGGTCTAGTGGCTAGGATACCTGGCTTTCACCCAGGAGGCTCGGGTTCGATTCCCGGTACGGGAAATCTTTTTGATATTTTTTTATTAACATTTTTTTTTATTATTCCTCCACCTATAATTATTTATGTAAAATTAAACATAATTATTTTTTTAAATTTACCTTGCAATCAGAATTATTTTATGCGCGTATATTTTCTCTTCGGCAGCCCCAAGGATGAAGACCAAATCGGCTGAATCTTGGTCTTCAGACAGCCTCTGCAGATCGCGGAGTAAACCAGGAAGACCAGCTCGTTCCACTGATGCCGTGCAGCATGTGCCTGCCACTCGACTAGCCATTGTCAACTTTCAAGTAAGCACTAAATGTTATTGTTTGTTTCTCACTACCTTACTAAAGAAGCGACTTATTTTGTAAACAAATAATCTAGGCTAAGTTTATTAAGAGTGAAGAGGGTAACAAATTTCCACAAAATTAAACAACACAAATCCTTCGTAACACGTAAATGTTCCGCCGAATAATTTGTTATAATTGTTATAAACAATAGTTACAAACTTTAACTTGTCAACATAACCTCAACAACTAAACATAACTTCAAGCCGAGCTAACTGAATGTTAGTACAGTTTCCAACACAGACTACTTAGGTTTCCAACAGAACTGTGTGTTTAGAATTCCAATACTTTTTCCCAAAGCGATAAAGCTCATTTCATTCAAACGTCCCGTGTCGTTGGAGCAACCGTGTGGTGGGTCAGGCAGGTAAAACCAGTTTGGGTTTTTTCCCCATATAGTCACAGGTAGATCGTTGAATGCTAACTTAAACGCACAATAGAATGTTATCATAATTTTCGTTACTCTCTATAACTGCCTCCGTGGCGCAATTGGCTAGCGCGTTCGGCTGTTAACCGAAAGGTTGGTGGTTCGAGCCCACCCGGGGGCGGATTCTTTTGGATTTTTTTTTTATAAGAAATTCTTTAACCAGTTTTTTTATTAGTCTCAGAAAATAAAATGGTATTCCGAATTACGTACCAAACACACGCATAACTTCGACAAGCATTGAATATAATATTAATAAATTTACTGCTAGAAATGATAAAAGACGAAGTACCGGATAAGTTTCTAATTCGATGTACGATATTCGATATATTCGGTAGTATTATGTACCCAATTACATTATAGCCACTCTACACGTCAGGGAGGGATCCGTCCGTCCGTCAGCTGACGTTTCCCAATTTCCTACTGTCAGTTACTCACCACTAGGCGGCGCCACTGCACATCCTGTCGCTAAATTTTGATAACACTACAGAAACGGCATGGTATTATTACAAAACAATCCGTGTTTTACACATGGCGCTACTGTGTACACAATAAGTCAATATTTGTTTAGGAATATTGTAGTTCGATTTTCAGTCGCAAGCTATTGGTTTTCAGTATTTCAGCTCAACAATTGGTAATAATACTGTGGTTTCAGCGCTATGGTCTGGATTTGGCACTGAAAAGTTTAACTTGTGCCGGAAATGCTGTAATTAAACTTGCTTGCGGACATTTTCCTATTTATTTGAAAATCCTGAAAGCCTAGTACAGTACCTTAGGTTTCTTTAGGTTAGGCGTAAGTTCCATCACAGTCACTATCCTGTACCTGTTATTGGATTTATTTCACGGATTTTAATCTTCTAAAATAAAATTGTCGCTTAGCTATACCCGAGGAGGTGTTGACGGTAGGCAGGCAGCCGGTCGTTAAACAAAATGTCAAATCCAAGGAATCATATTGTACCGCCGCCGACCCCATAAATAAGGGTAAGATGATGAAGACGATGAGGGTTCCCTATTTTCCTAGAAACATTTCATTTTTCTTCCTATGTCTAAAATGTGAACTTATTCTAAAAACTTTATAAAGGTACTTTCAGTACCTTAGTTTTTGATATGATAGATAATAATATATTAAAATAACCCCCCCTGGATAATACAGGATGTTTCTTTATGCCACCTTTAATGAAGGGTACGTACTCTATACATCAAATAAAGTAAGTTTACCCCAAAAAAAATGCTGGGAAACGAAGTTAATTTTTTTGAAAATTTGAAAAATTATTACTTGATTGGGCGAAATTTATAGTGTCCAGTATTTATGCTAGTTTCGTCATAGACAGATATTAATTATTTCTCGTGAAAAAATCTTGCTACACGCGTCAATGTGCATTTATGCAGAAAACCGCAGTCTATTTACTCAACTTTGGACCCTAATATTTTGGAAACCAGACACTTCCGAGGTATGCTTCCATGGAGAATAATGATCGTGATGATGAGATTAATTTTCGGGAACGTTGACGACCGAAAATCACCCTGTATAGTAAAATAAGTTGGGAAGTATCAGTGAAAAATATCTATAATTTTATTATCTATTATAAAATGTTTTAAACAAACATTGATAAATAAAAGTATACAACTCCGCTAGACTCTCGCTTCCTTATTAGGACCAGTTGGTAGATTGAATAGTATTATGTGGAATAGGTAAGTAAATGGATAGCTTTAGTCAAGCGACGCAATTCGATTGCATCCAGTCTAGAATACAAGTGACTAGCACAAATACATGTATCTAGATTTTATAATTGTATAGGTAGGTATTGTAAGATTTCTGCTAGGTTTCTGGTATGTTGGTCTAGTGATGATCTCCGACCGTATTTCGGTCAAGGCGACCAATCTCTACGGAGATTGGCCAGGTACGCAGGAGATATTATAATGCACAAGTGTGAGCGCAAACACAGATGCACTCTCTATTCCGTCACTCTCATAGTCCGATGGGACGGAAAGCCGACACGACCGAAGAGAGATCAGGCGCAGGACCAATGGTTTTACGTGCTTTCCGAGGCACGAGCTGCGTGACAATTTTGCAACATTAAAATCTGTACATGAAATAAATTCATTGGTACAGGCCCGTGACTGGGATCGAACTTACGCCTTCCGCTTGGAAGGTGCACGTCTTAATCACTGGGCTATCACCGCTATAAACCTATGGTCTATACTATTTCATCATTGGTAATGTGGATAATTTGGTAGTACCTTAATTAGTGTTTGCTATTTCTCGGCATAGTTAGGCTAATATGAGCTACAAGACCTGTGAAATATCCTAAAAATCTGATATGATATAACATAACATGATATTGCAGTTAAACAGTTAACAAGACAATCGACAAAAATTCAGCTATTTATCAGCAAAATTTCGAATGAAAAAAAAATAAAAACATAGACCCAATCAAACTCATAGACAAGGCATTACGCACATTAACACTTCGAACGTATCACTGTACTTCCAGAGCTTTAAATTTTAACCAATTTCCTGTCCGTTTGTTTTCTTTACCCGAAGTGACTGTTTAAGAGCATTTCCAACTATCTGGACGACATGCTAACGACTCCAAAAGTATTTCTATTAGACTTATTTATGGCTTCTGAAGGTTAATGTTAATCTACGTCTATGTATACAATATGTTGGGGTAAGTTTATGACTATGTTCTGTATTATGTTAAATTGGGGGAAAATGTGGTAAATACTCTTAAATGTTAGTTTATTATAGCTCTGTGTGTTTTATTTAGTACACGTTGAGTAGTGATTTTATGTTTTGTTATTGTAAATATAATGAAATGTAATGTGCAGATTTAACAATCTTATTAGGTTGTTGGTTGGTACTTATCTATGTTACTACCTTTATACATAACAATATAGTAAGTGCATAATAATTATATACAGAATGATTTTTGGTCGTCAACGTTCCCGAAAACTACGGAATCTCCTCATCATCACGATCATTTTTCTCCATGGAAGCATACCTGGGAAGTGTCTGGTTCCCAAGATATTAGGGTCCAAAGTTGAGTAAATAGACTGCGTTTTTCTGCATAAATGCACATAGTCGCGCGTAGCGAGATTTTTTGACGAGAAATAATTAATATATATCTATAAAAAAACTAGAATAAACACTGGGCACTATAAAATTCGCCCGACCAAGTAATTAAAATTTCTTTCCTAAAAAAATTACATCGTTTCCCAGCATTTTTTTGGCATAAACTTACTTTATTTGATTTATAGAGTACCTACGTACTGAAAAAACATCCTGTATAAAGTACGGAACCTAGAACTGCAGAAGATCCTGTAGCCACTCTTAACAATAACACGGAGTCAGATATTAAAGATCAGTGACAATGACAAGTTGCTAGTTGATCTTCTGAGAGTAAGAGTCGACTCTTACGACAAGCACGGAAGGAGATGCAGCTAATTACAAAATGGTATAAACAACTATCCAGTATTTAATAATTTTATAATTTAATTCAGTATCCAACTGTTTATAATGTCCTTTAGCAAATGTGAAGCATTTGCATCTCATAGTATCTTATTTATTATAGTCCGAGCATACTCCGAGCATACTCCGAGGATAAACTCGGACTGATTCACATAAAATGTACTTTACAAGAACATGGGTAGTTTATTGAATTAAGTACTTAATAATATTAGGGTTTTTGTTTAACATCTACCCAATTGAAGTGCTCTATTGTCTGACTCATACATACATACAATCACGCCTTTATCCCTTACGGGGTAGGCAGAGCACCAAGGGCCGATAGAATCACATGGTGCCACTTCTGACCAATTTAGATGGTATAGTTGAGATGTACAAGTTCGGTTAGTAGTGACAGGTGGTCAGCCCATCGCCTACAAAACACCAAGACCCTCTTGTCCCTCTACTGACTTGTACAGTATGCCCGGGAAGAGAAGCAGCTGTAGTTTTTTTTTCACTCCCAGAGCAGAATAGAAGAACATAGTCTGACTCATACTTACATAAAATCAAACATTGTTTTATTACTTATAGGTGTTAGATGTGGTTCTTAAAAACATGTAAATATGCTATAGTAGCACTCTATCAATGATATTATTGAACATTAAAAATACCGTTATCATACACCCCTTATCAGTCATTCAAAAATAAACATTCGTCCATCAATCTCTGTCGCTACCGTGCCAGATTAAATGCTATTTAAATATGATAAAATAACATTCTGAAGCGGGATTATTTCCTTTTTAGATGGGTATTGGTGTGTTTGCTAACACGTGTTGATGATAGATAACAGAATAGTGTTCAAATAATTGAAATACATCCAATTTCAAGAGTTTAATACTTGATGATTAAGCTAGTTCAAGAATTGAAAATACAACACTGTATCAACGAACGACCACGACCTAATTTACATAAGGGATGTTTCTAATTATTGGTCGAACAGCTACCCAAAACTAGTAGGCATATATTTTTTAGTGTACGAGTACACAAGCATTTTATTAATTGCAAAGGCATGCTTATTCCCAACAACATTTCTTCGATAGAACTTCGTATTTTTTATCAGAGTTCCATGTACCTAAGGAACCTTAAGTATAAATATTAAAAACTTCTACAATACCAACATCATCCATCCATTTAACCTAAGAAAACCGATAACATCCCTTTCATAAAAACAAAAAATTCGCACACTGCCTGATATAAAAACCCCGAATGCCAGAACCAATTAAAACAGAGAACACTAAACGTCACACCGTTGAATATGAATGGCGGGTGCGGTCTGTGAGACCCGCGCGGCCTGTAAGACCCACGCACTCGGCCGATGCGATCTGTCCGCAATTAAGCCACAAAAGAATCAATTACCCGCCGCGGCTCAGAGCAGACAAAACAATACACTCGCAACGCTTAGCTCTTCACCGTTTCAGTGCTCCTTGCGATATGTGGGGGCTCGGATTGTCTAGACATACCATTATGAGCTAATTTGTTGGACGATTCCAGTACCCTACATAATATGAAGGAAGTATTTGCAACTAACCGGTTGATTTTCTATTTCCAAAATATTTTAGAAATTTTGTATTTTATTTCTAGTATGCCGAACGTTAATTTTAAGTTTATATAGCAGATAAATACACATTTTATATGTTTCATATTAAGTAATTTAAAATGTTGTGAATAGACATAATAAATTATTATTTATCTAACAATATCCAAAAATATCTAAAAATATCCTTCTTGTTGCTAGATGGAATCTAATAATAATCGTCAAATGATTTACTAGGTATTAACATACAAAATTTACCTTAAAAGGTTTACTTAATAGTTTTTCAATGTACTAATTTCGAACACCACTGCCAAGTCTACACCTTTCGGCGTCTACAATCCCGTCTCGCGAGTTCGGGCCCTCTTCCCTTTGAGGTGCAGATCAAAGCACACGCGCTTCTATTAGCCCTGATTACACCGCGGTCCCTCATACCCCGGTCCCTCAGAGCGGGTCTCTCAGACCCCATCACACGCTGCATTGTCGGTTAGCTCTAGTCTAGTGTCATTGCAACCTTAATGCTCTAGTGTCATCGTAGCTTTAATTAGCTTCCTCTCGTCCTGCAAATGCTTAGATTTATGCGAGGATATGTGTCCTACCAGGTACCTGTATTATAAATTAACTGCCACCAAATGGAGAAGATCAAAAGCATAAAGTAATATTTCAATACTAAGATTTCGTTAATGGTAAGTTTTACTGATTTGTATGTATTTTGACTTTAGTTATTTATTTTTCATCGGTTAGTCAGGTACGCACGTAATAAATAACAATGACATAATATCTTATCTATGCATTCCTAATTCTATAAATTACAATACATGGGTCTGTGTAATGTACTAGCTAAATTCGCACTTCATCGCAAGGCGTTGGTGGTGTAATGGTCAGCATAGTTGCCTTCCAAGCAGTTGATCCGGGTTCGATTCCCGGCCAACGCACACTTTTGTTTTATTTATTTCTTTATGTAACTAATTTCTTTATGTATTCACATGTAAATTAATACTGATGTTTGTTTTTTTATAGTAGAGTCAATTAAATTACAAAATGTTAATTCAGTTAATGAACCGCTATTTTATTCGACACATTTTTCAACATAAAAATAAAGCAATATAGTAATACTTGTGGAAGTAGAACAAAATATACTATGCCTAGCCTACAATGCCTACGTACATACACGAATTTTAGTATACTAACTTACCTACCTATTCGGTAAAGCTGTTCATGGACACTTTTTATATACTGGGTGTAAAAAGAAACCTTTGTTCTTATAATACCTCGTATTTTTTGTAATATCACGATATTTTTTTTCTATGGAAGCACCCCTGGGAAACCACGGGTTTCCATGATATTGAGGTCCTTATTAATATTATCATTTTTTTTACATAAATCCACCTGAAATCGGTTAACAAACATTTTATTCAAAGATACCATGTCAAAATGTTATAATGTTAGTTTTGTAGGTACATTTGTACTTTACGCATCAAACGAATACATTGCTTGCAATAAAATGACAGTATTTTTTCATAATATTTTTGTCGTTACTCAAGGTTGGTTCCATAGAAGAAAATGATCGTAACCTTACAAAGAATACGAGATATTAAAAAAACATTGTTGTCTTTTTACATCCTGTAGAGATAGGTAATCATCAAATGTGGAGTTGATGGTCAAATTATTCGCATTACCACTCTGTTATTGGATGGCAAGGAAGTCTTTTTCCAATTTTCCGCCCTACCAAGCTCAAGGACCCTACACTCCAAGATGTCCACCCCACTGCTGGGGGCCCACACTCCGGGAATTAGAACCAAATTGTGCGGAACCCTATTTGCTTCGTACCAGGAAATCGTGTCTTCTGTTAATATGCACTACCCTAACAAATACGTATAGCTTTGCCACTCATTAAACACTATCTTGTTTTTCTGAACGTTATTAGTTATTACAAATGGCTAGAGTTTAATATAGTTTTTGTGGTGAAGTGGTGTGAGTGGGATGGTAATTTGTTTTCTGGATTATGTAATAATAATAGAATAGTAACGCCTGATACAATTAAATATAAATGTGTGATTCTTGTTCTCGAAGGAAGCTATTACAAATGTAGCAGTCGACCGTGAAAAGTTGTGGTAAAGGCGCAAACGTTTACATAGTAGGTACTTAGCTTTGATTTAACTTGTAGAAACTTTTCCCAAATGGTCTAACAGAATGATTATGAAGATGGTACGTTGTCGCAATCTTGTGTGTTCAGTTGTGTCACTGTTGCTCCAAATGAGCGATACGTTTTAAAGAAATAATACTGCATAGGAGTAAAACTAATCTGAGTGGTTGCAAGTGTGCACTGGGTAGTTAAATATCTTTGAAAGGTGAGCCAGTAAAGAAAGAACCAATATATGACCAAATGCACAGATATGATAATACTCGTACTAACCAATCACAAGTCTCAGGTGATTTCTGCGTTTGTACCACGAACTTTTTTTACGTTCCATAACCACAGATTACATACATATCTCAATAGGTTTCTGTTAAGCTATCGACTCGCAAATAAAACCTATAAGATTGACATGTGACGATATATGAGCATTACGGATTGTCAAGAGGTCCGTGCTTTACAGATACATACAATACAACACAAAACCCATCGTACAACCATAATGTAAACCAGTGTACAACCACGGCACAACTATCAATGTTGTTGCCAGATCGGGAAACCCTAAACAAATATTTTGTGGATGCGAGGAACGTGTCCGTGTATATTTGCTTCGAAAATCTGTTGTAGTCGTCTTCCTTCGTCGTATTTTCCGCCTAGATGTCCAAGAATGGATGATTTAGGCACTAGAAAATTGCCTTTGAAAGAAACTATAATAGTACATAACTGCAATAAGAAGTTTTGAGGGGATGATTAGGTAAGGCATATAAGTACTAAATAGACAGAATTATTGGAATTACCAGTCATCTAGATTGGGCAAAACTATCTTAAACCGAGACTAATAAAATAAGTCTCAATATATAAACAAAATGCCAAGAAGCCTTTCTTAAGCCTTGCCGTCACATCTAAATACTTTGATCTCGATGCCCGAAGTGCTCAGCAAAAAACAAGATGCAAAGCCAGAGATAGGAGATCCTGTCGTCAAATGGAGATAGTCATGTGAAGACGGCAAACAGAGATACGCAAATAGGATGAAAGGATGTGGGTCGCGCCCGCGGCAGCTTCTTAGAGACGTATTCTGGAGATGGGCTCGATAACGATTAAAGGTTTTACGTAACTACTTTTTGAGTGGCCTACTTGAGTTATGTTCGTTGAGAGTATTTATAAATTCTCCAGGTGAACAAAATATGGAGAGAAGAAACTCTTTCTCTTCATTATACCATAGTCCGATTTCATTTGAATTATTTTGCTGTAAAATTATGGCACTTCCTTGATTTGAACGATGGCTTTAGCAGCAGTGTTACCACATTATCGAAGTAACATATTATACGTAAAATTATTAGTTCTAAAATCATGCGCGGGAGCATGGAGTGTGCAGTTATTACCTCCATGGGTGAACGATATCTATCTCACAATTTGATAAATTGCCCCTAAAACTAATACATTTTTTAAATTCCTTTTAAGCTTTCCTTATGCATTCATTCCAGAATAGTCTCTTTGGTTTAGCGGCCTGCAAGCGGCGTGCTCTGCTAATTTGTCTCGGCAAACACCGGCCGCAGTTAACGCAGAGATGTCTCCGCCAGACTCTCATTAAAAACTTATCCGCGTTCCGCCGGACTCTTGTTTTTGTTTACCTTCTCCGGTTATAGTTATTTCTTGAGTGTGAAAACTTCGAATAGTTGACGATACAATATAAGTCATGTCATTTCCCGCGTCACAAGTAGCAATGTTGCCGTAGACTACAAACATACATACATACATTATACAGGGTTTTTTTCGTTGCCACCCTTAACGAAGGGTACATACTTTATACATCAAATAAAGTAAGTATATGCCGAAAAAAATACTGGGAAACGATGTAAATTGTTTTGAAAATTTTTTTTTTTAAATTACTTGATCTGGTAAAATTTTATAAAATTCTGGTGAAAAAATCTTGCTACACCCGTCAATGTGCATTTATGCAGAAAAACGCAGTCTATTTACTCAACTTTGGACCCTAGAAACCAGACACTTCCCAGGTATGCTTCCATGGAGAAAAATGATCGTGATAATGAGGAGATTCCATAGTTTTCGGGAACGTTGACGACCAAAAATCATCCTGTATTATCCGTATATTATCAAGCGCATTATCCCTCAAAGAGGTTGTATTGAGCAGAAGTGTGCAATTTACAATTTGTGTATAAAAAATGATACAATGTATTTTTCACTAGAATATACATCAGCTGTCGTAGGAGACTAAGGAACTCTGGCATTTTCTCAGGCGATGAGCTAGCAACTTGTCACCGAACATTAAAATCTGTCCCCGCTATACCAAACGTGTCTGTGATCTCTCTTATGATCCGAAAGATACGCATTTATCAAAATAGGTATAAGGGATTACCCCCAGGGGTCCACAGGAGACTCGATGGGGGTCTACGTTGGCGTGAAAAAATGAGGGTTCACATTTAATTTGTATGTGATGTGGGCCTGTAGGGGGTCCAGGGGGTCCACCAGAACCAGATAACTTTTGAAAGGGGTCTATGAGGAATAAAAGTTCGGGAATCCCTGCTGTAGAGTGTCTGTGTAGTGTAGATCGGAGTGTTTACTAAGGGCTTCCTAGTTTTCAAATCTTGGTAGGGTAGGCATCTCATTCCGAAGCATCTGAATTTCATTTCATTTCATTTATTCACCAGTTTGTTAGATTACATAACCTTGAATAGCATAGCAATTAACTAACTTATTAAAAACTTAGGTACACCCTAGCACAATAGAATATTCTTATACATATTAGGTATTTGAGACTGACAACAACCCTCTACAAAGTTACATAGATAAGGTATTAAATGAAGTAGGTATAGAATAAATCTATTTTCAATCACAATCATAGCCAACATTGTCAATGCACCTCTAACCTCCATCATAGAGGAATTTATTCCTCTATGCCTCCATCACCACAACCACTAGACAACAAGTGCTGGCACAAGTAACTGTCATTAGCGGCTAAACCTGCCCCCTAACTACTCGACTGCTACTCACTAAAAATCCATTACGTAAACCTTTGAAGTCCGCCGCCGGCTTTGATCGCGCCGCCGGTACTCAACTACTGAAGCTTGTATGGTCTTTGTTTAAAAAAAACTGAGAGGGGGGGGGGAAATTGCTAATTAGCTAGAAATAGGGTATATAGAGAAGGTAGGTTAGGTAGGTATTTATCATTATTAAAATTGAAAAATACGTAAGTAACCTATGTCTGTCTGTCTGGCTTTCACGCCCAAACTACTGGACCGAATCAAATGAAATTTGATAAGAAGGTAGTAAAGAGCGTGACAAAGGACATAGGCCACTTTTATTATAGGAAATATTAAATTAAATTTCGATACTTTGTTGTATTTTCTACATTTCACGCGGCGGAGCCTATCGCGGGCATCCAGTAAGACAGATAGGATTGAAAGCAGTTAAGACTTTTCCCATTAAGTTGGTATTTATTTATACTAGTAGGAGGTGAAAGGTTTTCTAATAAAAATAATTAGAGGAAGGATCCTAGCATTATTTTCAAAGGTATTTCAAAGAATTTTGTGTACTTATAGATTTTGCTGTTCTACGTTCGGCCACCTGCCTGATGTCAACGAAATTGGGATATCTTATTGTTTATGTTGTAGACTAACTTTGATATTTCCTTAACACCTTAAGGCTTCAAAGTTTAGGCGAGTTGTCTACAAGATCGATTCTTTATGGGTTGCCTGGCGGTTGCGAGACATGCACCCTAACTTACCCTCTTCGTCTACCCTCTCCCTCCCACCAAAGGAAATGTATCTCTTCATCCCTTTCACTGCAAACGTCATTGCGTGGCGCATTGTCTGATACATGGAGACAATTGAAAATAAACCTTAATAGGGTAGTTCAAAGCTGATTTTTCCATTGCAGTGGATGGTGAAAAGGAAATTGGCATTTACCTCGTGAGTAGGAAAGTCACTTTTCCGCGGCAAAATTTTGAAAATCGTAACCGAATGCTTTTAGCAAAGTTAGTATTGCTGTTAGGTTGGTACATGTTAGTTTAAACCTGCTAGTAATAGGTTAGGGTTTTTCATGTTTCTCTGCTTTTTGAGGGTATTTGTAAGTTTGTGATTTCGCAGTGGGAACACCGGTCGTCATTCGTTGATATGTACCGGCACGCGAATGTTTTTGTTACGTTTTCAGTTTTTTTTAAGGTATTTTTTTGTTAGAAATGTGACTTTTTTGAGCAGAATGGTGGTCAGTGTGTGATGACGCGGATTCAATAGTGCAATGGTTGTGTTTTTGTGAGTAAATAAACTGTTTAATTGTGGCCTGTAACTTGTATACGAAGTAGAATTTAACTAGCAATAACTGAGGCAATAAGTCAAATAATAATAATTTTAGTTAGCTTAGTATATACCGTACGTCCTAACATAATAAATAAGTAAGTACCTATCTAAAAAAAAAAATCAGGACTTAAAATAAAATTGTGTTTATTAAAAATAGTTTAACAGAAAAGCTGTGGTCCACAACTCTATGTAAAGGTGAGTACACACTATCATACATTACTATTAACAATTTTCAGTTATCTTGAAGTGGAGGCGTGGGTCGTTGACCCCGGTTGCCATGGCGACCACCATGTGCGCGGAGGTTAGGACTGCAAAGGGAGGCTTCAAATTACGTTTCTGTTTAGATTGTCCCTTACGGATCCTCAGTAGGCTAATATTGAAGGAATCTTTATGAAAAGTTGAAATTGACTTGGTACGACCTTTTTCTTGTATTTATTTGCCTGAGATTGGATTTTTAACTCGTTTTGAATTGAACTTTCGTGTGATTTTACCCGTGTTTTTAGACTTTTTAATTAATAATTTAACACTACGTTTACTGTAAAGTACCTAGCTTCTTAATTGAATAGTCTAAATTATAACATTTTAGATTTATGTGTACTTACCTACTTATGAGATTCAAGTAAGTTTCATTGCAAATTTAAACTGACCACAACATTAAGGTTCAACGGAACATGAATATTAGATAGCTAGACGTGGCTCTGAGATCTCTTTCGCGATTCTACAGTTCGTTCAGGGTACCTCATTTTCAACAAATCTGTGTGTTTGTCTCATGTACTCATATTAATGTTTGCTGGGAATTGAACCCTAGACCTTTGGGGTGTCATGCAGAGTCCACACCAATTTTTGTACGTACCTACTAGAATTCGAACCCTAGCTCTATGATGCAGAGTCAATACCACAGCGCCTATCGCACTCACCATTACAGCAGAAAGAAAACAAAAAAATGCAATTTACCTCTTCTGATATTTAATATAAAAAATGTACCCCAATGCAATAGAGGTAGCGAGGGTGAGCCCCCACGGGAGCGAGGTGTCCGAGTGATGCTGGTTCGCACCTCTCCGCCAGGGGGCTGCGCGTCGCTTTGTGAGCCCGATATGTCGGGTGGCAGGGTCGGTTAGTGTGTAGCCTCTTTAAGAACTTAGGAGAAGCAAAGTTAATACATTATTTGATAGTGAAATTACTCAATTATGACTTCTCTGCGGTTTTGTGAGAATTTAATGATGTTTACTTAGATATTTACATATAGGTACATACATATAATCACGTCTTTATCCCTTACGGGGTAGGCAGAGCATCAAAGGCCGATAGAACCACATGGTGCCACTTCTGACCAATTTTGAGGGTATAGTTGAGATGACGTACAAGTTCGGTTAGTAGTGACAGGTGGTCAGCCCATCGCCTACAAAACACCAAGACCCTCTTGTCCCTCTACTGACTTGTACGTACAGTATGCCCGGGAAGAGCCTAACCTAACCTAACTTGTGGATAATGTGGTTGGTTGTACATTCCCAATTTTTTTTTGTAAAATCATTATTTTTACCTAATACAAAATGTATAACTGTTTGTTGTCCCAAATAAATAAATAAAAAAAAGAGAAGCAGCTGTAGTAGCATAGAAGAAGATATTTAAGTATTATTATTTTTCTTTCACGCAATAATAAACGGAATTAGATAAAACTGGGTAAAATAATACATGACGTACACCAAATTTTCGGTTAACCTGGAATACATGTCAGAAAGATTAATTTGACAAGGCTTTCAAACGTGTCGAATTTTAATATGGTGAGCTCACTGCTCAATTTATTATTTGCGAAAATCCTTGTATGATATACAATTATAAGTGTGCACTTAGCGCAGGTGTCAAGTGTGCACTTTTATACTTTAACGCCGTCCGGTGACAAATTAAAGTGCGAAGGTAATGCTCAGTGAGGAAGCCTCGAGGGAAGGTCAGCAAATTAATATTCATGTATTTATTTTTACTGTTTCGAATTGCACAGAATATAATCTAATATATGTTCAGATTAATTTTGTTTCTCATGCAATGTATTTATACAGGGTGTGTGTGACAGTCAGCAAGTAACTAGTAAGTACCTACCATTGTTTGTTATATGTCAGTGTTATTATTCGCAGGAAATTCATTTTTCATTTGATTAGCCGCAATGTTTGCTTTTCGCACCAAATGTATCGGGCGATCCTGTGACTAGTTAAATAGGCTTATTGGCTACTAGTGGACGCTTTATAAAATTCTATGAAAAGCAGAGTTAGTCTGCGTCTTACTCGCTTGTTACTGCTCCCATAGAGGAATAAGAAGACTCTTATTCCTCTACGCTGCTACTGTCGTAGTAATATCATTCAACTGGTCGCTTATAATATACCACGCTAGTTAACAGTAGCTAATGTAAAGTGTAGTCAGTAGCGCGTCACTTCATGTTGTTGTTGACCCTACTGAGGGCGTGTAACCGGATCCGCGGGCGCTAACTAGTTTTCACACCTCGCTGCAGGCTCGGGTTTCTTCCTGGTATAACAGCTGTTGTCGATTATCAATATACGTATGAACTACGTATTTTTTTTCCATATTTTTTTTTTAATTTTTTTTTATTTAAAACTGTTTATTTTCATTTAAAATAGTACATGTAGTTTTTTTCCTTGAACTTAAAGCTAATATTCTTAAATTTAAAGATTGTGATGCTTTATTCAATTACTTACATTACATTCTGGCACTCAACCCACTCTGTGTAGTATTTTTTAGGATGTTTTTAATTTGATTTTTATTTTTGTTAGCAATTTTTTCTAAAATATAATTTGGTAGTTTGTTGAGCACACAGGGTAGGCTGTCCGTCCAGACTCTTCTGCCATATTCATTGTTATAGTTCGGTGTTTGATATGTTAAACAATTTTTAAGTATGCGCAGATTTGTAGGTCTTTTATTCTTTTCTAAGTTCCCTATATTATTATTGTTTTTTTTTGTTTGTTTAGTTTATCCCGAAGGAAAGGCAAGGGGAACTAAGCCCATACAGCCATTGTCTTTAGTAAATGATTTCTGAATTTATGATTGATGATAATAATGATGATGAATGGAAACGCCGGGAAAATCCTCAAGAACAAGTGTAAAGTTAGTCAAAATGAAAAATTATTGCAGAAACAACTTACATGGGCCCATGAAGAGATCGTATTCCGGCTAAAGTTTTACTCAGCTTACCTGCGTATAAAACCATGCACACGCACTAGATTCACATCACAAGTAATCAAAATATAACTTATCTACCAGAAAACATCACTTTACGAACACATGCAAGCCATTTACAAATAACTTTTGATTTTCACAAGATAATTACACCTGCACCCTTCCAGCTTTTCCCGCCGAATCCTATTATTATTGTATTATAAGACTATTGCCATATTTACCTTATCATAATCTTTTATTACTTCACAATATTGAAATAGTTTTTCATAGTTACTTTTATTCTTATATTTAATTTTTAATGGTACTATAGTTTTTAACAGCCTTATTTTTATGTAGGTATGCATATTAAAATTTTTTGATAAACTAGTCTGCGTTAACTATATATAGACATAGAGGAATAGTCTTTTATTCCTCTATGATATAGATACATGAGCATTATAAATATCTACCTATGTGAATTTGCTTGACCGTGTATCTACAGTTATTTATTGCAGCTAGATTAATAGATGCTGATGCGGGGCATCACTAGAATACAGCTGCATCTCGTTCCGTGCATGTCGTAAGAGTCGACTTGTCTTGTCACTTGTCGATGACGAGCTATCGATGGCCTATCTGTAATTTTAATCTTTGCGATATTTTAGAGTTTTTTATTTTCTGTCGAGGGTAACTCCATGTTACTCCGGAGCCCGCGCACTGTTGTGTGCCCTCTCAGTCTGCGACCAATGCTTCTCGGAGTGACACCGCATTACGTCTCAGTATATTACCTACTATTGGAAATTTGTGCAAAAGTGTATCAAATCGCAATATACTCTAATTTACCATAAACGGCGTATTCATTTGAGCAAACCAGACCCTCCACATCACTGATTATTTACATTTCATCCCGCCATGATAAACGTGGCTGCGGGAACTCGCATATGATCCTGCGGTTTTGAGTATGGCAGCCATTTTGGGAACACGGGTAGAGATTTATAGATAAATAAATAAGAGTAGGTTGTTGAAAAATACTGCAGTTTTTGCTGCTAGGATTATCCAGCGTAATGTTTCGATTTTAACCACAAAGATAATGAATTGAATACCAAACCAAACATATAATTTGGCAGATTTATATGTTGCAGCGATTGCAGCATCCGTGCGTATTTTCCCGGATTATCCCGGACAACCCGAGTTATCCGACTGGTATGATGTAGTGCTCAATTCAATTATTATCTAGTTTATGGGTCATTGTTTCATAATTTATTATAATTGATTCAAAATTAATTATTTAAAAGGATTATGCTTATACATATTTTTGTTTGAATTTTCTACCTTATTCACACTCTACGGTTACTACGGGATCTCATCTTATTAAAACGAAAAAAATAAATTGAAATAAGTAAGATTAAAAACAAATAGTTCACTAATAAGGAATAAACTTCCAGTACCTACAAGTATTTAGTTAATTATTTTGCCGTACTTTAAATTTATTTTCCTGAAAAACTTGCATGCGAGCCACTTTTTTCGTGTACCTAAAACTGTGCTCGTTTTCTCCGAACATATCGGATGTGGTGACCGTATACAACTTCTCATTATGTATATACAGCCTACATTTCCGTCATAATAATAAGATTTAAGCTCTAAGATAGCAGTATTATGTTGGCACTAATTGCCCACATAAACGTTCCAGAATATAAACGATTCACTTAGCGCAAACGGTTTTTACTATGACAAACAACGCTCTATGAATATTAAAATTATAATCTCTGTGTTTTCTGGGGTGGCTTAGGCTGGAGTTATCATTTATTCTGCAATTGTTTTCTTTTCATTACAGTTTGTTTTAAAAGTATTTCATTAAACTTCATTAGCTAATCCATTGAGAAATAGTGAGATGCCCACTTATCATTAATTTATTTAATATAAATATTAATAAGAAAATGAAAAAAAATTCACCCGAGTGTGATTTGAATTAATTAATTAAATTTAGTTACTCAAACTCCAATCACACTCAACCATTGCAATATAAGTATCTAAGAGAGCAAAGTACTGCTATCTCAGTCGAGTGTCCTCAAGGAAAAAAATACCATTGAGAGTAAGAGCGTTAGTGAAATCAGTTGAATCCAGTTAGGACATTGTTGCATAGTCTGAAAAAAAAAAATCATCCTCCAAGCAATAATAATATTAAACCTCGATATAGCAGTCATTGACCGAAGCGTTTCATTAATAAGTCTGTAACCTGCAACTAAAACTATACATAACTAAGTCACAACCATAAATTATGCAAGAATGATAAATAAAGGGTGAGGAATTTTTTCCTCATAATCATAATTTTATAAAGTTTAATTGTAAATACCAAACCTCATTCAATACTACTGCAAAACATCAACAACACATTTAAAACCAAAATACCTACTAAAACTTGAGCTAGTCAAAGGGTAAACTACCCACATAAGTAAACATCACAAATTAACCACCACATTAAATTGCATACGTTAAACTAATTTAAAAAATACAAAAAAAAATTAAACTCTAATTCCGCCATATTGAAAGTAAAGGCGGCTGCACACTCGGCAATTCCTTAAGGCTTATTACACACGGCTTATTCCGGGAGGTGTGAAGTGCGTGGAAATTATAAAGTTTAGCGTACACTTGAGAGCCTGCGGGGAAATCGCGGTTATTTTTGCAGTTTTTGATATTAATGCTCACGCGGGAAACCTTACGTAGGTAGGTACAGCATGTATCTATATTCTTACGTAGTTACAAGAACTGAGGTAATGGTATGAGTAAGAGAATATTATAATAGCCGTTCGCATAGCAAACAAATGGTGAAAAGGGGCTGGTGGAACTGTATTGTGAAGTTCCCACGCACACTCTCCAAAGTGTACTATCGGCCCTTGGTGCTCTGCCTACCACGTAAGGGATAAAGGCGTGATTATATGTATGTATATAAATGTGGTTGTTTCTCTTTTGTAATACTGCAGTTCATGCTATACCATTACGGAAACACAGTCGTGTGTTATGTATGAAGGTAAAGAATAACCGCGTTACACGATACAGCTGCTATGAAGAGCTGTATTTAATGTGTACAAAGTTGTAAGCAGGCAGCGTGAAAAACTTACCTTAACAATCTCGTAAGTATAACGTAAATTATGTTCTTATTCTTATTCTTTATTGCACATAAACAAAAAGAAATATGGCATACAACATAAAAGAAGAGTTGCATGTACAATGACAAGCTTTACCAGAGATCTCTTCCAGCAAGCCAAGCAAGTAAAGAGAAATTGTTAACAATAAGGTAACATGTGCAATTAAACAAATTCTAATAAACTACATAACTACATTGAGAAAAAAAAGGAGAGAAACAAATGACAGCATATTCAAATAATGGACAGGTAGTGATTCTTCAGCTTTTCCCTAAATGTGCCAACAGTGCGACAATCTCTAACCGTATGGGGTAATTCATTCCAGAGCTTAACCACTTATGTGCTCGCAAACCAATGCTATAAATAAATCTTATTTTATTTAAACATTGATTTCCAAACTTATCCCATTTATTTCAATGGCGGATTATTAACGACTTGGCTAAACTAGCTTATCTAAAAATAACGGGTCTGGGCCCAGGGCTCGAGTCCCGGCCTGGAGTCTCGGACACACGCGTCAAAGGAAACGCGGGATCGCAATTAAGGACACAACGACATTAATTACGGACTTCTTTCAGGATCCCCGACGTGTAGGGTGACTATGTAGTTTGTTTAGATAGGAAAGATACCTAAGAAATTTTTGTTTGAAAAACTTATGTAGGTAAATAGATTTGTTGATATTAGACGACCGAATATATCTATTTATTATATAACGACAGGTATAGGTGTCCTACTGCGACTTTGACGGAATTTTAGGTATTTTGTTAATTACCTATATGCCAATAAGAAACTAGATATTGTGAATTGAACTCAAAGTTAGGATATGACATGAAGAACTATTCTTAGTAAGGGGCGGGCTTTTAAAACACCGATTTGAGGATGGGTTAATCCAACGATATATTATAGGTATTTTACAGACCTATATTCAACTACTTATAAAACATTGGTATAAACAAATTTGATCCCAAATACTCTTGAAACCATAGTCACCCGAAAAGTTTCCGTGGAAGGCTCCTGTAATCCACGTCGAACTAGCCGTCAGGAAACCGGTTTTAATTAAAGAATTCGCGGCTTTTTGTCGACGAATCGTAACTCACACTTACTTTGCCGACACATTCTTGTTTTCTGCCGGAAACACGCCGGAATTCTGCCAGAACTACCAGAACTGCCAGACTATTGTCTGCGCGGAGCCTTTGAAAATTAAATCTGGTGTTACAGAAAATAATTAATGTAGTTAAGTGTTTACTTTAGATTTAAAACTCGCGTAGTTTATGACGTTTTTTAAAAGGAGTTTGTTTTTATACCTTATTCAACAAGCAATTAATTTTGTCTTCTATTTCCTACAAACTATATATTAACCTAACAGTAAGTTAATAAAACTGTCTAATTGGACACATAAAGATACAGAGAGAAAGAGAGGGAGTGTAGAGTATGCAGCCGGAGTATCGCAAACGATCAACTCATATTTTGAAAAGATATAATTTAGAATGTTTTTCTATGTAAAAACATTTGACTTAATGTATCTCAAGTCTAAATGCTATAGGTACTCGTAGTATAGGTACTAAGGTTTTATTCGAAACAGCAGTGTATCGCAAGTTATACAGGATGTTTTTTTGTGGCCACCTTTAACGAAGGGTACGTATTCTATACATGAAATAAAGTAAGTTTATGCCAAAAAAAATGCTGGAAAAAAAATTTTTTTTTGAAAAAAAAAATTAAATTCCTTGATCGTGCGAAATTCATAGTGTCTAGTGTTTATGTTAGTTTTTTTATAGACAGATATTAATTATTTTTCGTGACAAAATCCTGCTACGCGCGTCTACGTGCATTTATGCAGAAAAACGCAGTCTATTTACTCAACTTTGGACCCTAATATTTTGGAAACCAGACACTTCCCAGGTATGCTTCCATGGAGAAAAATGATTGTGATGATGAGGAGATTCCGTAGTTTTCGGGAACGTTGACGACCAAAAATCATCCTGTATGCATGCTCCAGATTTCTGTAGCAGATTCGTAGCATCTGCTACGGACTACACATCAGGCTATTGCTGTCCGCTGCTGAACGTAGTATAGGCCTCCCCCAGGGCATGCCACAAGGCTACTGTCACTATTGCCAGTTTTTTTTGTTTTTAACCCCCGACGCAAAAACGACGGGGTGTTATTTCACAGCGTGTTTCTATTCCACTACCGACACCCGGTATTCACCTTAGATTTTCATGTTTACTTATCAATTCGTTTGGTTTACATTGAGGCATTATATTCTAAACTCTTCTAATTTAGTATTTCCGATGTAAAAACCACACGAGCTGACTCCACCCTTCGGAAGTTTTCATTATGGTGTCACTAACAGCCTGTAGTGCGAGAAAAATAAAGGAAGAAACAAATCTTTTGTTCCGCCTCTTAGGGATGCGTAATTAAATAAATAATTGCCGTGGCAAGGAGGGGAGGACAAAAAGCATCTTCGTCTCACTCCGCACGCCCGTCTCACTCCGCTCGCCCACCTCGCTCGTCTCGCCCGCGGCTAGCCGTCCTTTTGGACTATTTCATGTTATTTTTTGGCGGGAACTGACAATGGGAATAAGGATAGATGTTAAAAAGAGTTCTTAATTGCTTTAATTTGTTAATGAAGGTTGAATTAATTGTTGTTTTTGGTTCATTCGCAGGTTGTGAGATTTTTTTATTCTTGAAATAAGTTTTGATATAAAACTCGCGTGAGCTCCAAAGTCTATGTGTTATTATGATGTATGAGCTATATACTTGGCAAGTTTCATTCGAAAAGCAGTAGTCTTTGCACGAAAGAGTAACAAACACGCACACATTCATCCGACCTCACAAACTTTTGAATTTATAATATTAGTTTAGTAGGATACGACGACATAGGTCCTGGGTTCGAATCCCGGTAGGTGCAAACATTGATGTGATGAATATCGATGTTTGTTTCCGAGTCATGGATGTTTACATACTTATCTATGTATTTATATACCGTTGCTTAGTACCCACAACACAAGATCTTAGTGTGGGACTAGGTCAATGTGTTGTGAAGTGAATTACGAATCACAGCGCAGGAGTGCTAAAAAAAACCGAGTTACTTTCACAGGTTTATTAAAATTAACTTCAAAGATATAAAAAATTACAATTAACTTAGAAATAACTTAAGCTATGACTTCGACCGATGTTAGGTACAGAGTGCCGTGGGTGTCTCCGGTTGCATCCTGGCTGTCGCCAATCGAGGTTACACGTGTAGCTGGCATCAGCAGTTTACCCAATTCTAGGGAAATGGAATGTGTTGGAGTAATGCGCAGTATCAGCGGTCTCCTTGATGGGTCGGAACATAACATCTCCCTCCCGAAGATCAGCAACTATTTTGTCAGGTTTAGGAAAAATGTTGCTGGTGTCTTATCCTTCGTGTAAGAAACTTGAGGATCATCATAGGTGTGCTCTACACCTTGAGTTGGAGTCTTTGGTGACTGGTGATCTCGATTTTGAGACTTATAACAATGCTTCCGGAACATCAGGATCATAGCGAGTGCAAGTGCACCTAATAGTATTCCATAGAAAGGCAGCGTTGTATGATAGAGCGGGTTGAGTTGTACTTTTCCGGGCTGGATTAATGATTGCGTTGCAACTTTTTCTTGTATGTTGTATAGTCCATCTAACTTGATCGAGTTGAGAGCAATCGGAATTAAAGATGATGGCTGCATATTAGTATCAGTTAGGATGTTCCTGATTCTGATTGTTTGTCCTTCCACGTGGTCCTCCGAATTTATAATAGTGAAGTCATCGGTGCTCAGACGGCAATGTCGAGGGATCGTAGCTAGATAGCTTCCGTTTAGGATGCTGTAGTCCTCCCGGTCGCAGGTCAGTTGCACCTTGGTAGGTTCAGGGAACACTAGGCCATAGTGTCTGTCATCCATTTTCTCCATAGTCATCTGAGTGAGTGAAATTGTTATCTGGTGGCAGGATCTATCGATGGTTTGGTCCATGATGAGTCTGTGGATACAATCTGGACGGGTTTTAATTTGCTGATTAATTTTTTCTTCACAAAGATAGCGCTCTCATAACTTCGGGCATTCCGCCTCTATGTACACATAATACGTATCATAGGTTGCTATAAAGGAGTAGGTAGGTATAATTACTTGGTTATATTTGTTAGGTAGTATAGGAAGTTTATATAGGTCATAAAGGTGTGGGGAGACAAGAGGGAATCTCAGAACTATAACTATCTGTTTTTTAATATAGTATGAACTAGGAAGAATTATGTCATAGTATTCCCTTAGTTCTACATCAAGTATTTGTTCCTTATCATATATTTTACTTAATCTATCTATCATTTTACTTAACACATCTATACTTAACATAGAATGGTGTGTGCTTGAGGCACGAATAAAAGCAAGAATATTCTCTAATCTATTGAGCTCACTTATTAACTCATCTAAGTTATTACTAATTACTAATAATAATTGGCCAAGTTTTGCATATTTAATTAAGCTAGAACTGGCATATGCTGACTTGTTCAGCAGTAATGTTATAGTTTAATTAATTTTGACTTGGTTTGAGACCAACTGAGAAACTATGTCGGTGTGGTGTGACATCCACTCCTTACTGAGACTAATATGATTATTAAATTCTGAGATAACTTTATCCTGGTTTTCCTTAAGAATTTGGATCGCATCGTTATATTTTAATGCATCTGTGTGGTCTAAATTACCGGTTATACTTTTTATGACGGAACCTACAATGCCTCGTTTTTCTCGAGAAGGTTCAAGGGTAGTTAATTGAAGGGTGAGTTTATCTAATTTATCTTGTTCGGGGTAGTAATCATTATAATTATTCTTATAAAATTCATTGAAGTTCATCTCTTGCAATTTTAAATAATTGGAATTACCATACGAATAGAGTCCTCTCATCCCGGTGGGGGAAAAGGTCTATTCGCGTAATAACTTAAAACATAAGGATTACCGTCAAACTCTGGCACCAGGCGTAAAGCCTTAGAAATTGTGTCAGAATCGTGGGCCATTCTGATTTTCTTATTCTCCAAATAAGGAGTTTAAGTAAGAAAAATCTAAATCTAATCCTCTAGTAGGTACTATCTAATATGTGCCTCACTTGCTCTTCAAATAAAGAGTATAAGACTAAGGAACAATCTAAATCTAGTACAATCTAATGTATACCTCACTTGCTCTTTATATAAAGAGTATAAGTAAGAGTAGCCATGCTAACCTAAGTATTTAGTATTATATAATACGCGCCTGCGAGACTGCCGATGCTTGTGCAAGCTCTCGCGAGTACGTTTTCCTAGAATAGAATTCATTTTAATTTTACTTATAATATCTACCTATCATCTAATAAAAAGTGCCTGCGAGACTGCCGATTTTTGTGCAGGTACTCGCGAGGACGTTTCCGAGATTGGAAAATTTTAATTTTCACTAAAAATACTTACTTATCTAATAAAATGTGCCTGCGAGACTGCCGATTTTTGTACACTCTCGCGGGACGATTCCGAGATTGGAAAATTTTGGGAATATAAACTACGGGAGCAAAAAGGAAGCAACACTATAATAGAATAAGTGCACTTACATATATTGCATTCTCGATCTTTCTTGAGCAGCTATCGATTTCCAGATACTCCAGCACTTGTGTCGTGGTTCGGGTTTCCTCCGGTGAAGATTCGACAGTCACTTAGCACGTGATTTTCACACAGTTCATCACAGTTCTATGAAGAATAGTTCTCTCTCACGCACTAATCCGGAAGACTACTACGACTGCGCCAATTACGAATCACAGCGCAGGAGAGCTCAAAAAAAACCGAGTTACTTTCACAGGTTTATTAAAATTAACTTCAAAGATATAAAAAATTACAATTAACTTAGAAATAACTTAAGCTATGACTTCGACCGATGTTAGGTACAGAGTGCCGTGGGTGTCTCCGGTTGCATCCTGGCTGTCGCCAATCGAGGTTACACGTGTAGCTGGCATCAGCAGTTTACCCAATTCTAGGGAAATGGAATGTGTTGGAGTAATGCGCAGTATCAGCGGTCTCCTTGATGGGTCGGAACATAACAAGTGTGTGAATATTTATTTATTATTTATTTATTTATTTATTTATAGGTGTTGAATATGCGAATTTTAAAGTTTTGTTAACTTGTTACAAATATCTACGTACCTACTTGATAGATGATGAGTCAGAATTTATAGAACAGTTATTTTATGATGGTTATCGTCGTTACCATAAAACCTCCGCTGGAACTGGAGGGTAAACAAGTAAATCGTTTTACAGCCTCCGCCGAGCCGTCTAGTCTCCGCACTCGGTACACAAACAAATTAGCAGTCAAGAGTTCAAGTATAACAATATCGTGAAGGACATCCCTTAATAAACCGGAAATATTTAAACACTTCTATATCAATTTCTATATCAATGGCGGTGACGGAATGGTGGCCAAGGGACGCTTTAAGACCGAGGGGCAGACCACCCGCCCGATGGTCAGATGATATCCGAAGAGTTGCTGGACAGCAGTGGATGAGATTGGCCCAGGACAGAGGACAGTTCTTGTTTCCTCATTTATGTGAACACAGACGTGTATGTATATATACAACAGAAATAGGGATAAGAAAATATCTGCTGCCGCGTGGTGCCGGCAGAGTAGAGTTTGTACCACCCCTGCCTGCCCGTGGGTATCGTACGAGGCGATTAAGGGTTTCCGGAAGGTGGGCAGCAGCGCCTCCCGTACTGACAACATAGTCCGATAATCACACTGCGGTCACCAACCCGCCTGCCCAGCGTGGTGACTATGGGCAAAACCCCCCTGTGGCAGTAGCCTTGTGGCGTGCCCTGGTGGAGGCCTACGTCCAGCAGTGGACTACAATAGGCTGAAGAAGAACAAAATTTAAACCGATAGCGTGGTATCGAATTAAAATCAAAAAGTCTACAATTTCGCAATTGAGCTGTATGTACCTCCCCGCAATGTCATTACGTATTCCAATCACAGTGAATCCATACAAACATATGAAACGTTCATCAGAATGTGTTCAGCCAGGCGCGCTATTGTGCAAACTTAAATACATAGACGCAATTTTGTAGCTCATTTTCTGTTAAAAAATTTGTTTAACTGAAGTGCTTTTCAGTTTATTGAAAGCTAATTAGCTACACTTATCTTGTTTGTACGTACAAATCTATATTTTTTAAAGTTTAGTATGGTATAGTTAAGGGTATCTACGTACATCTATACATCTTCTATATCTATTGTATACATATAATAAAAATGTAACGGATCGCTGTCTGTACATGGAAGATATATGAGAAAAAATATTATAGGAGACCTTTATTAACGCAATAGTACCCAAAAGAAACCCAAAAGAATGATTTTTTGGAATTTTTGTCTGTCGGTTTGTCTGTGCGTTTGTGCACGCTAATCTCAGAAACGGCTGAACCGATTTCGATGCAGTTTTCAGGAATATATTGTTACAGGTCCCACTGAACATATAGCCTACTTTTTATCCAGGGAAAATGTTTTTATCCCAATAATTTCGACATTTTGTTTTTTCTGTAGTCCACGTGGACAGAGTCGCGGGCGTCCACTAGTTTATCATAAAAATCAATAAGAACGGTGCTATATTGGCTTTATGTAGGAATCATGGATAGTCCTTTAAAATCATATATAACTTTTCTAATTATAACGTAGTAATCGATTGAAAATTAATAAACGTTTCTGAATCCTTTAATTCAGTACGATTTTGCGTTTAGCAAGCCTATAAAGTAGGTATCATCAAAGTGATAAATTACGAAAATTTCCGGAGGAAACTACTCATAAAATCTAATGAAGGAAGGATAAAAAGGAGTTGGCCTAATAACTATATATCTATAGATTAGTAGTTACGATCCCTCTGACCATAGAGGAATTAATCTTATTCCTCTATGACTACACGGACTATGTTAATTCGATTAATCGTATCACAAGATGATGAGTTATTTAAATAATGGCGCTAGTTGCTCTGTATATGACTACATTATCAATGTAACTGTTTGCTTTGCGAATTAACACATCTTCTACGTCCTTCCTTCTTAGATAATCCGTACCATTGGCCCGCGGCACCCCACTTCATTAGGGGTCGCAGGCGGCGCGTGCGCTGCGTGCTAACGCGGCCCGGCTGACGGCCCCTGCATGTCTCCTGGCTTCCGATGCCTAATCCAATGTAGGCTGGCCTCTGATAGTTGAATTCTGATGGGATAATAGGTAGTGTAGTGATTTTTGAATTTTTACAAAGGATGTATTTGGAGTGTACTTCTATGCTGCTCTGGGAGTGAAAAAAAAAGTATAATACTACAGCTGCTTTTCCTCCCGGGCATACTGTACAAGTCAGTAGAGGGACAAGAGGGTCTTGGTGTTTTGTAGGCGATGGGCTGTCCACCTGTCGCTACTAACCGAACTTGTACATCTCAACTATACCCTCAAAGTTATTATTTATTTATTATTTATTAAAGTTGGTCAGAAGTGGTACCATGTGGTCCTATCGGCCCTTGGTGCTCTGCCTACCCTGTAAGGGATAAAGGCGTGATTATATGTATGTATTTGGAGTGTTTAGACATTTTAAAGACTCTGCTCCCACTTTTGATCTCGTCTTGCAATCAGATAACATTAATGAGATTAATATAACTGTTGTTTTTCTTCATTTGAAGAACCTACATTCTGGGGTAAGCTAGCAGAATATGCAGAACTCAATGACCGACTGAAATTATGTAAAGGACATCAAAGAGGCTAAATATAACCTCTAACTTCAATTCATCGATTTGAGATTTATCTCCATGTTGCAATTTTCCTATAAATAGTTATAGAATTGGGACTACTACTAGAAAAATAATCACTACAGAAAAAAGATTAAAAGGACCAAAAACACATTTATCGGACAACTTGACGGTTTATGGTTCCTTTATAAAAAAATGTTTGTATGTATGCAATAATGCAATTCAAAACAAAACATACAAATTGTGTATCAAAGGTCCACAATAGTTGGCGACACGCCGCGTGTTACTGACATTCGTAGGGGCGCGGTAAAATGAACCCCCAATTATTTTACACTACAATTTTGTTCGCTACAATCATAAGGTACGTGACAGTTATTATTTTTACTAAAATAATCCCTTTTATTATAAGCTTTAGATAGATTTCTACTGTGTACCTATGTATCTAGGATACAATAAACATAGTTTGTCTCATCGATAGATTCGTTCGTCGTTTCGATCACGTTCGTTAGATGACGTGATCAAATCTATCACTCGATCAATATTTACTCTACAATAGATAAAATCAGCCAAGTGCATGTTGAGCTTGCACACGTAGTGTTCCGTACCATAATTTATATAAAATGGCAATAAAATCACGTTTGGTATATATTTACGTAATTCAATTTTTAGTTTTTATAGGGGCAACATAAATACATAAACCGCGAAAATTTCAACTGCCTTGCTATAACGGTTCATGAGATTCCTACAGCTTGTGATAGATAGATGGATAGCGGAATCTTAGGGCCAGTTTTCTTAGGGACACTTTTGAATAAGGAATCCTAAAAACTATACAAAGGACACCTCTAAAGGTAGCTCTAACGAGAATGGTCCGCGCAATCATTTAAAAAAATTACCTTTTAATCTAAGGGTGCGTTCACACGTAACGACGACAAATCGTGCCATCCTCGTGACGGATGGCGGTCGTAGACGACGGAGAGAAATTCCCTCGTTTTATTATCATTAGGCCTTAAATAAAAAATGTCCGGGATTATCCCGAAAGCTTCCGGACTCAAAAAGTGTGAGTCAAAGATTACTGTATTATGCCGCCTTTAAAGCAGTGGATTGCATTCACTTGATAATGTCGCTATTACTCGCTTTTAACTTTCATTTTCTGTTATTTGTATTTCAAGACTTCGCTGACATTTCTACTATCGTCTATTAAAAAATCGTCCATTTTTTTTCCAGAAGGTTCTATGTAAACTGAAAATCGACTTATTGACCGGTAATTGAATGGCTTATCTATTTTTTTTTTATTACTAAGACACACCAACAGTATACACATATAAATTAAATTATTACAGGCAATAAGGTATTTTGTCTTATGCGCATACCAATTACGGGCATGTTCGTATTGCACCTTAAATATAACATTCTATATATTATGTATGACATAAACAGAAACTATACACAATAAAATAATAAAGAGCCAGGAACTAGAGAGAATCTTTGATTTTAGAACGGAATTTGTGATACGAGTCAAAATGAACATCTATATCTGGCAATGCGTTACTAATAATATTAAATTGATTGGCTATCCTAAAAATCTATCTATCTATCAAAACAAGCGCCAGATAGGTTATCCTGAACTTATCAGCAAGTGGTGAAACTCGCATTAAGCCTAAAGTAACATCAAATAATAATTTCATCATCATCATCAGCCTATTACAGTCCACTGCTGGACGTAGGCCTCTCCCAGGGCACGCCACAAGACTGCCATGAGAGGTATTTGCCCATAGTCACCACGCTGGGCAGGCGGGTTACGTAAATACTTATCACCAGTTTCCAAAACATTAGTCAATATGACTAATTAAACGAAGGTTTTTCGAAAGAGTTTCACCTGCGCCTGAAGTGGGTCAAACTCGTCAACGAATTCCCGAAGCGCGGGAATTTCCAGGAGAACGTCGAGGTTTCTCACCGAAGGCCCTTTTGAAGTGTTTGTTATAAAAAATATAATTGGAGTTTGAAAGTAATTAAAGTCAATTGCAGAACCTGGGCTCGGCCAGTGTGATCTGTGAGAGAGAGGAAATTTTATAGGAAGCTTCGTTTTCCAAATAGAGCCTACACGATAATATTACCATTATGTATAAGGATGCAGTTACCCGAAAAAGGTTGGCGTCAGACAAGCAATCGGCCGCAAAAGAACGTCAAATCCTTGGCAATATCAGGTTCGAAAAAAATATTGCACCAACCCCATCAATATTGGGATATGGGCAGGAACATGATGATGACCATGCGATTGTATCTATATATTGTTAATAATTTTTCTAGTAGCCAGTTATAAATACTTTATCTTCATTGATCAATAATATTCCGTTCAAATATGGGTTTTGGGTAAGTCTGGTAAAAAGTTTGGTAAAATACACAAAATCACTAAAGATTTAACTAAGATAGTATTAAATCTCTCTGTTATTTTATTTACTTTCTCAACTAATATCAAAGCGTATAAAAACGCAGAGCGAACAAAGCACAGAATTGACATGGAAATATCAGAATAAACCGCGCGCTCCGCGGGGCATCTTTGCGCGGGAAAAATCCAACTTTTTCTCCACAACTCCAAACAATTTGCATGACATTTGCATTTTTACGTCAAACGACTCCGCTAGCAGTCGTTTTGAATATCTCTGCTGCTTGTCTTCCTTTATTACCCATTGTTGCCTTCATTGGCTATTTTATAATATGATTATGAAGTTTTCTGTAATCGATCTGGTTCGTTAAGTTTTTGTTGGCTTTCCATTTGTTATAGCTTCGGTTTTTATAAACACTATAAACATAACTAGGTACTATTTGATATCAAGTCTGGTTTATGTATTCGAGCACAAAATGTGCCATTTTGTATGATTCCCGCGCCTACTAGTGTTGTACTACATTCATCGGTAGTACCCAGTGACATTACTATTAGTCGATTATTTTTCTCCAGCTATCAGTAGGTACCTATACGTAAATACATCATCATGCGTCTTAAACTTTATCTGAGCAATTACAATATGACTTTTTTTGAACATATTTTTTTTTACCATATATATATTTTTAATCAATGCAATGCCCTCAAGACAGTTTCTTTTCTACCGTGAACTATGACTAGAAAATGTAATGAAGTACATCACAACTCCACTGAAAGAGAACAATCACGTCACGTGAAAATTTCACTTAACTGTTTCCATTCATCACGTCTGTTCTTAACAAAAAGGTTTACATAATTCTGGCACATGCAAATTTTGACAACCCCTCTCTCGAATACAAGGACATATTAGTGAAACTGGAAGACTGACGGAGAAATTATAATTGGTATTCAAATATTATATGTACTTACTACTGATTCCATGTGAATTAAGTTTAATTTTTTCATAATATTCTGCATATACAAGGTTAAATTTAAAACATCAATAACATCGCAGGACTAGATAGATAGAATTTTAGTCGGTCGTGCACATTCTAGTTTGTAGGAAATATTACAATATCCTTGGCCGCATATAATTTCCCTCTCCCTTTTCCCCACTCCCCCCTGGCAATATGTAGAGAGCCCTTTAGGTGCGCATCATGGAGCGCGACACCTCAGGTTAAAGTAAGAGTGCTACGTTTTGGGTAATGTCGGGCAGAAAACGATGTAATATATATATTTTGTATTTTGGTTTAGTTTGAGAAGTTTTTAAGTGATAAAGTTTTGCTGTTGTGTTTCTCTTGAGATTACCGTGTTCAGTAAAAAAAATAATTCCACTGATGAAATTATGTGTAAAAAGTTATAAACCTCCATTCGTTATATGGAAGATACTTTGTAGTTACTTCCGTACGTCGTGGGCACACGTCTTCAGTTTTAACAATGTACTTATTTTCGCAATATAATAGTTTTCTAGTCATAACTATGATTCACAAATTTTATAGATATTTACATATTGATTCTAATTTATCTACCTTTTACTCTAGCTATCATAGTCTCGCAAATTCATATCAATATAAAAGCTAGTTAACTTTCGTGCTCGAGTGTGCGAGTAACAAGTATTCCATCACAGATATTGGCGCGTACTCGCACCTATCAGCCGAGACTGCTGTGCAGAGCTGAGAGCGTACAGACACGGCACTGAGTGTCTTAGTTGTAGATGTGAAAGTTTTTCATTATTACACACTTTTATGAGTCAATCACGGCCTTAATTCTAAATACATTAATTTGGTTAAATACTAAACTAACTATATCTGTTGAAACTGGTTTTATTTTTGTTATAGTTCACGTAGATCAAGTCGCGTCCAGGCGGTCTCAAAGTATGTAAGTACTTCTATTTAATTTATTTATGAGAGCTATAAACTATTTAGATATAGAATTATAACATTGTTGAGATGCGAATATTCAATTTCACTTTTTAAAAAGTTCAAGTCTGCAGATGGTATTCGGAAACACCGCCTTCATAAATATATTAAGTACTTAATAATTATTTAACCTGAGCAATGAAAGAAAAACTGTTTATTATAAAAAATATATTCTCTTTTTGTAATATGATAATAGTACATAAATACTACACATTTTAATTTAATAATTATTACATAATACCGCCTCTGTACATTGCGTAAGTCTACACCGTAGCAGCGCTACGTGAAAGCCTACGGCGCGCGTAGAGGTGCTACGAGCCCTGTGGGTCTACGCGTCTCATATCGAACCTCTTACTCCTTCCTTTAAAATATTACACTACGCCTCCATATATTACACATTTCTGTAACATATTACACTCACACTTTATGAGTACTACAAAAGTGTGTAAAGTGTGCGAGTTTAATAAAGTAACTTGAAAGTGAGTGATTGCTTTTACAAGTTCGCTTCGGTTTCTGAGTGAAGAGTTATTTGTTAACGTTTGAAAACACAAAGTTTTACGACACATTGATTGTTCTTACTTTATAATATGTTAATAAATACTTATATATGAATGTACTTAGATGTCTATATAGTTGACTTTATGTTCCTGTGTCCCCTAGATGGGACAAAGGGCCTTCACAGATCTCCGCCATCCCGCTCGGTCTTGAGCTTCGCGTTTTAATTTCTTCGTATAATATGTACCAGCTATATATTTTCCTCGGGGCTATTTACATAGCCGTATTTATATCTATACTAATATTATAAAGCTGAACCGTTTGTTTGTTTGAACGCGCTAATCTCAGGAACTACTGGTCCCATTAGAAAAATTATTTCAGTGCTAGATAGCCCATTTATCGACGAAGGCTATATAGTCTATATAGCAACCCGCCCCCGGCTTAGCACGGGTGCAATGCCCCTTCACACAGACAAAGTCGTGGGCTGCCGCTAGTGTATCGATATATTTCCAACAAAGCGCTGACACTACGTCCGGCAGACACAAACTACCCGCATTTAGCAAGTCTCTGCGGAATGTATTAATTTCCCGCCTCCCAGGACCTTAATAAAGAAATATCTCCATGAATATCCCGCGGCTATCCCGCGCTCCTTGTTCATGGAGAATGTTACGGGGAATACTTTTATGTTCGCTTTGAGTAAATTTATAATACGCAGATAAAGATTTCACTAAAACTTGTTCACATTTTCTGATCAGTGATCAGTGTTCAAAATATTCTGTTGCACGTCATAGGTCACGGGCATACAGTATACTGCGAGTATAGTCAAAATCGGTTTCTAAACAAGGAAATTATCCGCAAACACACATAAAGAAAAAAAAGGATAAGTACATGTGTGTATAACGGGCGACTTGAGAAACCTCGTTTTTTTAAGTCGTTTAAAAACTCTTCATTACTTGATAAGTTTTACGTACAAGCAAGCAGCATTTTGAGATTTCCCAGCATGTCCGTCTGAGAATTTAAACTATTGTTAGTTTTTCAAATGCGCGTTATCCACGAACTTTTGCTTTTCACTGTGTCAGTTCAGCTGTAGTTATTGTCGCTGTGGTTTTAATACTATAGCTACAAACTTAGTTGCGAACTGCGGTCGCAGCGCCATCTGCCGGTCGGCGTGAGACTAGACGTTATTAAACTACGAGTAGGTACATCCCGTGACGTCATCTGCAGTAGGTATAGTCCGTTTCATATAATAGGTACTGCCTGATTTTGTTACTTCCAAACATTTTGTTTTCTTGTATTCATTTACCCACTCGGAATAAGTCCCGCCCCCTTATTACCTATCTAGCGATAGCGAAAATTGAAAACAAAAATCGCTGATTGCTTGTCAAATTCGTATTACGTAAAATTAATTTCAAAGGAACTTTGACATTTCAAGGCGAATATTGTACAATTTTCGCTATCGCTTTGCTTCGGCTTTGCTATTGCTTTTACGTAATTAGGGGGCCGGATAATGTGGTCATTCATGGTAATGATACATTTAGTAACTAGCGCTATCATTCTAAGTAACTATTTGGTGAATAGAATCAGCCCTTTTATAGAATAGAATTTCTTTATTTGCCATTGCATCTATAGGATACATTTCGAGAATTTATTTTATTTGTGGGAACATTAATAACATATGTATGTGTTTCCAGAATGGGGTAGCTAGAACAGCAGGATCATTTAGCATGACGAATCCAGCCCCCCTAGCATGACCACATATCGTACGATATTGTATCGTCCCTATACAAAATATTCAACATGGCGGCAATATTTATCGTATGTTGACAGGCTAAATGTCGACAAATCGGTTTATCATATCGTGTTTCGCAGGCAGGCATGCTACTTGGGCTGATGTAAAAGGTCAGTCACCTAGCTCATCGTCTAAGAGAACGGCCCTGAATTCCTTAGTCGACTCTTACGACATGCACGGAAGGAGATGCAGCTGATGCAGATCTATTCTAGTGAAATCCCTCATCAGCATAGGCATTAATATACACATTAAACACAAGTTTAACTACATTAAAATAGGTAGTAAAAATAGTACTTGTTATCCACTGAAGCGTGATTCGTTCTCGTTCGTTCGTGCTCGCTCGCGTTCGTTCGCGTTCGCTCGGCGTCACATTAACAAGCAGTAGTCGCGCCGCGCCGACGGGCTTTCCATATCAATAGACTCCTGATTCCTGCCTCAGGGCATGACGAGGTTCATTGCATCTTCGTATATTCCTTACATAGTATTGCTGATTATTTGTTTATTTTTAGCTGTCTTCGTTTTTCTCTTAAAGTTGCAAGTTGTGTGTAAACTAGTAACTAGAGGTTTAGACGATGTAATAAGGTACCACCAATAGAGACGCGGTTAGATTTTCACGCCATTTAACGAACGAGATAAATAATGCATCCTATTGGAGGAAATGTTTTTTTTTGGTCTACTAACTGAATACAAATCACAAACATCATTAATTGATACATTTATAATGTTTTATAACTTCCCCAGACATTTATGGCACAGTTAAAAAATATATATTGTTGTTTGTTATTTAAGTACACATGATATTAATAAAATAATCTTCCAATTTAAAAGAAAATCAGACTAACTAGGTTTTTTGAAGTTTTCCTAATATAATGTTGTCCAGTGACAACCCTAGTCTGTCAAGCAAGCGTACTATTGGCTCGTAGCATGTAGTTAATATTTGTCGAACCTTGCTTAGTCGATGGAAAAAGGTTCGATGTAGGTAAATACCTTTTTACATTATTGAACACGTAAGGTACCATAGTATTAGGTAACCACAGGTTGTATTACATACTTAGTACCTATTTATTCTATTTATACTAGGTATATACCATAATATATTCCTGCGCCTGATCTCTCTTAGGTCGTGTCGGCTTTCCGTCCCATCGGACTATTAGAGTGAGGGAATAATTATAGAGAGTGCATCTGTGTTTGCGCACACACTTGTGCACTATAATATCTCCTGCGTACCTGGCCAATCTCCGTAGAGATATGTCGCCTTGGCCGAAATACGGTCGGAGATCATCACCATCATACCATAATAATTGTGTAATGTAATATTACATACATACTATATGTCTGTGTTGTCGGAATGGGTGGCCAGATCTTCAGGATCCCAAAGGAGATTCCATAGACACGTTTAGCTCAGCGGGGACAGATGTAGGTAATCAGTGACAAGTTGCTAGCTTATCGCCTGAGTTCCTTAGTCGACTCTTACGACATGCACGGAAGGAGATGTGAATGAAATATTAGTGAGTAAGTTTTATAATGGTCGAATATCATGAATTGATTGATGCACGGGCTAAACGGCATTGTCCAAATTCCCACATCTAAAAATTAACATTAAACTTTTTTTATTCGTCTCTAACAACAGTGCAGTGCGTACTGAGTAAAAGGCAGTCAAAGATAAATAGGGGCTGCAATATTATTTTTTCTAAAATTGTGGTTTTGCGGTAATTCTGTAATTAGACGTTCCGGTCATCCTTTCATAAATATGATAAAGGGTGGGGGAAGGGTTAAACGCAAAGTTAATTATATTACGGAGGTCAGAAGATCCTTCATTAAGCGGTCCTGTAAGGGATGGATAAATAAAGAAAGATATGGTTAGAAGGAGAGGATAAATCGACGAAATCCTCAAAGAAAAGTTTTTTGGTACAAGTTTGTGATTGCTGATGATTTATGACCCTTACTTACATAAAATATACCGCTAACTATTGACTGTTAAATCGTATTAAATGTCATTGTATACGAGATATTAATCAAGCAATTAACCTAAAAAGTCTTGATATTACATACTTAATAAAAAATACCCTTAAAATAAAGGCCACTTATACTCTCAATAAATAAACACATTCTATACACGTAAAATGGACCCAAATTAACCTAAATCATTTATCCAACCGGCACCCTTATCCCAAAAGTTTGATTACAGTACTTTTTAAAAACCAACTAATAATGAAAAGCTTTGTATTTTTTTTCAAAATCATTCAAGACCCTTCTGTTTTGTGATTAATCTATGCATAGATAATATACGAGGGTGGGATTGGGAAAGTGAGTTTTTAATTTTTATATATACGCGAGTGTTTGATTTTAACGTTGATTTATTTTTCAAGGCCAGTCCGACCCGCGCCAATATAGCGTGCCTCATACATATTCCGTTTCGGAGGAGACATATGCCGCCTGTGTTGGCATAGCGCCCAGTCCACAACGGTTACAAAGTTTTCAAATATTTATTACTTTCAAATTGCCTTTTCATCTCGATTATTTTGGCCTTATTGGTTTAGATTAGTCTAGCTTTTTTGACCTTTATTTTGGACGCTAAATTACTTTTAGTGCCGACTTTTACAATGATCAGCCCAAGTATCATGACCTGCGAAACACGATATGATAAACCGATTTATCGACATTTAGCCTGTCAAAATACGATAAATATAGCCGCCATATTGATTTTTTATAGAGACGATACGATATCGTACGATAAGAATCTCGTATATCATGTATGTAGTTTGTCCGTTTACGAATAGTTACCTCGCGCTACCGTCATGTAGTTAAAAAGCCTTCGGCTAAATATGAAAATCTAGACTATCTAGTACCCAGTCTATCTAGTTAGGTACCCTAAGTAGTCTTTACGGTCAGTTGAACAATTAACATCGCCATCTGATGCAATAGGCGCATTTAGCTGGGGGGTCACAGCGGGCGTGGGGGGTCTAACCCACTTATGCACCCGGAACGCTCAACTGATTCGATTCCAGGCGTTTTATCGAGTGAAAATTACTTTACATCGGGCCCCGTCTTTGGACCTTTGAGAAACTCAGATTTAATTTACATAGACTAGGGATGTATATAACTGAGTTACATGGAACTGTTGCATTGAGAGAGTTATAGTAGTACTTTGTGAAATTAATTGAAAGTCAGCTTTGAACGGGTATTTTTAAACTTCATTCAAACCAGCTTAGTTCTATAATTTTATGAAACTTAATATTAATTAACTTATTTAAAAGATTCGACTCTGTGATGATTTTGTTAAGTTCTTTATTCTACTTTTACCTAGTCTCTCTTTACATTAAATGTATGTATATTATTATCGTGTCTCTGCCCATTTATTTTTTATTTTTGGTCACAATTTTGGGATCATTTCGTGCGTACAGAAATACGCTAATATAAATACATATGTACTTAGTTATAGTACATTTCATTCAATGCCCCTACATATCAATAGTAACAATATACTTATAACCTTTAAATAAAAATCAAATATCAAGTTCTAAATCGAATCACGTAGGCATTTTAAACTTTAGGGTGTCTCCCCACGCAGCTTCCCTTTCTCAATAATTAGCGGAACTACGAACTGTAGGCAGCTATCTTATTTTGCTAATGAAGTGTCGTGTCTTTATTTGACGAAGCCATTTTGTTGTTCTTTGACGATAATTTGGAGGAACTAGAATATCGTAAAGTGAAATTTAAAATATCCAATAAGTCTTAAGCTCAGTTTATTTGAGGAATCTTTCTTTGTACTTTATTGTACAGAAAAGTAACATGTAGAAACCACAAATATTAGGTATGTATAAAGGTGAGCTTATCTCTCACAGAGATTTCTTTCAGCCAACCAGTTCTAATGAAAAATAAGCAAATACTCGTACACAAAGACAACCACATGTGCACAATCAAACTAAGTACTTAAAATAAAGCAACTAAGTTACATATCTTTTCGAATATCGTTCTTAAACGTTTTTAAAAATCCGCTGAAACTGTATTTTACAAATAAAAAACTTCATAAGTAAATGGACGAAATATTTTCCCAAGGGTCATAATATTCGTAAGTAACGTGTCGATTGTTAACGAAGCTAATTAGCGAACGATTTGTCCTAATTGAGGAGGACATCGAAAAGATGAACAAAATCATTCAATGAATGAGTGAGTGAGTAGCTCGAATGTAACAAGCCTAAACGTGCCAAAGAAACATATATATTTACATAGCTTTTCGCTTAACATACCCTTTCTGTTACACCCTGTATACATACATAGGCACACTTGAAGAACATACTCGTAATCCTTCTTCTAGCGCAGTCAGGTGATTGGTTTCTAGACAATACGCCTGTGTACTAAAGCAAGGAAGGCGTAAAACTATATTTTGAGTATTTTTATAATAAAATGTCTGACTATGAAATAAAGTTTCGCGCTCGGCTTTCCATAAATTTCACAGTTTCCATTCAGTAACTGTTTTGCATAAAAGATTATTTAAATAAGACGTAGTTCCGTGGCGGATAGATTTAAAATCGTAGGAGTGTTATGCAAAGAATCGGGTTTTATAACAATGGACTGTACGTCTACTTTTTAAAATTTTCAATTTGTTTACTTGCAATTACTTCAAAGAGTTTTATAGATAACTAGTGGATGCCCGCGACTTCTTCTGTTGTCCGTGAGCTAGAGAAAAAACGTTTTTTTTTTGGGATAAAACGTAGTCTATGTCCATTCTTAGGCTCTAGACTAACTTCGTAAAAGACGGATAGACAGGGATTAATAGGAAAGGTAAGGATATGTATATGACATGTCATCCCTTTGATATTCTACCTTTAGACCTTATATCAATTTACCAGATCCGCCCAGCCGTTTTGTGAATAAATGTGACTTTCAAACGGATCTACAGAGTTAGCTACTTACAAAGAGAACTTGCATTTTATATCAACACATCAAAAGTTCGATGCACCAAGGGATTTAAATTATTCAGAATGAATGAACGATACATTTGCATGGTGAATGAAGGAATGACAATTTTGGCGCGCTTTATTGAAAAGCGCGGGAAAGTCGCAACTGTTTATAATTCTAGACTAGTGGCGCCCCCTTTAGACTCGCAAATTATACCACCTTGAAAAGGTTTAAACATTTACATTTCAATCCAACACAATCAGTGACGGATTTACCAGCAGGCTGAGTAGGCTCGAGCCTAGGGCGGCAGATTTTGGGGGCGGCAAATTTGGGGAACGATTTTTTTTTTTTTTTTTACCTCATAGAAATCAAAAATATTTTTCTATGACGGTTTTCTGATGTCTTACAGATAGAAGTCTGCAACAAATTTTGTCGATGACTTTTCTCTCTATAATGTAATAATAATGTATGATATGACAATTGTTGAGGCAAGGGCGGCAAAAACTATTCAGCCTATACCTTGAAAATTTGTAAATCCGCCACTGAACACAATACTTGTTGGGTTTCTTTTGACTCCGAGCCATTTCTTTTGTGCATTTGCTTGCATTGAGCAGAATGAAATATGCAAAAATAACGTAGGTACAATGCACTTAAATACACTCACATAGTAAGTTTTAATGCTTGGATTTATACTCTTTTTAATGGCCAAGTGCGCGGAAATAATAGAGGTTCATAAATTCTCATGTTGCATAAAATAAAATAAACAGACCGGATGTTCTATTCTACCTGAATATTTTTCATTACGCATTAGGCGTTGGTCTGAGCATTAATTACTTATTTCCCCATCATCCTCCGTGATGGAACTCTGCATAAAATTTAATGAAACATTTTTTGCGTGCACGTACAGAAACGTGAAAATCCCGGAACCCAGTAGTGCTGTGCCAGGTACCGCGGATTTACTATAATCGGCAACTGAATCGAAAAGCATTCGATGCCGCCTCAGTGAGTGATGCGGCGGAAAACGATTAAAATCGAAAATCGAGCGATACCATCGGCATTCCCGCTCGATTCGACGCCCCGACCGGTTATTCGATAAGATTTCGCATCGCCGGCGTTTTGGATGTTATTCGAGTGGAGTGTTTACAGTTGTACAAACGCTGTAGGTTTTGATTTATTATCACGTGTGGATATCGGAGTTTTCTATCGACTGCATTATATTCCAGATTTTAGTAAACTATTAGTTTTTAAATGGCAGTCTATAAAGGTACTAACTTCCTACGTACAAAGTGAGTGTTTTCACCTAGGTAGGTGTAGTCAAATATAGGTACCTAACTCTTAAAAGTATAGCCGTGTCGTGTCGTTGTTTAGTCATTAATTCGCACAAATGTAATTTACTATTTTTCTTTCTTTTTTAGTAATAATTTTATATACTTTAGGGTATTGCAGAGTAAGATTTGCAATAGTTCCTCAAAGTTTCTCGATTCTCAACATTAAGTGAAGTCAAAACTTGCAACGGAATTATAAACTTATGCCGCGCCAATAATAAAATGCTCGAGTTGTTAGACTTGCTTCAGACCAGACGCCTGGGGGCGGGCTTCCGATTGAGTACACTTGTGAACATATTGCCGGTTCTCGAAGTTTCCTGATGCGAGTTTTTTTATCACTATACAAGCATACGTGTAGGGCATAGACGTATTTTTTAATGTTGTATCCTTTTTTTCGAGGTCAAAGTAGGAGATAATCAAAAACTTTATATTTATTGCCCATTTTTGTGTAATTTGTTTTTGTATGAATATAGCTTTGATTATACAGGATGTTTTTTTGTGGCCACCTTTAACGAAGGGTACGTGTTCTATACATGAAATAAAGTAAGTTTATGCCAAAAAAAAATGCCGGGAAAAAAAATATTTTTTTTTTATATTTTTTTTTTATTCCTTGATCGTGCGAAATTTATAGTGTCTAGTGTTTATGTTAGTTTTTTTATAGACAGATATTAATTATTTTTCGTGAAAAAATCCTGCTACGCGCGTCTATGTGCATTTATGCAGAAAAACGCAGTCTATTTACTCAACTTTGGACCCTAATATTTTGGAAACCAGACACTTCCCAGGTATGCTTCCATGGAGAAAAATGATCGTGATGATGAGGAGATTCCGTAGTTTTCGGGAACGTTGACGACCAAAAATCACCCTGTATATAGTAATTTTGTCATAGGTTAGAGTAGCCACTTTATGTTTATACTATGTAAGGAATAAATCATGAAATAAAGTATGTATGACTATATTTATTTCAAGTTCAAGCTAGTGTAAGGTAACTAAGTGTCTTTGCTAACAACTGGGAGTTGACCACCCTTTGTCGGCTAAACCAATTATTTAGAGCTGTACCAACACAGCTTCCGCAGAGGTGTGCGTCCGTTCCCGCGGGAATCGATCCCCTTTCCGGGATCCCGCACAAACATCAGCCCCTGTTGACATAACGCCTGTGATTGCATTCTCAATTGAAGTGTCTGCTCGCGGTTTTGGGCGTTATTTGGAAAGAATTTAGTTCTAACCGGGCCTTTGCGGGGTTACACGTTGACTATTTTTCTGTCATGTTTACAAAGGCTCTGATAGTAGAGGCTTGCGAAATAGTCGTGTAGATTTACATCATGTAAGAGTGAATAGCATACATATTTATTTATGTCACTTGCGACTAGGTATCTTCAGGATTTGTAGATTTGTGGTAATTATTATACTTAGTTAGATTTAGTACCTACTCATATTCTTATAGTATCTGTACGTACATACCTAACTAAATTCAAAGTTTAGCATTTATTCCCTTTACGTCGCGGGTCGATTCTCTTTACGTCGAGTCTGAGTGTATATTGTTCTTTGGTACATGTTGCTAACTTAGGGGATCTTTTGTTCCTATTCCCTTTACGTCGAGTGTTATCTTGTAGGTACAGTCAAGAACAGAAATTAAAAGCACTTATATTATTATATAGTTTTTCAATCATAAAACAGACAATACTATGTGATTATTATTAAACTCAACTATGAAAAATGTATTTTTAAATCTTGTAAATAATAAATAAGTTTTTTTTTTTTAGTTTATCCCGAAGGAAAGGCATGGGGAACTAAGCCCATACAGCCTAATCATTGTTAAGTAAAATGTATTCTGAATTTATGATGGATGGTAATGATGATGATGAATGGAAACGTCGGGAAAATCCTCAAGAACAAGTGTAAAGTTAGTCAAAATGAAAAATTATTGCAGAAACAACTTACATGCGCCCATGAAGAGATCGTAATCCGGCTAAAGTTTCACTCGGCTTACCTGCGTATAAAACCATGCACACGCACTAGATTCACAGCACAAGTAATCAAAATATAACTTATCTACCAGAAAACATCACTTTACGGACACATGCAAGCCATTTACAAATAATTTTTGATTTTCACAAGAAAATTACACCTGCACCCTTCCAGCTTTTCCCGCCGAATCTAATAAATAAGTCTCAATAAAAAAAAAATAGTTTACTTTCATTTAGCACTCGTATATCATTTAGTACTCGTAACAAAACTTATTTTTAACAGAATATTTTAGAACAATCAACATTGAAATAGACATTAACTAACTTCTATCAATGTTAATTAGTTTTAAGGGCGTTTATCACCTATTGACTGATGATCCATTTTTGTGTGTATAAGAGAGAAAGGGATAGGTAAGTGCGGCGGCATTTTAAATTCACCTGAATTTCAAATTTTAGGGTTATCTACCTATGTATGTACTTAAGCAAAAATCTGGAAAATATAATCAACAATTAAAGTACCTATGTAAGAGAAAGGTACATATGTGGGTGCCAAATAAAGTCTACGTGGACGGAGTCGCGGGCGTCCACTAGTTTCTAAATAATTTACAAATGCTTGTCATTTCTGTACTTGACTGTACGTTCAATTCTAAACTCGACGTAAAGGGAATAGAACAAAAGAATCGACATAACGGAAATAGATAGTGTAAAACCGCAACAGTAGCAAGAACAATAGGCACTCAGACTCGACGTAAAGAGAATCGACGTAAAGGGAATAAATAGTTCAATCCATGAGTTCTAATAAACAAAAAAGTCTATTATTTCTATTTCCTCAGTACCTATTACTTTAGCAGGTATACAATTCAGCAATATTTACCTAATAAATACCGTCCCCTCTCCTCCCTCCGCCGGCGGCTGTAATCAATCAGCCGGGATCATCGCGGGATCATCGCGGGATCTCGCCGGGATGTTCTTTGTGCGGGATTACTATCGATACTATATAGCACATGCCTAATCAAGTTGCGGCTTATTGATATTGGAAGGTATCAAGAGGATATCTATCGAAAACTATTTTTACAGGGTGATTTTTGGTCGTCAACGTTCCCGAAAACCACGGAATCTCCTCATCATCACGATCATTTTTCTCCATGGAAGCATACCTGGGAAGTGTCTGGTCCCATGATATTAGGGTCCAAAGTTGAGTAAATAGACTGCGTTTATCTGCATAAATGCACATAGACGCGCGTAGCAAGATTTTTTCACGAGATATAATTAATATATGTCTATGAAAAAACTAGCATAAACACTGGACACTATAAATTTCGCCCGATCCAGTAATTAAAAATTTTTTATAAAAAAAATTACATCGTTTCCCAGCATTTTTTTTGCCTAAACTTACTTTATTTTCGATGTATAGAGTACGTACCCTTCGTCAAGGGTGGCAACGAAAAAACAACCTGTATATTCGACATTTAAGGAAATTGAGGATAAGAGGTATAATAAGAAAAATAAGTAGTTAAACCACCTTTAAATAGGGAAGTTTGAATTGCTAGGTTTAGTGGTAAGCTTAAATAAATGTCTACAAAATGGTAACATAACAATACAACTGAACAGCCAGGATCCATTGAAATATTAGCTTGACTGTCGGATAATGGATCCCGACTGTTCAGTTGTTATGTTACGATCATTAGAAAACATTGTATTTTCTTTAATTCATTCCATAATAATATTATAGAATTCTAGACCACCGGACATCTAAGTGCTTGTTTTCATCTTTTCAGTTAGGTATTTTATTATTACATAGTTTGGTTCTTATTTCGCAGTCGGGTTTTTGGTTATTTTATACTTTTTAGTTAATATAGCTACTAATAGGTAGCTTTCAAGAAACATGCTCGACATGCTCAGCAGCAAGAAGTTTTCGTCTTGCTGCTGTCTAAAAACTTATATACGAGAATGGTTGTTACGCAACTATAAATCGATATAGATCCTAAACGGTCAGTCGAATCGAAAAATGTTGAGAGAAAACTGATAATAATTTTAAAATGGAAGAGAATGCTATGTAGCATTAAGTTCGCCTTTGTATAACTTTATAGTGCAATAAAGAATTTTCTATCTATCTATCTAAATACCTATTCAACGATACCCCATTTGATATAGTTCGTTGACTATAATTTTTTTCATTTTCACAATATGACGTCCAGTAGTCGCAATAATGGATTTTCACTAACGTCATGTCTTTAGTGACGCTCGCCGGACTAAGAGGAATCGATTGACGTGTGAATCATAAAAATCGGCCGAGGCGTTTGTTCTGTATAGTGCTTCAAAGGTACATACAAATACACATACATACATAGGCTGTTAAGCACATTACCACTCTTTTGCGTCGCGCAGTCGGGTTAAAACCAATAAAATTGGATGTCACACCTATTGTGCTATTTTTCTTGAAGTTCCTTAATCGGTTTTCGAGCGGTGCACCGACGCGCAACAAAAAGTGGACTTTTCAAACTTTCCACAACTCTTTAAGCTGGGAGATTGTGGGATAAAAAGTTCGAGCTTTATACTAAGCTGTAGTACAGTGCAATGACACTTTTCACCTTTACATATAATCACGTCTTTATCCCTTACGGGGTAAGCAGAGATAGTCGGGATCCATTATCCGACAGGATCCTGGCTTTTCAATTTTATGTTACATAATTAGAAAATATTTTATTTTCTTCAGTAGTATTCATTCCATAATAATATTATTCTAGACTACCGGACATCTAAGTGCTTGTTTTTTTCTTTTCAGTTTTTTTATTATGTACATAGTTTGGTTCTTTTTTACGCAGTCGGGTTTTTGGATTTTTTAAATTATGGTTTTTTTCTGCATGTGTGTAATCTCTAATGCTCTCATCGAAGCATTCCAAGACCGACGGGAGCTGAGTGAGGGTTGAGAAAAGAGACTCGTCTAGCTCCCACAGTAATATATTTACCTATACATGTGTTTTTTACCGAAACGGGGTAGCTAGAACTACAAGATCATGAAGGAGATCCACAGCTACGTTTAGCATGTCGGGGACAGATGTAAATTACCTGTGACAAGTTGCTAGCTTGTCGCCTGAGAGAGAATGCCCGAGTTGGTCGACTCTTACGACATGCACAGAAGGCGATGCAGCTGATTATTCTACACAGATGTTTGTTACTACATTTACCTACCTATAAGTGTAGGTATCTGATAGGAGTAGGACCTACCTATTCCTTAGGTTGAGAAGATAAATAGTTGGTCCATTCTACATTTGTGTTGACCCAATGTACAGTACTATTACAATGTACTGTACTGTGGATAACAAACTAAAATTAACGAAATTAACTTACAAAATATTGTGACACAAAGAAAATAGTAGCTAGTGGCATTAGAACAGTGCGGCAGAATCGCGAAACACCTTGAAATTGTAAAGCGCAAAACCGGTGTAACAATGTAACAAATTCATTTTGTCCTGTTTTCCCTTTTCACGCAGACAGTGGCGTGTGGTAGGAAATGATTTGTTTTGTGTCTGTGGCGTGGAACTGCTGCACTTTACAAGGAAAGATATTGCGATTTTACTCGACTAGACTGTGACGGACATTTATGTGCAGTTATCAATACTTTGGCAAGTATATCCTTCAAAATTGTGTTTATACTTTTTTGAACTTAGTTATTATTGGTACCACGTCTCTGGATTAAAGGCATAAGTTATTTAGGCACTTAGTTACCTGGCACGTACTTAAAGGTTCTGTAATTGGAAGGTACCCAGTAATCTTAATGTATAATTCTACAATCATGTACCTACCTAACAGTACTCTGCCTGTTCTAACTACTTAATATTTTATACTTGCGACTCAAATAGCGCCAAAAACAGACAAAAAAAATAATTCTTCCGCATACAATGTGGCACACTCATTTGGTCTCGTTGTTCGTTTTGTCAAGAGTGTGAACGATTTTGTTTTATGTCTGTAAAGAGAGTCTGTGTGTGCTAATGAAATTTTTGAGAGCTTGTGGTTTACCTACTTATTATCTTTTCATTCATGTTATCTGGTTATATCTTGGGGAACACAGTCACGTGTATGTATTTCGGCTGAGATTTTGTAATGACTGCACCCATAATATTTGTGAACTTTGTTTTTTTACCGTGAACAACCACTACCTTTAGATTTTTGCGACGCAAATTATAAAAGCATTCAATCGAAAGAACATAACCAAGTTTTATACAAGACTGTAACAAGCTAAAATAATCTATTTCTGCACCATCAGAGACCTCTATAGTGAATAGTTAACAGTTTTATTTATGGAATGTCTTTAGCTTCGTGTGATCACGTGACGCCTTCCGTATTACTTAGGTACCTACTTATCATACCATAGTGATCATAGCCACACCACTTTCTCTACGTGATGAATCATGCAACGAGTTTTACAATAGGTTTCTGTACAAGCTATAAGTGTCTGAAATAATGACGAGTAAACATAATTACAAACGTAGGTAACACCGCTACAGCAACTGGCATTGAATGCAGACACCTGCACAGTGGCGCCACTTGACGCCCTCGGTTGCAATACGAACCACTTGTAAATAATTGTAAACTTGTAAAACTATGTACAATGTAGTAGGTAGCGTAGCGAATATTAACATTTTGATTTTGAATAAAAAGTTGTTAAGAACTTCCATTTATTTTTATGCAGATAAATGTGTAAATACATAAATAAATAAAAAAGTGTTTTTTTTAGGCAACTACACATAACCCAAACTGTAAAATACACCAACCTTCATGTATTTATGGGTGAATTTCCCAGGTACGTTTTTAGCGCGGCGTGGATGAAAATCGTAGTGGAAAATGCAAAATGCACATTTATTAATTTTTTTAAATAAAGTTCAGATAGTGATCTAGACTAACGTTTAAAACTTAAGACCGAAATCTATTTGTTTACGCATTAAAAAAATTATCAAAGGCTCTAAATCTAATTGCGGTGCTATGTCCTCACTTCATTTGCAAAAATAAATTTGGCTATTTCAATTTTCGGGTGAATTAATTTAACAGAATACATACATATTTTAAAAATACATTAAATGACACTATTATTTATTCCATGAGCAGTAATTTAACTTAACCCGGTAGTACCTGTAACAGCTTTTTCAAAATGTCCCGCGGAAAAAGTCAATAACGCTGGCGCATTTTGAACATTACACTATTTCATCATAATGAATGAGATAGATGCTAAGCTATCTTTCCTCGCACTGCTCTGTCAAGCTATCGTATACCAAGTACAAGAATGTTTGATACACTGAACAGTTTTCCCGCCAAAAACGTAAGTAGAACCTGCGGTGGCGCAGGAATACAAATTTATCATATAACGGTGTCATGTATATTTAAAAAACTAAAAGGCTGTTTAAAAAGAAATTTTACAGATGATTAAAGGTTAGATATATCGACGTAATTGCAAACGAATTATTACATTTAAAATAATAGTGTCCGTTATAATTTGTACTTTATTAATTAATTCTAAGAACGGTGTCGCAACTCCAGTGGCTCCGGTGGCAAAAAAGAGGGCCACCGTAATTTAATAATGTCACCGTAATTGATATTTTGTCTTTTTGTATACAGGTGACTGGAAAACGGGTATTATTTCTATTGAGATGTAAAACTACAGCCCATTTTCTACCTTCATGGGTAGGAAGACCCATTAAAAAAATTACGGCTTCAGGGTTATGCCCCATTTTGTAATGTTTTTAAAATCACAATGGAAATACATTAAAAAATTAAAATACGTGTATATTTCAGTAATTCAACTAGATAAATAAATAATCATTTGAGACAAAACAACAGACATCAACTTGGCATTGTTAAAGTACAATTATAAAAGGTTTATAATTTTTTTTCCTGATTCTTTCCTATTCATTCGAAATAATAATTTCACGTAATACGCACACTTCATTAAACTAAATTCAAAAGGTATAATTATGAACCATACCAACAGCTGACTAATAACAATTTTAAAAGGTGCTATCCTATGACGCGACAACCTTTTTTAACAAGTAACCTAAGTTTGTAGTCAAATTTAAAAAATACAAAGGTGATGAACTGACATTATAATATACAGCATAGGAGTCTTACTGCTATCCAAAGGCCTTTTCATGATGCAGTTCAACTCGGATCGAGGTCATACCGCCACCTCCATCTCGTCTTACTCCTACCCCAGGCAGCCGCTCTGTAGCGTCCAGCCAGTTGCACTGTTCGTCTATCTTTCGGTGTCTAAACGACTAACATGGCCGGTATTTTTACTGTCCAGTTCCTTTTTGGTAGGCGATAAGCATACCTAATGGTGTTCCTGATGCAGTCTGAGCACTGTAGGTCAATCGATAGACAGCATAAGTACACATATCGACAAGTAGACGTTATGAGATCATAGGAAGGGAACCGTTCCTAAATGAACTAAGTTCTTCCAGGCACTTAAGATTCATCCCTCAATATTAATAGCTGACCAATAAGAATGTAATATTTTTCTGAGTCCTGATTGTTCTCAGAAAAAAATTTCTATATATTGAATGTTCTACTGGCCTAAGTAGGTGTACTCATGCACATAATTATTATCTACTTCAATCCCACGTTTTGTGATATTGATTATGACTTGGCCTTTAGTTCAACCTCAAGGAAACCACCCAAAATTGCTACTATAAATGAACAGTTACGAATAAATCCGAGTAACTTTGCGATAAACCCGAGTAGCTTGAACAAGTACGCCTGATGATAACAGAAGAGTTCTACATTCTACTTACCTCAATATAACACTGCTATAGGCTGTAGCGCCACGGAATGTATTTTTCGAAACCTTTATTGATCAGCTGCTGGTAAGCTTTCTCATAATAAGTTACACCTTTTTGAGTAGCTTATTCAATAAGGAATTTAATTTGATAAAGGGTACGCATGATGCAGTATATTATTTTGAAAGAGTAGGGGCTTAATTGGCAAAAACATTGTAACAAATTTTGCTTGACCATTCCATGTTGATAGATTTTTGGGAGGTCAAAGTATAAAATGTGATTCATTTCTTATATGCCATTCTACTCCTCTAAAAGGAGATTTAAAAAAAAATCATATCATTGTCATATCTCCGACACCGTAAATGTTCGGATGGGGTGTTCCTTATATATAAAGGTAGCTAACGAGGTGCAGTTTCACATGTGAAAAGAAATGATCCTTATTTCTGGTTTTCGAAGATTTTTACGTACATATATATAAATACGGCTAGGTACCTGAAATGGTGTAGTCAGAACTGCGAGATCTTAAAGGAGATACCATGGCCACTACGTTTTATGCTAAGTAAAAAATTAATTGGAAACATTCTAAAGTATGTAATAAAATATTTCTCTAACTATTAACGTGTTCCTTAAATTTGTTATCATAGTTTCTAAGCTATAATCATGATGATAAACATTATTACCAACTAATAAACGAAAAATCTAAAGTTTTCAAGTTCTTATAAAATAAATAAATAGGTAATTCATATGATGTTCTCCTGTATTTATAATTCCGCTGATTGTAATCAATTTCAGTGGAGAGATTTACAATTTCGGTGATTTGATAACAATATCGGTGGCGATTGAAAATTTTAAATGCAGATATCTCAAGAAATAATACGTTTTTAAAAATGTGTACCATATGACTGAATATTATATATTTTTGGCTATTACTTCGAATACAAAAAAGTTATAGAAAGTGGATATAAAATTTCGCCAGCGTAATTAGTCAAAAATCGAGGTTGTTGAAATTCACCCTTATAAATATCGATATTGCAGTAGGTATCTCCAAAACAAGAGCTACTTTAACAAAATTCTCAAACTTCCAAATCCTCATTTGCATCATAATTAGCATAAAAGCGTGGCGCCATCTATTATGAATAGCGCAAACTACTTAATCCGCTCGCTCCTCGTGGATTACTCGGCGCGCACGTCTGATCCCTGTCGCATTCTGTCGCTCACTTTGTTTGTAGTTGCATTTACTGCACTACTGCTTGCATACCTACTTATTATGTGAGAATAATGGCATGTGTATTTACATAGTTTGTAACTAAAGTTTAATTATAAGGAATATTAAGAGAAACACTAACAATACAATCCGGCAGAGCGCTAGAATATGGAAGTAAACAACAATAAGAGAGAGACTCCACAGACTACTTGGAGACTCAAACAAAGTATATACTTACCAATAGACTTGTTTATTAAAGCAAAGAGGCTTAGTAGTCGATTCGTACGAAATTTGTTCGCACGAACGTGCCAAACGACCCCTTTAAAAATATTATTATTTTAGTAGGCGTTTCGCCCGAATGTATTGTGACCTATGTACTAATATAATGTAGTTTACAATACCGGCACAAGATAATTTATGGATATATTCTAAAATGATAGGTAGGTACTTAACGACTATTTGAGTTACCACAGTATTGTAATGAAAGTGCAACTTGTAATAAAGTGTATCCTATCTTCAATTTTTTTTAAAACTTAGTTCTCTAACTTATGAGGACTTTCTTAGTAGGTATATCTGTCTACCTGTATTTACCTATTCCCTTGTATGTAATCGGGTTCCTACCTCCTCTAAACGCCAGCTAAATAATACATAATCTGTGACCGCAAACATTAGTTATCTCTCTCCAGGCTCAGAGACGCGCACGCAGTTCCGTTCCCGGATTATCTTACTTCCGGGATATCTGCCAGTCTGCCAGTTAGCGCTGTTCCGATGTTGTGTACACTGGTGCACGTCGATGTGTTTCAGATAATAACTGATCTTTGCGGTCCGATAAGCTCGGTTGATAAGCAAATTACATAATTAACATTCATTCATACTTACCTACTGCCATAATCTACTAATAGGTAAAATTACAAGTGTGAACCTCTCAAGAGAGGTTCAACCAAGGTTTGTCTTAACGACTTACTGTCTATTATGCTACTTCCTTTTTTATCAGGTTTTTTCAAAAAACTTGCTCTAGTAGCATGACCTGTGAAACACGATATGATAAACCGATTTATCGTTTTAGCCTGTCTAGATACGATAAATATAATCGCCGAGTTAAATTTTGTATAGAGACGATACGATAATGTACGATACGATATCCACGATGCGTGATGATCACGCTAGGAGGGCTGGTGAGAGTTTCACAGTAAACTAGTACATATCGAATAATTTCGTATCATACTACATGAGCATCGGTGGTTCAGTGGTAGAATGCTCGCCTGCCACGCGGGCGGCCCGGGTTCGATTCCCGGCCGATGCAGTTTTTTTTATTTTTTATTATTTTTAATTTTACAAATTGGCACTCTAACATAATTACATATTACTTATGTAATGATTCTAATTTTGTTTTTACTATGTTAAAACCGATGAGCGTGAAGATGTTTACCCAAGTGAAAACATAGTAGATGTTCATTCACCATACACAATCATTGTGGTTAAATCAACGGTGTAGAGAGAGACAATATTATAGAGATAACAAGTACAACAATATCTATACTATATATATATATATAATATTATAAAGCTGAAGAGTTTGTTTGTTTGTTTGTTTGTTTGTTTGTTTGTTTGTTTGATTGAACGCGCTAATCTCCGGAACTACTGGGTCGAATTAAAAAAATCTTTTTGTGTTGGATAGTCCATTTATCGAGGAAGGCTTTAGGCTATATATCATCACAGTGCGACCAATAGGGACGAAGAATAAGAGGAAAATGTGGAAAAAACGGGGAAAATGATTCAACTTTGGAGACTTCCGTTGCGTGCGCTGCGTAAACGGTTCAAGTTATCCAAAAAATATGTATGAAAGAATAAAATGACGTAGAAATGATATGAAAGAAAAAAATTGAAGGTCTAGACTGCCTGATGCAGAACCCTTAGCAGCCCAGCTAAACTTTGAGAGATATGAAAATACCGTCTTAGGAAAAGTTGCTCAGCATGATAAGCACTTTCTAATAACGTAATAAAATTGAAGGTCTAGATAACCTGATGCAGAACCCTTAACAGCCCAGCTAAATTTTGAGAGATATGAAAATACCGTCTTAGGAAAAGTTATTCAACATTTTAAAAGAATTCAATTCCCTGTTAAGTTATCTTTTGCTGTAACAATTAATAAATCACAGGGGCAAACGTTTAAACACGTTGGAATTGACTTACGTCAAGACTGCTTTTCACACGGCCAATTATATGTCGCGTTGTCAAGATCGGGTTGCGGAGAAAATCAGTATGTTCTTCTGCCACAAGAAAATAAAACAAAAAATATAATTTACGCAGAAGTACTTTAAAATATTTTATTCTGTTTGTTGACGCGGACGAAGTCGCGGGCAACAGCTATAACGTAATAAAATTGAAGGTCTAGATAACCTGATGCAGAACCCTTAACAGCCCAGCTAAATTTTGAGAGATATGAAAATACCGTCTTAGGAAAAGTTATTCAACATGATAAGCACTTTCTAATTTATACTATTGACTCATTATAACCTGTATATCAATATTTAATAGCTGTTGCCCGCGGCTCCGCTCGCGTGGATATCGCTTATTTCGTGGAAGGGTTATGAAAAACAGATAGTAGCCGATTCTTAGACCTACTGAATCCTACTAATATTATAAACGCGAAAGTTTGTGAGTATGGATGAATGGATAGATGTTTGTTACTTGCACGTAAAAACAGCTGGAGCGATTTTAATAAAAATTGACAGGCTACTTTTTATGTAGGCTATACCTATTTTATACTTTTTATAAAGATAAAAGTTTGTTTTTTTCTGCAGTCCACGCGGACGAAGTCGCGGGCGTCCACTAGTGTGAAATATGAGCATTTGTCCATTATCCCTTAGTGGCTGTGGGAAAATCTAAATAGGTAGATGTATTACTACACGAGATATAATCTACTTACCTATTTAGAAAGAAAGTAAGAAATTATTCATTCAGCATTTACGAAATGGACCCAGCTCAGCATACAGCTGCAGACCAAAACAAATGGATTTGGGAAATAAGTAAAATAAAAAACTATTCAGAAGAACAAGTACACTATTTACTATCTGTAACCATTTTAGACTTAGGATTCTTAAGATACTTATATACCTACATTTTTCTTGCGAGTATTTGTATACCTACTTATTTACGACACAGAAATACATATGTAGCTATTCAATACGTGATAGAAATATCATTTTTAACAAAAATTTTAATGCTACTACAAATTAAATCGAAAAGGCAGACACAGGCGCAGAATAAGCTAAAGCTCCTTACACACCGTCGCAATAGAAAAGACCGACAAATCCCCGCAACGTAACTAAGTGGTATTTAATTAAAAATATGTCACAGCCCCCTTCTTAGGGATTAGGGGGCCGGGGAGAGTATTGTTCGGAAAGGCTCCAAGTTTTGCGGCATTCGATTTATGTTCAAAATTTTAATTGTCTTACTACCCCCATTGTTTCGGTATCGACTGGGTTACTTAAAGGGCAGTGTGAAAGGTTCTTAACTTTTTGTTTTAAAAATTGAATCAAATTTTTGTTACTATAATATTATTGATGGTCAAAGACTTGACTTATGTAGGATAATAGGTATCTAAATGATTTAGAAAATAATAGGCGGTAGGCTCACACCCCTTACCACGTGGGACTTAATAGTCTAACTAGAGAAAGGGGTGTGTAAAATGTGTGAATTGCACACTTCTACCCAATCTATTTGGGGAATAATTGGCGTGACCATAGAGGAATACGTGTCTATATGTATAATAAAGGTTTTATTTAGTTCTGCCCTGAAATAGTTTAAAGCTACAGAAACCTAAACATATTGCCAAAGTATCTTCTTTCGCATTTACCTCTAACCTAACTCCACGTTTGGATCATTGTACCCACCTATATTAATAAAAAAAAATATAAATTGTAAGTAAATGATTTAAAAAAAATAACCTAATTAACATGCTAGATTTGTTAAACTATGTAATAACTATTGTTATAAACACACCATAAAATTATAAAAAATTGTGTGCACAATAATCGACAACAAATCTACTGCACTATTTTATAAGCAATAAAATCCCCCCAAATCAATTTAGGGTCCCTACACAACATACAACACGCGTGACAGACCCTTCATGCCCTTTATGGTCGAATAAAATTTTTATGACGTGTTAATAGCAATTGCGTATTGAGCGATTTAGAAGAAATATTAGAGGTCAATTTAACATAACCCTGGATATAAAACAAGCTTATTATACTTGTACATCTGAACTATACCCCCAAAATTGATCAGAAGTGGCACCATGTGGTTCTGTCGGCCCTTGGTGCTCTGCCTACCCCGTAAGGGATAAAGGCGTGATTATATGTATTATAAGCAATTGTGACGGTAGACAGCATCGATCCCCACCACCGCCTATATAAGCAGGCACTCAATCGGAGTGCAGGCATTTGCTGTTCAGTCCTTGGTTGGTAAGGTGGTTGGTTTCGACGCTGCTTACTGTAAGTTTGTTCCATTTATTTATTTTTGTATGTACATCTGTGATTATTGGATTATTGCTAATTCGTGGAAATTAACGGCTGTTTGTTTATTAGTTTGATCATATTCTTGTTGTTATTTTGTTAGAATTTAAATTATAATTAAATTAGAATAATTGTGTCTCAATATTGTTTTTGACGTGAAACGTCTTTAAAATCGCGCCGAAACATACGGGTACCAGGTTTAAAAACTGGACCGTAACGAAAAGGTCTATATCATCGTACCTTAATAATTAAAAAACTATTAGTCTTAGAAACAAAAATGTGGTGTAAATACTTCACTTATATAGTCAGCTCGCTGTTATGACATTGAGTTCGTGTCGGGGTCAAGCGGGGCGGCGGGGGAGGGATACTGCGATAACTGTGCGAAACCGGCGCTCACGCTTGTTTCTATTCAGTGTAACTCGTGACTCCGACTTTATAGCGTGGTGATTCTTTCGTAATAAGTAATTTATGTTTCTATTACGTACCTGTTCTTTTTTATTAAAGTACTTAAAACAGCGTCCATCTTGTTTTCATTTAAATCTTTTACTTTAAAAGCGATTCGCTAACATAGACGTTTCACGTTAAAACCAACGGCCGTGTGCCCCGACACAGCCCCACCCGCTTTTTTTTATATATTTAAACACTTCTGGTTCCTAAGATCAGAAGTGGGATTGGATTTCGCTCACAATTAGCCTTCCCAGCCGTTAATTTCATACAAAATGCCACGTGAGTCCACTGATACACCGCCCCGCTCTGGAGCTGAGCTTTGTCATCGCAGTGTATCTCCAAGACGTGGCAGACACCGTTCACGATCGCATACCCGTAGTAGATCACGCCTACGGTCAAATCATAGCAAGACGCGATCTCGTAAACATACGCGTCATACTAGAAGTCGTTCACGCTCACGTCATTCTAGACACCGTTCGCGTTCAGATAGCCGGCGTTCAAGTCACGACAAAACCCATCCAAGTGGCAGTCACTCACGAAATGCTGTTCATTATCGTTCGCGCGAAAGGTCACGTTCAGTTAACTCGCGTCACCGCCAAAGTGAATCTCGTCATAACGATATTTCTGTAAACGACGCGTTAGGTTCAATAATGTCCCGATTGACCGCGATCGAAAAGAGTGCGGGTAGTGGTTCACATGAGCCATCAACCATTCGTGGCAACACACCTCCGTCCGATGTAAACAGTGCTTCCGCGACTAAAACTCTTGTTGATGCGTTAGCCACGTTGGCAAAAACTAAGCCTAGCAATTATTATGTCTCGAATTTTGATCCGTCTGTGAATAACTTTGAGGTGTGGTGCAATGAAGTGGAGCGGGCTAAACTTGTGAACCATTGGGACGATCTTGAGTGTTTTTCTCGTGTGGCTTATTGCCTCAAAGGGGATGCTAAAACGTGGTTGAACGAGTGGACTACGAATGATCGCTCGTGGTCTAGTTTTGTTAGAGAGTTTAAGTCATTATGCCCTCGAAACGTAAATTATGCGCAAATTCTTCATGAGGTTATAAATTCGTCATCTGACAAGTTTGTTTCATACGCCGAGTATGCGCGCCGTTCTTTATTACGCCTACGTGTAGTAAAAGGGTTAAGCGAAGAACTTATGGTTCAAATAGTGATCCATGGTATTAGTGATGTACAGGTACGTGCGGCGGCTACTAACGCTGATCTAACAACAGACAAACTCGTATCATTTTTAGCCACCTACGTGAAGCCTACCCGCAAGTTCGATAATCGTAACTTCGATAAACCCGTATCATTCAATTCGAGGGTAGTTAAAAAGCATAACTTCAACAGTTCTGACCGAAGTGAAAGTAGGTGTTTTATTTGTAATCAAAAGGGCCATTTTAAGGATAAATGTCCCAAGAAAAGAAGTATTGCCGACAAGACCGAAACCAATAGTAATCCTAGACCCGTATGTTCTTTTTGTAAAAAGTTAGGACACAAAGAAACTGACTGCTTTGCCAAGGCTCGATCTGAGGCGCAAGGCAACAGTAACAACCAACGTAAAGTTAACCTATGTAGTGAGTCCATAGACGCGAAAGGTAACGATACAAGCACAGCTGTAATTCAGGGTATACCGGTCGACATACTTATAGATAGTGGCGCACTCAACGTGTCTTTGATATCGTCGGCGATAGTTGGTCATTTCTCTGGTCCACGAAAACATGCTAACTGCTCTTTAAAGGGGATAGGCGATAATGAGTTTGTTGCTAATGAATATATTACCCTAACGGTAGAATTAAGTAACATCGCGCTCGAAGTAGACTTTGTCATTGTACCCGCGTCGTACATGAATACTCCCATTATCATAGGGACAGACGTTCTCAATCGCGATGGCGTCACATTCGTTCGTACGAAGCATGGGCAATATCTAACACACACACCGTCAGACACACCGAGTAAAGTACTTAATGTAAACACAGTTCGGGTTAGCGACGTTGATAGAATAAATACGCCTCTTACTGGTGCGGAGCTTGCCAAGTTGATGGCTGTCGTTAACGAATTTTCTCAGTTTCTAATAACCGGTACAGCAACTACGACTGTAAACACGGGCAAAATGCATATCAACTTGACAAGTGAAGTGCTTGTAGCGTATCATCCATACCGATTATCCTATCAAGAAAAACTTAAAGTTCGCGGCATATGCCAGGATTTGCTAGACAAAAATATTATTAGGGAGTCAAATTCCGAGTACGCAAGCCCAGTCATCTTGGTTAAAAAAAAAGATGGCTCTGATAGAATGTGCGTGGACTTCCGGGCACTTAACCGCATAACTATCAAAGATAGGTACCCGCTTCCCTTAATTGAGGATCACATAGACCGGCTTGGGAGCTCGAAATTCTTTACATCCTTGGATATGGCATCGGGTTTTCATCAGATACCAATTGATGAAGATTCGATCCATAAAACGGGCTTCGTTACAACTGAAGCTCACTATGAGTATCTGAAAATGCCGTATGGCCTATGCAATTCTCCTACGGTGTATCAACGCATAATTAATAATACCTTGCGTAAATTCATAGAAACCGGCAGTCTCCTCGTATATATCGATGACGTATTAATACTAAGCATGACAATTGAAGAAGGTATCTCTCTATTGCGCGAAGTTCTGAGAACTCTGACTGGAGCCGGATTTTCTATTAATGTGCAAAAGTGTTCTTTTCTCGTAACGGAAATAGAATACTTAGGGCGCGTAATATGTCATGGTCAGGTCAGGCCGAGCCCAACCAAAATCGAGTCATTGGTCAAGGCCCCTACTCCTACAAACGTCAAACAAGTGCGACAGTTTCTAGGCCTTGCAGGATACTTTCGGCGTTACATCGAAGGGTACGCGACAAAAACCGCATGTATCTCGCGACTTACAAAAAAAGATGTAAAATTTATTTGGGGACCTGAACAGGATCAAGTACGTCAATATTTGATTAAACAGTTGACAAGCGAACCTATACTTGCGATTTTTGACGTAAACCTTCCTACCGAGCTGCATACTGATGCCAGTAGCATAGGTTATGGTGCTGTGCTTATGCAGACTCATGCGAATGGTGCTAAGCGAGTGATAGCCTATTTCAGTAAAGTCACTCAAGGCGCAGAGGCGAGGTACCATTCGTATGAGTTAGAGACGCTGGCGGTCGTCAAGGCATTACAACATTTTCGCCACTATTTGATCGGTGTAAACTTTAAAATTATAACGGATTGCAATGCATTGAAGGCCACCGAGCGTAAGAAAGACCTTCTTCCACGAGTTGCACGCTGGTGGATTTATTTGCAGGACTTTAACTTTGAAATTGAGTATCGTAAAGGCGTGTTGATGGGCCACGCAGACTATTTAAGCAGGAATCCACCAACGTTGCAAATCAATAACATCGAGAGACCTTTAAATTGGGCACAAATGGCCCAATCAGCCGATTCTGAAAGTCTTGATCTGATACAGAAACTTAGAGATGGTGCATTAGATTCTAGTCGGTATGTATGTCAAAATGACGTACTTTATTATCGCTATTCTCCAGTCGGTGAGGAGTCGCGTCTGCTTTGCTACATCCCCAAAGGTCACAGGCTCAGCTTGTTACGTGTTTATCATGACGAACATGAGCATATTGGTGCAGATAAAACTTACGACCTTATTCTCAAAAATTTTTGGTTCCCCGGTCTAAAACAGTTTGTTCGAAAATACACCTCCCATTGTTTGATATGCATATCTAAGAAACGTATCCCGAGAGCTCCTTCCCAGCCTATTACCTCTTGGGAGAAATCCGATATCCCGTTTAACACGATCCATGTAGATGCGTTAGGTCCTTTACCAGAATCCAACGGTTATAAGTTTGTTCTGATCATAGTAGACTCCTTTACTAAATTTTGCTTACTCTATCCTATGTACCGACAGGACACAAATGAACTAAAACGAGTGTTTAGTAATGCAATATCTTTATTTGGGTCACCTAAATTAATAGTCTGCGACCATGGTCGCATGTTCGAGGCGTCAGCCTTCACTAACTGGGTTTCTGATATGGGTAGTCTTATTCATTACATAACGCCCGAAATGCACCACTCCAATGGGCAGGCCGAGCGTTATGTGAGGACAGTTCTTAATTTGATCCGTGTAGAAAGTAATAATAATAAGTCTACTTGGTCTGACACTTTATGTAAGATTCAATTAGTTTTAAATGTAACGAAACAAAAGACCACACAGTATTCAGCGTTGTATTTGCTAGTCGGCACAAATGCGACCACTCCTGTTATTCGTGCGCTGGTCCGAGATGTCGCCATCGAGAACTCCAGTTCTAATCGCGAAGCCGCAAGAGAACTCAGCAGGAGCAACGCTAAAGCATCGCTCGATAAAAACAGAGTTTGTCAGGATACACGGGTTAACCGCCAAAGACACCCGCCAAAGAAGTTCCAGGTTGATGACCAAGTATTCGTAATAAAATACTCTCAGTCTGTTGGAAAACTTGATTCCGGCATGAGAGGTCCGTACCGTGTCACTAAAGTCTTACCAAGTGACCGCTACGAGATGAAGCTGCTAAGCGGAGCTAGAGGCAAGACCACTCAAGCCGCAGCTCAATACATGATACCCTGGAAAGGCGAATGGTGTCCTGAGAGTTGTTCTGCCTTTTTTGATAGTAAGTTCCAACTGAACCTTTTAATGTTATTCTGTTTACAGTTCGCAGTACGTATGTGGCCATACGTGCGAGTGGAAGGCGAGTGTTTGCCTTGCTAGTTGGGACGATTAGCTGGTGCGGATCAGAGATAGCTCTCTTGTCTCCGGAGCACCTGGATGTTGCGGATGAGCACTCCGGACACATGGAGGGCTCGGTCCCATGAAGTCGTGTTCCCTGAACCATGCATCAGGCTCTGTCCTGGGGGGCCTTAGTCCCATGAAGTCGTGTTCCCTGAACATGCATCAGGCTCTGTCCTGGGGGGCTTTAGTCCCATGAAGTCGTGTTCCCTGAACATGCATCAGGCTCTGTCCTGGGGGGCCTTAGTCCCATGAAGTCGTGTTCTATGAACATGCATCAGGCTGAGTCCTGGCAGGCACAGGCCTGGTCCGCGCTTACCGTGGGGAACTTGCAAGTTCAAGTATGAGTATGATAGTGCCGTTCTGTAAGAAAGATGTATGAATACTTTTGAAAGTGAAATGTTTTACCTTGTTGTGAGAGCGTACTTTGTAAGATGGCCTTGTTTGTGAGAAGTATGACAGAATAGGCAACAACGTATGTTAATCATCATTAATTAACAGCCCTTTTCTCATGCAGATGACAACTCTGACGATTACGATGCCAGTGATCATCCCGCTGCTCCTACAGATCTCGCTGGTACAGATCAAGACGGCGAGCAAAGTCCCATAGCTGTAGTTGCCAGTATATCCGTAATGGAAAACTCCAGTGCGGCCGAGGTCGGCGCACGATCAGGATAGGCCGTATAAGCAATTGTGACGGTAGACAGCATCGATCCCCACCACCGCCTATATAAGCAGGCACTCAATCGGAGTGCAGGCATTTGCTGTTCAGTCCTTGGTTGGTAAGGTGGTTGGTTTCGACGCTGCTTACTGTAAGTTTGTTCCATTTATTTCTTTTTGTATGTACATCTGTGATTATTGGATTATTGCTAATTCGTGGAAATTAACGGCTGTTTGTTTATTAGTTTGATCATATTCTTGTTGTTATTTTGTTAGAATTTAAATTATAATTAAATTAGAATAATTGTGTCTCAATATTGTTTTTTTTTTTTATATTTAAACACTTCTGGTTCCTAAGAGTATGTATTAAAATTGATAAGTCTATCTATAGCGTTTCCTGTGACTCCGTCCGCTTGGGTTAGAATAAATAAAATGTCAGTACTTTTACACGGGGCCGTTTTTCCTAAAATAGGGTAGATTGGCCAGATTGTCAGAAGGATCGTGAGTAAGGTCCTTTAGCAACGTTTAGCATAGCGGGCTCAGGTGTAGAAGATCAATGATAAGTGTTTAATTAGTATAGGCGATGGGCTGACCACCTGTCACTACTAACCGAACTTGTACATCTCAACTATACCCTCAAAATTGGTTAGCAGTGGCACCATGTGGTTCTATCGGCCCTTGGTGCTCTGCCTACCCCGTAAGGGATAAAGGCTGGATTATATGTATGTATGTATAATTTTTTAGGGAACGAAAAAGTATGTAAAGTTTACTTTCTACAGTCTCCTCGTGAATAAGGAATAATGTATCTATAAAGGATTTTAAAATAAACTGCACATGAAAGCTTTCTCCAATTTTGTAGATAGTTTCTCTGCAGTTGGTTATTTTCATAGGGTTTTTACATAATATACCCCTCTGCTACAGGGGCAACAAGGGGTCCCTTTATTAAACCGTTATCGTAAAGTGAGCAAGTGACTGACTGTTTGGCATACACCTATTCTTGCGGAGTGCAAGAAAGAATCAAGTCGTGTGCGATCGCTACTCTTTTTACAGTCTGTAACAAAAGGGATACGTTAAGCGAAAAGCTATGTCAATAGACCACTATAGAAAACCTATTTCCAAAATTGGAGACAAGAAATCACATGTTCAATAATAATAAAAAATAAATAAAATGTTTATTTTTCATAATTGTATGAACATTCCCGAGTTGTTTAGGAATTCTCCATACTATCTGGAATAATAAACATGTGATTTCGAGTCTGAAATTTTGTGGATAGGTTCCTTTTAGTGGGCTATTTACATAGCTTTTTGCTTAACATACCCCTCTTGTTACACCCTGTATAATTTGGTTTAGATTCACTTCGTACTCTCCCCATCCCTATTTAAATTGAAATTTATTTTCGCAAGTAGATATAACTCTCAGTACAGGTGGTTCGAACATAGCTACACTATAACTAATGCAGTTTTAAGCCTCGGCATAGCCGCCCTGAGCCATTCCACGGGCGCGCTCGGACCGCGCCGCCCGCCCTAGTGAACGAACGCGAACATGTCGCGTGACGAATTGTTGTATTCGCGAACGAATTGTATCTTATTTTCTTCAATGTTTTGAAAATTAAGATTTACGTGTTTTAATGAATTAATGTTTTTATAATAATTAAGTATTGTAGTTCAGTACACGTATGTTAAATAGTAGATCTAGAGAGTAGTATAACTGTGTAGTCTTTATTTAAAAACTTTATTGTTAACACGTAAGTTCTACACAATATTTAGCGATCACGATTATATTACCTTTAAAATAAACACCTTTGTAAGTACTTATCATAAACAGTAGTTAACGGTAGTCAGTTAAAAATAACTGCAAAGTTTAACAGTAAGTTTCGTTATTACAATAAACAAACGCATCGTTGACGGACTAACGGAGAACTTTCTCTATTGTAAAGTAAACTTTATCCGGGAGATGTACAGTCGTGTTTGGCTTTCTTTTGAACAGTAAATATTTACCAAGTGTCTGTGTCAAGTGTGGCAAGTGCTGGATAACTCAGGTATGTTTTAAAATAACTAACTTTGGTTACTAAACGAACTTGTACATCTCAACTATACTCTCAAAATTGGTCAGAAGTGGCACCATGTGGTTCTATCGGCCCTTGGTGCTCTGCCTACCTCGTAAGGGATAAAGGTGTGATTATATATGTATGTATGTATGTAACTTTAGTTTAATTATTCATAAGTATGTATTATCTCTTTATTCTTGTGTCACGAATAAGACGTAGCCTTTAGTTAGGTAGATCGCAAAATGGGGATGACTTTTCTTTGTAAATTGATTCTCACATTTTTGAGCGTTGGAAAATATAAAGTTACCTTAATGTGACCATAATGACATAATATTTTACTAGCAAGCAAAACTCTACCATAAGGTTTTTTTCTTGCCCTGAGATTACATTTGCACTTTGTACATAAATATTCTAGGAGTATTATGACATTTCGTTACTTTGTCTAACGCAAGCAATGTCACGTCGATGCACGTCGATGCACGTCGATTACTCGTCGTTAACTGAAATACCATAAAATAGCCAACAGATACTGATGTGAATCAATCAGTGTCCCCAAGACTAGCTATATGATATGAGTATAGTTAGGTATTTCCAAATTGGCCAGTAATGTACATGCGGCAGTTACCTATACAGGGTGTAACAAAAAGGGTATGTTAAGCGAAAAGCTATGTAAATATCCCACTATAGAGAACCTATCTACAAAATTTGAGACTCGAAATCACATTTTTATTTTTCAAGATTGTATGAAAATTTCTGAGATATTTAAAAAGTCTCCATACTATCGGGAAAAATAAACATGTGATTTCAGGTCTCAAATTTTGTGGACAGGTTCTCTACAGTGGGCTATTTACATAGCTTTTCGCTTAACATACCCTTTTTGTTACACCCTGTATAGGTGCCTACCTATACTGCACATAAATTAACAGTACGTTCAAAACGCCTTGATTAGCACCCTCAGCAACCCCCACCCCTGTGGACAAGCGGAGAATTTTAATCAACCCCTAATGTGGGACTTTACGTTATCGACTTGAACTGTACGCTGAAAACGGAAAAATACGAATTTTAATATTTACAAAATAACATTAACTAAGTTGAAGGCATATTGTAAAACACGCCGTATTACTAAACGGCTAGGCATTATGACTAGTATGGTTAGTAAGTAATTTTTATCAATCGGCTAAAGGAATTAACTGTGATAAAAACCCCCAAAAATATTACGCTCTGTTTTAATTTACACTAAATATATATTTGAATATTGATTAGCCAGTGGCCTCTAAAACTTCTATTCTATACACATAATAAAATTGTAACGGATCGATGTTTGTGCACGCTAATCTCAGAAACCGCTGAACCGATTTCGATGCAGTTTTCATGAATATATTGTGACAGGTCCCACTTAACATATAGGCTACTTTTTATCCCGGGAAAATGTTGTTATCCCGGATAATTTGGACATTTTGTTTTTTCTGTAGTCCACGCGGACGGAGTCGTGGGCGTCCACTAGTACATAATATAATCTGCTCTGAGTACATACCTCAAAACACGACATTCACAAGTCGGAAACTGCAAGGTTCCCTCTTAGGGTACCGTGGTGCAATCACGTGGCATTGTGGCGTAATCTCGTTACGCGGGTTCCGTACGCGCCTGGAATGCTGGACGCTGATTATTGGCTATTTGTTCGCTGTAACGCACGCTATTGGCTGAAAATACTTAGGTGGGTTTTTAAATATATCATCATCATTTACAGCCCTGAGAAGTCCACTGTTGGACATAGGCCTTCCCCAACAACCTCCACTCCGACCGGTCGGAAGCAGCCTGCATGCAACCGAATTTAAATATATATTCACATATATATTTTTATATTCACACACTACACAACATATTAACCTAGTCCCTAAGGTCTTGTGTCGTGGGTACTAAGCAACGGTATATAAATACATAGATGAGTATAGAAACATCCATGAGTCGGAAACAAATATCGATATTCATCATATCAATGTTTGCCCTGCCGGGATTCGAACCCAGAAACTATGGCGTCGCAGGCAGGGTCACTACCTACTAGACTAAACGGCCTTCAAAAGGATTGTGGTGGTTAATTGTTCTGAATATGTGGTTTTTAAAAAGGTAGATGTTGGCATAAAAGGCTTTTGATTGATATGGTATGTGATATAGTAAATTTAAGTTATCAATAAAATTTCAAAAAAGAAAGTTTTTATTATAATGTTTGTAGTAGATATTTTCATCTGGGCAACTAACTCTATCTAAACCATGCAATAATAAACCCACCTCTATTCTTTCTTATTTCCTTCACAACGATATAATAATTCTTCTTGTTAGTAGAGATTCCGCTTAACTACAGGTTCCCAAACTTATTTCGTCTAACGCCCTCTTTGATAGGTAATTAGTTATTTAGTAGCGCCCCATTTTATTTCATCTTAAAAACCTTCATGGCATATTAGTCATGCTATTTTTTTCTGGGACCTTTACCACCTCTAGGCCTCGAATAACCGCAAGAGGGTCTACTTTGGGAAAGTAATAAAGAAATAAGTAAATTATTTAATCAGCATTTAATAACTGTACTATAAGAAATATTGAGTCTATCAGCCTAATGAGTCTCATTTACCACAAAAGGCTACGTGTTAATCAATATCTATGCTTCTTTCCCATTTAAACCACATATCTATAAATACAAATTCCACCTTTTCGGGTATGATCCACTAATTCAGTAACCATATTGTGAAAGCTTACGACAGTTTGATTGAAATAATGATATCGCACAAAACCCCTATTGTGTTCATGATACAACAAACAATAACATTTGTATCACAAAACACAAATTGTTCACACATCTGTGAACCTGAAAAACAGGATTATGTGAGCATCTAACGCACTGTACCATATTATACCTTATACTGCGTCAATAAAGTTTGAATTAAACACTTGACAGCTCATGATGGACGATCCTATGGGCGCTTTTCTACTAGACGACACGACAATGACTCGACCACGCCCACGACACAACCACGGCTTTTTAAGACTACCTGACCTCATACTAGATGACGAAATGTCGTCGTGTTGTTGTCGTGTCGTCTGGTGAAAAAACGCCCTATGGAAGCCAGCTGGTCACACTGACATAATTCGTCAATTGTTACACGGAAATGCGTGTCGGTTGGGGGATTATGTGTCCTATGAGCTAAATGATAAGGGATGGGCAGCCGCACAGTTTTGTCATGGCGAGTATGATGGACGACGTGACATTTTTCACGAAGTGTCAATTGTGTAATGACTCGTCATTTTGTATCGCGAATGTGTAATTAAAGGAGATGATTGATTGGATGATTGGAATTATTAGGATGTGTATACACTGAGCTGTGATGATGCAGAAACTAAATAAAATTAATGGGAATACACAACGAGAGACTAGTTAGTTGCTTTTTATGTTTATTACCAAAGAATAGACAAAACTTTATGGTATACATAATAAATGAATATATTATTAGATGACGAGAACTATTGGAAATTCACAAAGGACAACTTTACGGAAGCATATCAGTTCCATAACAATTTACTACGTATTTTCTACGTACTACTCTGGACGGAGTCACGAGGGTGCAGCTGTATAAATACAAATGTAATAATGTAATAAAATAATAATAAAATTAATGTAAAAAAAAATGTAACGCCTAATACAATTTCATTTATAAAATACAAATTAAATAGAGATATCGGGGAAAATCTTCATACGAAGAAAATTAATGCAATATATACGCATTTAAATTGCAGATAAGCGTAAAATATTCTTTAGTCCTCTCCCCTTCAAAACTGCCCAAGACGCCCTCTATCGAAACGCGCACGAAACTGAATCGAACTTATTATAATATAAATCGAAATTTTCCTGACTGACAGGCGCAATTAAAAGGGGTGGATCGGGATGGATCTGTCATCCATCAGGGTGGATTACTGGGGACACTATTATTATTAGCACCGCCGATAACTGGTTTAATCGCGTTTTTGTCCGGTAATTCCCCGTGCGCTTTGTGCTGCGAATTTGTGCGCGTGCTGCGTGTTTGTGCGGTTTTAGAGTGTGAATGGCCTTTTGTTTTCTTTTTGAGACCCTAGTGTATATAATATTATGTTTAATAGAGCGTAACTGTGACGAATAGATAGCGCGGGGTATGTTAGGTGTGAGTCGTAGATTTTAATGGACTAAAATTAAAATAAAATCTCTAGATACTGAAAAAAATTTAGAGTTGAAAACTTATGTATCTTCTTACGAGTATGTCAATATAAGCTCAATTCTACATAATTATATTTGTGTATATTTAAACCTATTTAGACCTTATATAATTGAAACTAAAGAGTTGGACAAAACATAATTAAATTTTCATTTCTAAATAAATAACGCCAAAAAATAATAATTGACCCGGTGGCTTAGTGGTTATAGCGGCTGGCACGGTTTGCAGCGGTCGTGGGTTCGATTCCCACTCGGGTGAAGAATTTTTTCCATTTTCTTTATTAATAATTTTATAATAATATTTGGACCAAAATGTCGCAATTTCGTTTAGGTTTGTTAAAAAAACGGAATATGAATAAATTGAACGTCATTTCCTATTTCGATTCCGTTTTCCTAAAATTCACTTATCTATATTGAAAATTAAAATGTTTTGCGAAATCAAATATAGAATTTCCTGACGTGTCGTCAGTCGTGCCGACATTAAAATTGTCCCAAACTCGGCTTTAACACACAAAATACCTAAAAATAAAAAGCAATATGGAGATGAGGGTTCCTTAGCTTATCCTTCCCTCTTCGACTTAATTAGATATCATATTTCTATATTAATCCCTATTAATCAACTAAGTTGCTGTTGCCACAGATATGATAATACTCTGTTGCTAACACCTGAGAGAATGTCCCGAGTTCTTTAGTCGACTCTTACGACATGCATGGAAGGAGATGCAGCTGTATTCTAGTGAAGCCCCGCATCAGCAAAAGCATTCGACTGAATATACGAGTAGATATATAATTAAACTTTTTGTATTCCGAGGACACATTTGGCTTATTTGAATAAGAAGGTAAAATACGGAACTTTTGTCGATTTTCTAGGATCTTATCTCTTGATCTAGTTATACAGGTTGTTTTTTTGTGGCCACCTTTAACGAAGGGTGCGTACTCTATACATAAAATAAAGTAAGTTTATGCCAAAAAAAATGCTGGGAATTTTTTTTTTTAAATTTAATTACTTGATCTGGCGAAATTTATAGTATCTAGTGTTTATGCTAGTTTATTTATAGACAGATATTAATTATTTCTCGTGAAAAAATCTTGCTACGTGCGTCTATGTGCATTTATGCAGAAAAACGCAGTCTATTTACTCAACTTTGGACCCTAATATTTTGGAAACCACACACTTCCCAGGTATGCTTCCATGGAGAAAAATGATCGTGATGATGAGGAGATTCCGTAGTTTTCGGGAACGTTGACGACCAAAAATCATTCTGTATATTAACTTCACGCATCCATGTTCTTAACTGCGGGCATCTGCGGGTAGATAAATAATGGAGGAGAGCCATACATATCAGTTAGTGGCAAGATGTCGAGCTGACTGGTCGTCTCCCTGAATTTATGTTGCAGGAAAACGGACGTAATTGTTCGCGATTTTGAAAGAATTAGAACGGCCTCCGCTGGAAAGTATGCTTATATTTTTCGTGTTTCTACTAAAAGGCTGGCAGGGATAGGATTTATTCTATGTTATTTATGAAAGGAGGCTCTTTTTATGTTTATTTTTTTCAGTAGATTTAAGTATACACGTTTATCATAGGAGTAGCATCAGATGATATATATGTCGAAGGCATATTGTAAAACACGCCCTATTACAAAACGACTAGGCATTTTGAATAGTATGGGTTTTGGAGCGAGACAATTTGGCTTCTAGCAATTGGTCTGCTTAATTAATTAGGTTAGGTTATGTTAGACCTGTTAAAATAACAACGCACGAGTCGAGTGAGCGTAGCGAGCATGTCCCTGCAGCGACCGGCGAAGTGCTAAAAGGAATTTTTTCTCTCAAACTATTCAAAATGCCTAGTCGTTTTGTAATAGGGCGTGTTTTACAATATGCCTTCGACATATATATATATATATATATATATAAATATTACGAAATGCACGAACGGAAATGCAGCTGATAGATATGTATTCTAATGAAGCCTCGCATCAGCACAGAACAGTAGTGACGACCATGACTCGAGATTATTTATTTATTTATGGCAACACAACGGACACAAAGTAAAAATATTTAACATTTTGTCAAAACAGTAAAATTTTTACTCTAATTTAGTGTCTTATGTGTTGAGAATATGCGAAGTATGTGAGCAACGCCATCTACCTAATTAGTATCGTTAGTTAGTTGTTTAGGTTTTGAGTTCCAAGCCACCATCCGCGTTGTCGTACACATTATTGTAGTGCTCTGTGAAATATATTAATTAAACCTAGTTTTGCCCTATAAACTGTACTTAATTATCCACATCCCTTCATTATGCGTGTATACATACATTCACACATAAAGGTAGTCACGCCCATTATCCCCAAAAAGGTTGGGCAGAAGTGTGCAAATTTTCTTTTACTATAAAGTAATGTATTGGAAAATAACAGCTAATATACTCTCTATATACAATGAATAAAATATTCAGCGATAGTAGAGTGACTCCAAATCGAAACAGTTTTCCGTTAAGACTCTCCCGCGATCAATGAACCTCCTCAAATCGCTTTCCTTCCATCCAACTCGTAATTTCCGGTTTTCTGTCTCCAATTCTGCTTTCTTCCCCCCTTAAGCCTATTAGCTTTATATAAAAGTGAAGAAATTATAAAATTGATATATAACATAAAACGACTGGTGCTAGAATTGGGTTAATTGTTGGATTTGTTTAATAGATCAGTGTGGTTCTAATACGAATGTTTAACCTTGAAATACTAATAAAATAAATAATAATTATTTATTATAATAATGTAAATACTTCGATTAAGAACCTTTTCTTTTTCTTCTTACTAATAAATAGCATTTAAAAGCAACCACATATATAAAATAAATATAGTTATAGTTTATTACTTTAGGCAGAAAATACGAATTTCCCGGTATCATTCACACGAGGAATAGTATCCTAAGTACAGCATGACGCACTTACTTCATATTTAAATTTCATAACAACTAAATGTAATTTTTTGATTAACACATACACCGTTTATGTTCCCGAAATGGGGGTAGCCAGAACTGCAGGGTCATAAAGGCAATCCCACAGTTACGTTTAGCATATCGAGCACAGACGTATTTACGTCTGTTCAGTGACAAGTTTGTATATGTAATTTACAAAGTGTAGCTACATGGTCTGTGTTACCGACTTTTTGACAAAAATTGCATTGACAATAGCCAATACTTTCCGCCGTCCTGTAAAACACTGAAAACTGTAAACTCGGCGTATCCACCCCTATGACAAACGGCTGGACGGACGACGGTCCGCGGAACGATATGGACGCTTCCATTTTTTGTGTTTTTGGCGTCGACGCGTAAGATAATGCGTGAATGTTTTATGAATTTCAGCGTTACCGACGCCCCTTTCAGGAGGGGGTTTGGTGTGTTTTGGAAATAGGGTTTGTGGTTTTCCATATAGTAAGGTAAGGTAAACCGACTGAAAAAAGAGGATGTTTCTTAATTCGACTGTATATGTTTTTGTTATTATCATTCATTGTTTATCTTTGTGCAGCGGGATCAGGGAAATCGGTTGACCTCTTTGTAAAACTATCTCCTTTAAACACCCTAGTTTTAATTTTTGACATAGCATAGTTGGCCTAGTTTTTATTCAAGTGTATGCTATTTTTATGCTATGCTATGGTCGATGGACCAAGGCGGTGACGGAATGGTGGCCAAGGGACGCTTTAAGACCGAGGGGCAGACCACCCGCCCGATGGTCAGATGATATCCGAAGGGTTGCTGGACAGCAGTGGATGAGGTTGGCCCAGGACAGAGGACAGTGGCATAGGGAAGAGGAGGCCTTGACTCAGCAGTGGGTGTAAGAGGCTGTATATAGATGGATGGATAGATGCTATTTTTATTGTATTTGTAAATTACCTATGACATGAAGAGATTTCTAGAGATACCAAAGGTAGAGATTTATTTCAGAAAAATGGGGTACTTAGAGCCAGAGGCGGCTCCTGGTATGCTTAGATAGGAGTTCACATTTTTCTCATTATGCGAAAGTCCTCACTCTTATCAAAATTCAGATGACCTAATGAAACACATTAAAGGCAACCATATCGCGTTCTAACTCAGACTAAGCGACATATAGTGGCCGCATACGTACACTACGAATTAATGTGAGCGGCGCTCCAGATAAGGCTAATTTTTCATACGAAATCTTCTGTTTCCCGCGTCGGCCTATGTCGGTATGTCTCCTTCGCACTCATTGAATATTGTACTAGGAATCGTACCAAATTACGCTTCATTGGAGCGCGATCGCTAGCGCTCCACTCGATACATAAGATTACAACTTACTTGAGACGAACGCGCAGACACTATTGTATAAACATAGTAGAATTGAAAGATAGTTATAAATATAGAGAAATATAGATTGACTATGTAATCTTCGTGTGTGGGAGTGCACTGCACGAGCGCTCCTTAGGATGAGCCGCCAGTGCTTAGAGCTACTGAATAACAAATGGAACATGGCGGAGTCAGATGTAAAAGATCAATGATAAGGTACTAGTTTATCGTTTGAGAGAACGCCCGTAGATCGGAACGAGATGCAGCTGATGTATAGTTAGGCCCCGCATCGGTACCGTAATATAATATATTTAATTACCTACATATAACACGATCTCGCAAATATTTTCCACGAATACCTGAAGTACTAAGGGCCCATAAAGGGCTCACATTATTAATGATGGGCTCAAACCCTACGTAAGTGAAATCCAATGGAGCGGGCATGATTGCGCCCTTTTTGGACAAAAGCGGCCCTTTCCAGAAGATGTTAGAAGGTCCTGACAAGCGTATTTTTGGAAAACAGGATCCTTTTAACAAATTGGTCGTGGTTTGGTGGCAACTTATGTGGATAGTGTACGCACGGGTATCCAGTTATCTCAAAAAATAGCAGGTTACCTAAAATCACCTTAGGTACACTTGCACCCAATTCTTCGGTGTTGAGACAATTACCTAGTTAATTAACTATTTGTATTAAAATTACTTAAGCCCTTATGAAAAATAGGTGAACTCTGTGTGCTACAAAAATTCATCGATTTTATATTAGCACGAGTTTTACAATTCCTTAAACACTAGAGAATACGTTCCATCTACGAATTTAATTTCATTTTACTTCAGTATCTGTTTTCATACATTTATCTACTAGTAGGCACCCGCAACTTTGTCTGCGTGGACTATAGACCCAGACCTAGCGATATGAAATTACAGTACGATCTATTTCTAAACTTTCTTTCAAACAGCTTATCATAGACATTTACAGTATGTACATTATGTAAACATGTTAATAAGGCTTTAGCCTATGGTGACATTGATTAGCTACGTCTCTCACACTGATCATGAGCCCATGCGCGTGTAATTGCATGCGCCCTGATTTACCGCGCGCGCAACAAATTATTCCGGAAAAGATTTATGGATACCTGCCCTTAAGGGGAGGGGGAGGGCCACGTGTGAGGGGTGTATAAATTAATACAGGTGTTCACATTACCTGTGTTTGTTTATTAGTAGGTGTAGGTATTTAAAATAAGACTAGATTTTATAAACCCGTCCTCAAGTGACGGAGATACAGTTTATTCGTTCTATCTTTATATATATATATAAATCTTCTGTTCGTGTTTGTAATTAAACTTCTTCTAAATAGCTAGACCGATTTTGATGAAAAATTTTGTGTGTATACAAGTGGGTTCGAGAATGGTTTAGATTTACAATTCGGTCAACTAGAACAAGTTTTTCTGCAGTCCACGGCGGACATAATCGCAGCCGTTCAACAGTTTTAAATGCCTGCGTAATAAGCACAAAACATGGAATGGCCCACCATTCATTACTGCTACTCAAACTCCTGTAAGCCAGTATCAACAGAGGTAACCGGAAAATTATTCTTTAATGCACACGTAATATATATCTATGATTTGTTTCAAGTCACGAAAGTGTGAGGAAGGCTAGCTTTTAAAACAAATTTATTCAATTGAAGTTTCCCGATAGGATCCCTAGGGGGCGCCTGACACCAGTGGCACCGGCGGGTATCGATCCTGCGACCAGACGGCAGTGACGCATCGCACTAGATACTTTATTTACTGTCTAACTCTTATACTGATGCTCGTATTTATTGGTGAAGATATACTTGCTTAGTTTACGTGATTAACATATGGGATGTGATGGAATATTACTTGATATTTTATTGGTGGTAAATTGACGCTAAAGCTATTTAAAAGTTGATTGTTCAAGAGTGTTAGAAAGAAAAAGAAGTTAGTACTCGTCTATTTTTGTTAGACTTTGAGAGGAATGGAAGGATCAACTTTTTTAAAGTTCACTTAAGCTCCTACTTTGAACGTAACTGCCTACTTTAGGTCATAAATATTATTTAATATATACAAAGAAACCCATATAGCAATCGATACGAGTATAACAAGATAAGACATCACTTCAAAATATTTTTTAGGAATCAATATAAGAACGAACGAAACCGTAGCACGTCTACGGCTATTGTGCTACGCCGTAGCACGTAGTACAATGCCGCCTGGAGCGTAGCCAAACGTAACTCGGACATGGAACGAAAAAATATACACAGCTATTGCCGTGAAAGCCTTAGCCTGTACTTAGCACAGATAGGTTTCAGCTTTTCATTATGGCCGTGGGAAACAATAATACCTATACATACAATTGTCGGTAGTATTGAGTAGGTGATTTTACTTTTGAAGACTAACTTGCGGATTTTCTGTTTTTTTTTTTAATAAAGTTTTGATAGGTAAATAAAATTCATATAAAAAGAGAAATATGTACCCTATAAAAGGAGTAGGGACGGAATTACTTTACTATTAGGTGTAGTTAATTATGGAACTCGGACAATCTCTCAGGCGATAAGCTAGCAACATGTCAGTGATCATTAACATCTGCTGTGGGGTCTCCTTTATGATCATGCAGTCCTAACTACCCCATTTAGTGAACACAACCATGTGTATATATATGTATGTATAGTGACATTTAATTATGATGAAAGACTTCTACAGACAAAATTAAAGGCTCGAGCACACCGGATGCGTGTGCGTACACGTAAGCATGTCTCCCATGACAAAATATGTATGAACTAGACTAAACTATAACAACCTGTAACAATATTACTCATATTTTGTGCAAAATAAATGATTTGATTTGATTTGAAAAGCGTAATACCTCTGAGTCGTAATGTATGGAACTGTATAGGCACGGGCAGACCGGATGCGTATGCGTAGACGTAAGCATAGACGTCAAGCGGTGACAGTTCTATACATTAAACTATGAGGTACGTGTACGTCTACGCTTACGTGCACGCATACGCATCCGGTCTGCTCGAGGCTTAAACCAATGAGAAAATACTCTTCTCTATAAATACTCTAGTAACGAATTCACTGTAAAGTGTATCCGTGTCATTTCTAGGTTACGTGTTAACAATAATAAAATTACACAATAATAGAACAAGTATAGTAAGTGACGTAGACAGACAGACAGACAGGTTAATTTCTTACAAGCGATAGAAAAGGGTTCGATAATTACAGTTGTAGCGTGTTCCGTACAACAATCGATACACAACTTTACCGCAAGACGAATGGAGTAGCAACTTATTTGACCTCAACACGGCAGTAATACTTTCTCTGGGAAAAACTTCGCAATCTTCATTAGATATCTGGGGAGTCAGTTCCATCAGTAGAGAACTATATGATCATGAAGGAGAGTGAGATCACAACCACATTACATGTACAACTATGTAAATTATTAATAAGATTTGTATTGCTCATAAAATAAGTTGTAAGGTAACCTCTAATAGACGTACATAAATAAAGTAAATAGGACTAAAATTAAATGTGGTGTCGTGGGACACCAGGCAGGAACGAAGTTCCTTCGGCTAATGTAGAATCGACACAATTTGCAAAAGAAAAATCGTGCTCAATTTTATTTAGGTTTAAAATGTATCTATAATGTGAGTATTCGCCACGTGCTTGTCCATGAATTCATGAGTATATACTATACATTGGCGGGGTGGAGTAGTAATAGAGAGAGAAGGGATGAGAGAACGAAAAGAAAGAGGGAGAAAGAGAAAGGTATTATACACTACTCGCTTGTGTATACGACTGTCGCGCCTGCGCACGTCTCATTTAACGGTTTTATTCCACGCACTTTATCTTACGGTTTTACTATCACATTTTTTTCAGTTCGGTCGCGCAGCAAAATCCCTATCTCCTCCAAGCCTGCTGTAATGAACTTCGTTCCAATAATTTTAAAATATGTAAATGTACAAGTCGCTCGTACTCTTAGGCTCCTCGCTCCTCTTCACGCCTTCTTAGATTCGCCACTCTTAGGTACCTATGCTCCTAAGTTGCTTATCCTCTCCTCTTTATTATCCTTATAATCTCCTTTATGATCCTGCAGCTCTGTCTACCCCATTTTTCGGAAACACAGGCGTCTGTATAATTTATGTATGTTTTTATCTTCTTCTTCAGCCTATTGCAGTCCACTGCTGGACGTAGGCCTCCCCCAGAGTACGCCACAAGACTGCCATGGGGGGTATTCGCCCATAATCATCACGCTGGGCAGGCGGGTTGGTGACCACAGTGTGATTTTCGGACTATATTGTCAACACGGGAGGCGCTGCTGCCCACCTTCCAGAAACCCTTAATCGCCTCGTACGATACCCACGGGCAGACAGGGGTACAAAGTCTACTCTACTCTTTTTATACCACGTGAAAATTGGGTGTGTAATTCGCACATAACTGACCGATCTCTTTGCATGTAATAACAGATTTAGAATTTGCTTTGTTTTTAAATAAGTAGTGTAACATAATAAAGTAACATTATCAACTTGTCGGTACTTTATTCTGTTACTCTAGCCGTTTTTAGGGTTCCGTACCTCAAAAGGAAAAAACGGAACCCTTATAGGATCACTTTGTTGTCCGTCTGTCCGTCCGTCTGTCAAGACCCTTTTTCTCAGAAACGCGTGGAGGTATGAAGCTGAAATTTATATCAATTACTCAGGTCTACTGTCCCTTGAAGCTGTGAAAAAATCAAACTTCTAAGCCAACGCAATCAAAAGATACAGCCGTTTATGCCGCAAATTTTCGACACTTGCAAGGGAATCAAAACCTACAGGGTGCTTCCCGTGAACTCAGAATCTTGAAATTTGGTGCGAAGCAACGTCTTATAGCATAGATAAAGGAAAAATTACGAAAACCATAAATTTTTAGTTACATCACATAATATATTTTTTTTTTAATAATTTTAAACTTACTACCCATTTCCTCATAAACGCGTAGAGGTATTAAATTGAAATTCATACCAAATACTCAGGTCTATAATACCTTTAAGCTGTAGCAAAATCAAACTTCTATGTCAACGCAATCAAAAGAAACAGCAATTTAAGCTGCATATTTTGAAACTCGCAAGTACTCGCAAGGGAATCAAAACCTAAAGGGTACTTCCAGTCGACCTAGAATCTTGAAATTTGGCATGAAGCAACGTTTTATAGCACACATAAAGGAAAAATTCCGAAAACCTTAAATTTTTAGTTACATTACAAAATATATATTTTTTAATAAATATAAACTTATTACTTTTTTCCTCATGAACGCGTAGACTCGATTGTCGTAATGAACGAACTTTGTAAACCTTGCAGGTTTGTACGGAACCCTCGGTGCGCGAGTCCGACTCGCACTTGGCCGGTTTTTTTAACTCCCTCATGCATATTCTACCAGTTATAACTTCATTATTACCTTCATGTCACATTATTGGAAATTGAAACTTCATCGTTCTGTTTAATATGGCGTATACCGTGTAGTTTGTTTGCGAGCTTTTGTTTCGCTTTCAAATGAGCGCTACTCTTCATTTCAGTTATAAAGTCCTATAACAGAAGCGCTAGTGTCTTTGTAACTCTAACTCTGTTTCATTGATTTTCTTTAGTTCGACAAAAACTGCAGGACTTCGACTTTTGAATAGGCATTAAGTTTCGTGATTCGAGCCTTGCTTTCGATTGCTCTTCTAAAGTTTTCCACTTCTGTATCTTGCTTGGAGAGGTGGAAATAGAAGCCGCCTGATTGAAGACGGGAATACTGTTGTAGAGTTCTTGTAAGAGGCTTATGTCTTCTAATATTAACAATATTACACTAAGAATTTTACCGAGGTTACAAACTGTGCTAAATATTTGAAACAGATAATAGAATATGAAGGATGTAGGGATGTTTCTGGACAGGTAAATTTTACAAATGGCGTCATTAACTACTCTAAAAGGTTGAGAAAAAGTAAAGTAATGTTTTTTCTTTATTTTAACGATAGTTTAAATTCTCAGTGTAGGTACATAATAGTTTTGCTGACCTATGCAAACGTATTAACCAGACAAAAAAGAAAGTTAAGTAAGTGTCAAAACAAAATGGCGCCAATGGACAACAGACTCCCGATTCCACCTCTGCGGTCAAATGCAGAAAAAGATGTAAATCTGAAGGAATAGCAATCAATCAGCGCTTGCGAGCGGGGACACCACGCGAATATCTAATTTTGTTTGTTACTCGCCCCCAAGCCCCTACCCTCGGGGCCAACGCGCAAGCGTCACCCACCCTAAATCCTAGCGGACGTTTTGATGGATCACCCTTAATGACAAGTACTGAAGGGGCAGGCTAGGGATGCACCCTTGTCGGTAGGCTATATCGATAATTTATGTCGAGTTTATGGCGTTGATTGCTATCTAAATTACGGGCGCTGAAAAAAGGTGAAGGTAATTGCTGTTGTTAAAATAATTGTGTGATGTAATAATGGGGGTTGTGAAGGAATTAGGTCAAAGAGGAGTTGACTGGGTAGTGTTTTTTTTAATATTTTGAACTGTGATCAATAGTTTTATAATCTGAGTATGCCATAAGATTTATTTAAAAAAATATGTTAGTAATTATCTTTCAAAATATCTTTGCACGTTATCACTGTTTGTGTGTGTTTTCTACAAGAAAACAGTGTATCTCAATAAAAAATTCTAGCTATTTGCCTAAGTTTATAAAATTCGTATCTCCTGTCAATGTTTATTTCAAAGTTTGGAAAACTTGAATCCATCGAGTAGGTATACCAAGAAACAATCTTGTAACTCTCGTATTTTCCGATATTGTGGGAGTTTCGAGAATTCCATACTTAGTACTTACCTACACTCCCTACAAAGAGAAAATGACTTCTATATATACATCGAGTAGTTAATGCTATTATAATAATATATTATACATTGTCTGTTAGTGAGCTACTAATGAAAGAGTTTTATAATGCTGTTTGTTGATTTGATTATTTTATCGACGATCCTAAACGTGGCTGTATTTCAAAGTTCTGGCCACAAATCGGAATACGGCAATGGCTATAAGTATGTAGGTTCTGTTTATCGACACCGTCCCATCCCTAGCGCCACCGCATTGGCATATGCGCCCTCGGCAGCACTCACTACAATTGTATTAGACGCGCTGCTCCGTCGATCGCTTTATTGTGGTGCTTGTGGTCCTCATGTCGTGCTCTTTTCACATTTAATGGGACTATTGTCTAGTTTGGGATTTGTTGTTTTCTTGGCAAAAAGGTTTTTTCAAATAGGTGTATTACAATCGTTTCGACACCTCCATTTATGGTGGTCAAGCTAAAATATGTTGAACTATCTGAATAAATCAAAAGCAATTCATTGTAGTAGACAAGTAATATACATATAATAATGTAATTTATTGAAACAAAAAGTTTAGTTGTTGCTCTGTAAAGAGAAAATTATTTTAAGAATTTTACAACCATTTTACACAAGTTATTTTTATCAAAGATTTATACACTTATGTACTAAGTAATTTATTAATTACTAACCTGTAAAGAGAAACAATATTAAAAGCTATTGCTTCAAAAATTATGAAATTGTTTCCTTTAAAATCCACATTAATGTTTTACTGTAAAAAAGAAAAAAGGCCAGTCACCATTTTGCATTTCTAGCAAAGACATAGGTCATGCAAACTGCCAACTTAGATGATATTTTGATGTAAAACGACTAAGCGAGTAATTAAAATTAAATGAAGAGTACAATATCTTCATTTACATACAAATAAATGAAACAGTATGGTCGATTCCGGCAGTCACACTTAAACCTAAACGTAAAATTAGTCCAACCTGTACTTTTCACTCACAGCCATTTTTGTTAAGAACGGAGAGACTAAGATTACCTAACTAAGATTAGGTTTAGGTTTAAGTGTGACTGCTGGAATCGACCCTAGTGTGTACTTCTATAGGTATAACCAATCATATTGGCTTTTTGGTACATGCTTTGGAATCCGGATTCTCACTTGATTCAAGTAAATCATGATTATAAAATATATACAAAAAATCGCCCATATTTCCCCAAAGGGTTGGCCGAGATCATTCACTACGGTCCTGACATGGACACCTCTTTCTCTAAATATGTAAATCATCATTATGTAACTTTCAAATATTAACGAATAACAATAATCAATATACAACTGAATACTCGTATACAATCATTATCTATAGTATAGAAGTACAAACAAAAAGATATAAATCAAGCAGCACAAAAGAACTGCATTGTCTACCTATTGTAATCTAAAAAAAAACTATCTAAAAATAGTCAGAAGGCTTCATTACAAATGTATCGATAAGTAATGCATCGCGACACGGAATCGCTCCATCAATCGAATGGAAAAGCAATCACCGGTCGCAGGGGGACGGACTGCGTTTTATTTCGAAGCAGTTTGCATATTCAATGAACGGACATTGAATAGATTATATTCGGTTTTAGTGTTTTAGGATGGGCCTTTGATTACAGAACCTTTTTTAAGGGTATTTTTGTGAGGAATACTTTTTAGATAGATACTTTCCTTACTAACAATGAGTCAGTAATCACCAGAATTCTGATTATATAGGCTAAACATTTGGTAATACTAAGTTACTAATTCCACTAAAATCAATGTAAATATAACGTGCATGTCAAACTTCAATACTAAGGTATAGGTATACCAAATCGGGTAAAAGTGACTAAGAAGTAGTTTGTAGGGATATAAAACTTATAGGTACCTAGAGTAAGGGGATGTGGAGTTATAGAGTGACCACTTATTACTTTTTAATTCCAACATTTAGACAGTAAGAAAGTTCCTTATATTAATAAGATATTTAGGTCATATTTCACAACATCTTACACTTATATCAGTACTAGTGGACGCCCGCGACTCCGTCCGCGTGGACTACAGAAAAAACAAAATTTATTTCACCCCCAAACTGGTAAAAATTTCAAAATGCTAGAACAAACGATTTTTTGTTTCTTATGACGTGATATTTGACGAACTTGCATACTAACTTTCAACCCTTATTTCACCCCTTAGCTGGTCGAAATTTCAAAAATGCTAGAACAAATGTTTAATGATTTCTTATCAAGTGCTTAAATATAAAGTTTCATGGTTTTATCTTTTAAAATTAAGAAATCCCATACAAACTTTCAACCTCTATTTCAACCCCTTCATCCCTTTTTTTCGAAATAAAAAGTAGCCTATGTTCTGTCTCAGGGTCTAAAGATTGTCTGTACCAAATTTCATCAAAATCGGTTGCGAGGTTTAAGCGGGAAAGCGTAACAGACAGACAGACAGACAGACAGAGTTACTTTCGCATTTATAATATTAGTTGGGATATACCGAGACCCCAAAGAAAACACGATAGAATATTCAGCAACATTTCCCGGAGCTTCGCTAATTACCGACAGAACCCGGCGCAGATGGTAGTTATGTGTTTGTCACCAAACGCCTACTTATTAAAGGAAATTGCTTGGTATTATAATAAGCAGGACGCAACGCAACGTCGATAATTCGGAATTTTCCCTTGAAAATTTTATTGTTGGTTGTTTTCACGCCAGCATCGAAGTCAGTCAACATTTCTGTATTTGCCTAGTTACTTTTTTGCATTCTGCATAAACATGGTATGTTTAAACTATAGTGTAAGGCAAAAGTGCCACTAACAATTAGACATTAATTAATTATTAATTAGAAATTAATTAGAATAATTGACCCGGTAGCTCAGTGGTTAGAGCAACTAGCACGGTATGTAGTGGTAGTGGGTTCGATTCCCACTCGGGTGAAGAATTTATTCCATTTATTTATTAATAATTTTATAATATATGTAAAGAAACATGGTATTGTTTTTTAACTAAGTATATAATATCTTGACTAAGATAAATTTATAAAAACACTTCTCCATTAATAAAATCCGTTAGGATATGGTTGATCGTTTCATCTCTAAACATTGTGCTGAGGGATTCAGCTTTGTTTGCCGAGATTTGGCTAGTGTATAGCTATCGGGATGAAAAATAACGTTGTCAATATGTAATTTAGAAAAGAGATGGTAAAATTCGTCATCCGAGTAATTGACCCGGTAGCTCAATGGTTAGAGCAACTAGCACGGTATGCAGTGGTCGTGGGTTCGATTCCCACTCGGGTGAAGAATTTTTTCCATTTCTTTATTAATAATTTTATAATTAGACATTTCCTTACTTATATTTTAATATACATATGTACGCTAACAATTTTAAGGTGCATAGTAGGTACTTTTCAGTCACTCCTTATACCTATATACATATACTAAATATTGCCCATTACATTTAATATTTTTACTGTAACATTCATAGAACACTAAAGGAAAAGAATAAATGCTAGATTGCGTGCTTCCCGTCCAGAGGTTTAAAAGTCCGAGGGAAATTGCATGGAATTGAGGTGAAATACTGTCGCGAAATTATGGTAAAAACGACAATTATTTATAAGTAACGCGCCCTTAATTGTACACGTTATTTATAAAGGAGAAATCGCTGTGCCGCAGCCATCTTGGAAAATATTGCTGGACTTTGTTTCGAAATTAGCGTTTTCAAATTATTACTTACGGTTAATTTAATCGAGTGGTTAGGTACTTGATTTATATTTTACTGGTTGTTCTGTTCTTGTGAACTACAAAACAAACACAGTTGAAAGGAGAACACATAAAAAGTATTTTCCGTGGAAAACTAAAGTAACGAGTGTTTCTTTGGATATCCATTTCCCTACTTTTATAAAAAAACATTTAAAGTTAATAACGTACACACTCTTGCGCAATTGTAACATTGAAATCATAATGATTATGAAAACATTTCTGCATATGTGCTATTCTTCAGTAGAATTACAATATAAAGTTTGTTTTTCTTTTTCAGGTAGCGCCGAAATTGTATCCAGACATCAAATATAGCGGTAAGTTGTAAATTACTGCCTTATAATTATATACCTATACTACCTACATATAAAAGTATTTGTGACATATAATATTATATACTAAGTTACAGTTTAGTATAGTTAGTATAGTTTTTTGTTTTTATCTATAAATAAAATAAAAAGGCCATATACATACTTTTAGTTATGTTTTAGTAGCTAACCCTATTTACGTATTTATTTAGTACTGAATTTATTCCTGAACTTCAATACCAAAAAGTGTAATAAACAAACATTGAAGGAAACGGAAGCTAAGTTGGCGTCTACCACGTAAATCTATCTGCGCGCGCATACTCGTATTGTTGTCATCGCATGCGCACGCGCTTACGGTGATGCCACCGTAGAGTGGCCATAGTTTGTGTTCTAAAGGAACTTGTTAAATTAACAATTATAATAACAAAAAACCGGCCACCTTTTTACCTAACTAGTAAAATCAAAGCGATAGCGACAATTGTACAAAAATCGCTGATTACTTGTCAAATTCGTATTACGTAAAATGAATTTCAAAGGAACTTTGAAATTTGAGGCGAATAATGTACAATTTTCGCTATCGCTTTGCTTCGGCTTTGCTATTGCTTTTACGTAATCAGGGGGCTGGTTAGTGTCTCTCTGACACTGGTGTTTCTATATTGGTGAAGTTTTAAGGCAGACAGCATCTTTATCATTCAGAGACCGCTGGAACAATCGGCCCTAATATACATGATCCAGAGAGTAGAAGTAACTCGCGTGTTAAGACAATGCTATATTTTCCAATATTAAACTTAAGAAATTTATGGCTTTGAAAATTAGATACTAGGCACCCTTTCAGCACACCACGCACATTATGTAGAGCCAAAGATAATAAATATTAGTTTAAAATACTATACATCAACTACCTCAGCGCAAGATAAATATTGATTTATAGTAGTATTATCATATCTGTGTTTATAGTAACCACGTTTTTGATGCATAATAATGTCTGTGATGCAAACATTATAGTCACCCTTGCGCACACGCAAGTGCAGCAGTACTTTATCCGCCATCTTGATTATCTGCGCGTGCGCTGTGGGTGGCCTGCTTCACACTGTCCTCGCTACAATGTCCGAGTATTTGCCGTCTCTTTAATTAACAACCAGTGCACTTTACTTACCCGCAATAAGGTCACATTTAGAATAACGACTAAGTAGATCTTAAGTGGTCACCAAAGGAAGTGCATAGCAAATAAAGTTTGTTTAAGTGCAAGAAAAACAGTTTTACGTGGCGAAGTGAAAGCTTGTTACGTATTGGCCTACCACGGCGATCGCTGATACATCGCGGTGATTGCAATATCATGAGGATTCTCGGTAGGAAGGTACCGACCGCTATACCAAGTACAAGAACTGACGCTGCATTAAGTGAATCATCGTCGTCACGGACCACCCATGAAGAGGAGCGGATTGCTACACGGAATCGAGCCACCCGCGTCACTCTTGGTACACACATCGACCACTTGTCACTTGTCTTAGATATAATTTTGATTGTAAGAAAAAGTATTGATTAATTAAATTTTAGTTAAATAGATTTTGGTTTTTTTAAAGCCTCCGGCTCTAGCATTTGTAATTGGCGCAGTCGGTAGGATAGTCTAGTAGAGTCAGTGCGTAACGTGTTGCAGAAGACTATCCAGAACCTACAGTGTTGGAGTCCAGAGGTGTATCCAGACATCGATACGCAGGGAGACCAAAATGTATATGTGAGTACTTTAGATTCTTTCTGAAGCTGCTTCCTGTTTTCCTATAAGTTTTCCTTTAAAGTTCCAAGATTTTCCATCCGCGAGAATCCAGGTCCCCTAGGTTAAGTACCGATTCGAGATTTCGTTTGTTAGATCAGAATAGGCAATTAGCTATAGAATATAAGAAAATGGCAACCGTAGATGATATTTTTAAAGCACTTAGATTAGTACCCGAATTTGATGGGAACCCGAACGTATTAACTCGATTCATTAAATTATGCGATAAGTTAGTCAGTAAATATGTCAGTGTCGACCCAGCCCAAGCTCTGGAGAATCTAGCATTATTGAATGGGATTCTCAACAAGATAACTGGGGCTGCTGCTCGTACTATTAACTCAAACGGTATACCTGAGAACTGGGATGGTATTCGTAATGTTCTGATTAATAATTTTGCAGACCAACGTGATGAGACTTCTTTATATAACGATCTTGCTCTTTTAACTCAAGGCTCATCATCACCTCAAGAATTTTATGAAAAGTGTCAGAGTCTTTTCAGTACAATAGTGACCTATATAAGTTTACACGAGAATATACCTAGTACAATAGAGTCCAAACGTTCTTTATACAAGAAACTAACTTTGCAGTCATACTTACGCGGTCTTAAAGATCCCCTGGGATCTCGTATCCGTTGCATGCGTCCGGAGACGATAGAGAAAGCGTTAGAATTTGTTCACGAGGAAATGAATACCTTATATATGCAGAACCGAAACGAAAGTATGCCTGAAAAGAAATTACCTAATCAGCTAAATCAAACCCCAAAATTTTCATATGGCCCTTTGCCACCTTTTGCCCCTATGCAATTTCAGAAACCTTTTAATTTTAACATGCCAGGTCCTTCTAGGCCTAACCCTATACAGGTACCCCAGCGACCAATGCAGATGTGGAGACCTAACTTTAATCAAAACGTACAATATCAAGGCCCTTCACGCACACAAAGAATTTTCAGTGCGCAACCTCCTAATTATAATGCTAACAGTAACGTATTTAAGTTTCCCCCTAGGAATCCTGCAGTGAACCAGAACGCTGTTAAACCTATGAGTGGTGTTAGCCACTATGTGTCTAAACCAATGCCACCAAGTGGTCATGATTGGACAAAATTTGGTAACCCAGCACCTTCTAACTACTTTAAGACTAGACAAGTAAATTTTAACGAATTGTATGACCCTCAATATTACTATGACCCTTACAATGACTACTACGACTATGACCAAATTGACCAACACTTCTACTATGACTATAATCAACAGGATAATACTGTGACGTATCCCGAATATATACCAGCTTCCGTAGAGGAACCCGAAAATGAAGTTTCTTCTCCCGAAAATGTGGATTTTCAGGAGGAAACCAAATCAAAAAAATTCAAATAGAGATTAACCTTCAAACTCAACGACAATTACCATTTATACAGATTCAAAATCCGCCCTTGAAGCTACTTATTGATACAGGTGCCAACCAATCATTTATTAGCCCCGAGGCAGTTGATAAATTTTATCCCCATATACAATGTAACTACGAGCCTTTCGAAGTAACAAATGTTCACGCAACTAGCCGTAATAATTATTCTATTACTTTACCGTGTTTTACAGAATTTAAGGATAATGATAGTATAACCCTCTTTATATATAAATTTCATAATTATTTCGATGGACTAATAGGTTTAGATTTGCTTAATAAATGGGAGTCTAATATAGACTTAAAGAACAAACAGTTAATCACTAGACAAGCTGTTAATTGTATTAATATGTATGATTCCCGTAACTGTAACTTATATGAGACAATAATTCCAGCTAACTCTTCCAAATTAATTAAAGTTCCAATAAACTTTCATGACGGATGTACGTATATTAAGCACCAATCTATATCAAATTGTTTAATTGGTGAATGTGTAACTTCGGTTAAAAATTGTCGAGGTATTTTAGAAATTACAAATCCAACTTCTAATGATATAATATTTTCAATGGACCAGCCTGTTCATGCTGAACTGTTCAATATCGAAAGTAACCACAGCAAAGAGTTATCAGCATCCCGCGTTGATCAAGTACTATCTCGTTTGCGTACAGATCACTTAAACACTGAAGAACGAGCTAATTTAGAGTTATTATGTGCACAGTATGCCGACGTATTCTACATAGAAGGTGAACCTCTTACATTCACTAATAAGATTAAGCATTCCATTAGAACCAGTGATGAGTTGCCAGTTTATACAAAAAGTTATAGATACCCTTTCATTCATAGACAAGAAGTTCAAGATCAGATTTCAAAGATGTTGGACCAAAATATAATCCGACCTTCAGAATCTGCCTGGAGCTCCCCCATCTGGGTTGTTCCCAAAAAAGCCGATGCATCCGGTAAAACTAAATGGCGCATCGTCGTAGATTTTAGGAAAGTTAACGAAAAAACAATAGATGACAAGTACCCAATACCGAATATAACTGACGTGTTAGATAAACTAGGAAATTGCCAATACTTTTCAACATTAGATTTAGCGAGTGGGTTTTATCAGGTAGAAATGAATCCAGACGATATATCCAAAACTGCATTTAATGTTGAGAACGGTCACTTCGAATTCATGCGTATGCCCATGGGTCTCAAAAATTCTCCATCCACCTTTCAGCGTGTAATGGACAATGTTTTGCGAGGCTTACAAAACGTAATTTGCCTAGTATATTTAGACGACATAATAGTTTTCAGTACTTCCCTCCAGGAACACATAATTAATTTAAAGAAAGTTTTCGACCGACTAAGAGAATCCAATTTTAAAATACAAATGGATAAATCTGAATTCTTAAAGCTAGAAACCGCTTATCTAGGACATATAATTAGTAAAGATGGTATAAAACCCAATCCAAGTAAAATATCCGCAATAGAAAAGTTTCCCATACCCAAAACAGCCACCGAAATCAAAAGATTTCTAGGTCTTTTAGGTTATTACAGAAAATTCATACCGGATTTTGCACGAATTACAAAACCAATGACCCATTGTCTTAAAAAAGGATCAAAGGTAACTTATGACAATATAGATTATATTAATAGTTTTGAAAAATGTAAAACACTTTTAATCAACGACCCTATTTTGCAATACCCAGACTTCACCAAAGAATTCCTATTAACAACTGATGCATCTAATCTAGCCATTGGCGCCGTTCTATCGCAAGGCACAATAGGTCAAGATAAGCCTATCGCCTATGCTTCTAGGACTTTAAATTCCAGTGAAATAAATTATAGCACAATCGAAAAGGAGCTGTTGGCTATTGTATGGGCAACCAAATATTTCAGGCCCTATCTATTTGGTAGAAATTTCAAAATTATTACAGATCACAAGCCTTTACAATGGGTGATGAGTCTGAAAGAACCGAACTCAAGATTAACCCGTTGGAGACTTAAGTTATCAGAATATAATTTTTCAGTAGTGTATAAGCCAGGCAAAAGAAACCTTAACGCAGACGCATTGTCCCGAATAGAAATTAACAATGAGGATGCTAGTTCTATGGTAGTCAATCCTTCTGAAAAAGCACCCTCAGATAATGAATCTACAATCACTGCTCACACAGCTACTGAAAATCCAATTTTAGAAATCCCCATTTCAGACGAACCTTTGAATAAATTCAATAGACAAATCCAATTTACTATAGTAGGCGATATTAAAGAGACCTACAGTAACCAAACCATTTGAAACACACACACGGACTAACATACAAATATCTGAATCTAATCTTGAAACTGATGTAATAAACGCAATAAAAGAGTATGTTAACCCTAAAGTAAAGACCGGTATAATAATTTATCCTACTTTGGCTATGTATAAAATCATCCCCGTAATCCAAAATGCATTCAAAAGTTCTTCAATGAACTTAGTTCTGACTAAAAGAGAAGTAGAAAATGTAAAACAGTATTTGCAACAACAAGACATTATAAGGAAGTATCACGAGGGTAAAACCAACCACCGTGGTATTACCGAATGTTTCTTAGCCTTATCCCATAGGTACTATTGGGCTAAAATGAAAGAACATATCTCAAAATACATCAGCGAATGCAGCATTTGTGGTCAAGCTAAATATGACCGCAATCCTGTTAAACAGAAATTTTGTATAGTTCCACCTCCTACTAAACCTTTTGATTTAGTACATATTGACTTATTTACAGCTCAGAATGAAAAATATTTAACTATAGTAGATGCTTTCTCGAAATATGCCCAAGCATACTATCTAAGAGATGGCACAGCTATAAGTGTCATACAAGCTTTACTTCAATTCTGCACTCATCATGGTGTACCTTTGACAGTGACCACCGATCAAGGACCAGAGTTCACTAATCAACTTTTCTCAGAATTTACAAAAGTCCATAAGATACAACATCATAAAATCCTTGCCCATTCCCCTAATTCTAACGGCATAGTAGAGCGTTTTCACTCAACTATTTTAGAACATTTAAGAATACTAAAATTAGAACAACGCACCGAATCCATTATTAACCTAATGCCTTATGCAGTTTTAGCTTATAATAGTTCCATACATAGTTTTACAAAATGTAGACCTTTAGATATAATAACTGGACATTTTGATCCCCGTGATCCTACAGACATAGACTTATCCGAACATTTACTTCAACAATATACCCAGGACCACAGAAATCGTATGAAACAGGTATATGACATACTAAACGAGACTTCTCTACACCAACGAACTGAACTTACTGAAAATAGGAATAGAGACCGTGAACCTGAAACAGAATATACTACAGACCAACAAGTATTTATCCGTAACCCTCTAGCAAGCCGTCAAAAATTGGCAGCACGCTATACTCAGGACACTGTTTTAGCAGACCTCCCGATTCATATTTACACTAAAAAGAGAAGAGGCCCTGTAGCGAAATCACGCCTTAAGCGAATTTCTAATAAACCACACTTGTTACAGGATACTTCTACTACTGACATTGCGACTGAGTCGAGCACAAGACGTGACAATTGACAGTTTAGAAGATGGACCCGGACTACTACCCTTTAAACTAGGACCGACTAAAATTATATCTCACTATCACTCCTTTTTACAATACATTAATCTTGAGGATATACATTCAAAAATTGATTTAGTTAAATTACAGCTTACAAATTTTAGACCTCAACTAAATAACAAGACTTCATCACTCTATGAGCCCCACATGGTATATCTTAGTAGTAAACTTGAAAAGATTTCTGAACAACTATTAAGTTTTGAGCCAAATCGTGTTAAGAGAGGACTCATAGACGGGCTAGGTTCTGTTATAAAAAGCATTTCCGGAAATCTAGACTACAATGACGCGATAAAATATGATAATGCCATTAAAGTTCTACAGGATAACGGGAATAAATTAGGATCCGAATTTAATAAGCATATTAGTTTGACAAAGGAATGGATGTCTCATCACTCTAGTATTTTAGACAGCATAATTAAAAATCAAAATAAAATTGGTGATACTTTAAATTTAATAATTAAAAGTAAAAGTCCTATTTCGCAATCAGATTTAATTAAATACGCCCATTTGGCTCAACATCTTTTAATTTTAAGTGATAATATAGAAAGTTTATGGGAAGAGTTAAATAGGTTAGATAATATATTGAGTAGTATTCGAGCATCGAGCAAGAATCACTCTGTACTTAGTTTAGTATCATTACGAAATATGTTAGATAGGCTAAAGGCTTTATATTCAAATAATGAAGTCCTTGACGTAGATTTTAGAGATTATTATGATATAATTAAAATAGGTTCTTACTATAAAAATAAAATGGTAGTAATAGTGTACAAGTTCCCAATAGCCTCATCCACTATCTTCGACCTATATAAACTCGCAGTAATTCCTAATAAAAACCACAAAGTCCTTGTTCCTACCTTACCTTTCATAGCAGTTAACGGAAAAGATTCTATGTACATTGAGGCAGAATGTCCGAAGTCCAATTCATGGTATCTTTGCGAGGAGAAAACTAACTATCCAATTCAAGATCAACCTGACTGCGTGCATGAGCTGATAACCACACAAAAACTTCACCCTTCCTGTAAGCTGAACTCCATTGTACTTACCAAAGACGCCCTGCAGCAGCTCGACGATAGACACTACACTATCAGTTTCCCAAAACCTACTAAGATTCAAGTATCGTGCGGACAAGAGCAGTACAAGACTCTTCAAGGCAGCTATCTGGCAATAGTTCCCTATAACTGTTTCCTGAAAACTCCTGAATTCACAATATCAAATGTCTATGATCAAATAAAAGGACAAGCTATAAAAATATTAGAAGCTACACCTGAAAATCTGAATCAAACTGACGAACCCTTCATAAGACTCAATTCTATAAGTCTAGAAAATCTACATGCAAGCAACATGAAGATATCCATGCAGTCACCCGTTAAGCTGAAACAAGTAGATGACCTTAGTACGAGTATATATCATACCACTATCCCAATCTATACAATTTTATTATGTGCAACTATATTGGCACTTTCACTAGTGGGTTATAGAAAACTATATCTGAAAAATGTACAACCGAAAGAACCTGTAACTCACATGAAACCAGGAAATGGAAGAATCAACCCTAGCGACGTAAGAGTCGACTTAAATAATTTCTCATCAACTTTCTCATCTGAAGACATCGAATAGTTGCTGTTCTAGGGATGGAGGTGTTACGTATTGGCCTACCACGGCGATCGCTGATACATCGCGGTGATTGCAATATCATGAGGATTCTCGGTAGGAAGGTACCGACCGCTATACCAAGTACAAGAACTGACGCTGCATTAAGTGAATCATCGTCGTCACGGACCACCCATGAAGAGGAGCGGATTGCTACACGGAATCGAGCCACCCGCGTCACTCTTGGTACACACATCGACCACTTGTCACTTGTCTTAGATATAATTTTGATTGTAAGAAAAAGTATTGATTAATTAAATTTTAGTTAAATAGATTTTGGTTTTTTTAAAGCCTCCGGCTCTAGCATTTGTAATTAGCTCGCTTGTAATTAAAATGGTTTTATTTATTTGTAGGGTACTAAAATAGGTTCGATATTGCAGTGGATGCATGATTGCTTCACGATACTATTTCGTGATGATTGCAACATGGACTTAGAGGAGTAAGAATACAATATATACTTCCGTGCATGTCGTAAGAGTCGACCAAGGAACTCGGGCACTCTCTATGGCGACTTGTCGACGTACTAAAAGGGCCAGCAGGATCTCCTTTATGATCCTGCAGTTCTGACTACTCCATTTTGGAAACACAACCGTATGTATGTGGGTATACAGGGTGTAAAAAGACAACTTTGTTCTTTTAATACCTCGTATTCTTTGTAACATCACGATCATTTTTTTCAATGGAAGCACCCCTGGGAAACCACGGGTTTCCAAGATATTGGGTCCAAAGTTACATTAATATTATATTTTTTTTACATAAATCTATCTGAAACTGGTTAACAAACATTTTTTTCAAAGATACCATGTAAAAATGTTATAATGTTAGTTTTGTAGGTAAATTTGTACTTTTAGCATCAAACGAATACATTGCTTGCAATAAAATGACAGTAGTTTTTCATAATTTTTTTATCGTTTCCCAGGATTGGTGCCATAGAAGAAAATGATCGTTACCTTACAAAGAATACGAGGTATTAAAAAACATCGTTGTCTTTTTACACCCTGTATGTATGTTACGTAATATACGTTATGTATTGTTATTCCGAAACAAATTTTGTAAAACACTTAATAATATCATTAATAAAACTTATTACGACTACATAATACAGGGTGATTATTGGTCGTCAACATTCCCGAAAACTACGGAATCTCCTCAACATCACGATCATTTTTCTCCATGAAAGCATACCTGGGAAGTGTCTGGTTTCCAAAATATTAGGGTCCAAAGTTGAGTAAATAGACTGCATTTTTCTGCATAAATGCACATAGACGCGCGTAGCAAGATTTTTTCACGAGAAATAATTAATATCTGTTTATATAAAAAAACTAACATAAACACTAGACAATTTCGCCCAATCAAGTAATAATTTTTTTTTTTAAATTCCCATAATTTTTTTTGGCATAAACCTACTTTATTTGATGTATAGAGTACGTACCCTTCATTAATGGTGGCCACAAAAAAACATCCTGTATATATAAAGTAGGTACTTACCTAGTTACATACCGGATAACACAGATCAATTGCATCAATCATAAAATTTCAACTGTGAGTGAAAGCACATGTTGGAAGCCCTATTTATAGTAGCTAGTTTTAATTATCTTAGCGCTATAACACATAGTAAATATTCATTCATACCGCGGACGATCATTGCAGAGGTGAAGTATGGAGTGAAAGTAGAGAAAACCTGGAGAAAATTAAAACAGAGAAGTGTGAAACGTTGGTCTTTAGCCCATCTAGGGGACATAGGAACATAAGTCAAGTCGCAATAACTATTCCAAATGCTTTTTCAATTTCTAATTTTAACGTCTCAAATTGATCTATGTACTCGTATTATAATGAGCATCCTATGAATAGGAGCGTGTCTATGGAGGTGCGCATGACATGAGCTCCACGTGCAAGGCCACAGCCGGCTTTGATCGCTTTCATGAATGGACTCTGTATCTGATATGTAGGTCCATCTACATAATCAGATATTTAAATGGCGTTTCTGTTAGAAAGTTCATTTCTAGCTAGGGCTCCACCACCGCTGACATCTAGGTACATACGGTCGGGACCCAAGCACCTAGCCTAAATAAATAAATATTATCCTTTTGATAGCCTATCTGATCTTTGAAAAAATAGGCTCTTAATTTAATATAATCCTGTTCGTAGTAGAAGATCCGAATCTACATCAGTATTATTAGAAAACCGCCTCATAAGTTAGTTTAAGGTGACATTTGTCACCTTAAACTAACTAAATATTTTTGTAATAAATAGAATTCGTATCAGTGTTGGAAGCCGCAACACTCTATGTAAAATAATAGGGAGAGCGCACCGAGGTGGATCGCGTCAAGTTCAGTCCACTGCTGAACATAGGCTTCCCCCGATGACCTCCATTGTCACCAGTTGGAAACGACCTGCAACCAACAGATAGGTACCCTGACTAGGTCGTCCGTCCATGTCGCGGACGATCAGTAATAAGATGCTAGTTTATCGCCTGCGAGAATCCCAAGTTCCTTAGTCGACTTTTTTACAAAAATTAAGATATGCTTGCTTCCGCTTAGACCACCCGGGTAAGTAGATATATTTAGACAAACATGTAAAATTTTGGCGATACCATAAATGTTTCCTTGGTCCTTTAAAAGCCGGACCAGTATCTGTAACAGTGGTTCTGGGAAGGCGCCTGTTATCTAGCACATAAGTACACAACACACCACTTCACTTTTCACACATTTTAGGGTTCTGTAACATTAATGTAACGTACAATATTTAAGAGCAAGTTTCATTTGTAGTAGGTACGGAAAAATTGAGATTCATAATTTTATAACCTAATTGTACTTAATTTATTTACATAATACATATCATCATCATCAGCTTATTGCAGTCCATAGGCCTCCCCCAGGGCACGCCACAAGTGTGCCATGGGGGGTATTTGCCCATAGTCACCACGCTGGGCAGGCGGATTGGTGACCGCAGTTTGTATTTTGGACTATGTTGGAAACCCTTAATCGCCTCGTACGCTACCCACGTAATACATATAATCACGCCTCTTATCCCCCAAAGAGGTTGGACAGAAGTGTGCAAATTCCACCCCCACTTTTCACCAGTTAGACTATTAAGTCCCTCGTGGTAAGGGGTGAGCCTACCGCCGCTAATTTACCTATCTGCGGTAACATATTTTCCAAAAAAATGTTATTTATCGAGACGTCAAGTAGTTTTTAGCAATAAGTAGTTAACAATTTAAAAATACCAGCTCAACCATTTTCACAAATTCAAACACTGCAACTGAACCTCCCTCATAAAACCGACTGACACTTGCCCATGTCTCTCCTCGTAGCGATATCGTAAATCTCGATTATCTGCAAAAAAAAAACAAACAGCACAAATGCTTTAATGTCAATTTGTTGAACTCTAAGTGGCTAAAAGGTTCGTCATGTGGCTAAAACAGGCAGGCGGTAAAAAAACCACTCGAACCCATGTGGCAAACCTTTTACGCATATTTTTAGACTTTTTGCGAGTACCTGCTATTTGCTACTCGCCGGTATTTTTGGAATTTAAAAAAAGGGAGGATGTCCGTCATGTGTATAGTAATTTCAATTACTATTCAGTTAGGTTTCAGTGTCTCTTATATAAGAAAACGTCGTAGAAATGTATGTATTGATTGGTGAGTAGTCAGGGGCGATATCGTAAACATCCACAATGCACGGATGTGTTTTCCCAAAATGGGGTAACTAATACTGCATGTGGCGGCCTAGCGAAGATAAAAGTAAACACCTTTCTATTTATTTTGTAAAATTTATACATAGAAGATTCGTGTAGAGAGTTCTGGAGCCTATGCCTAGCTGTGGGACAATTTATAGCTACATAGAAAACAACTGATAACTGATTCACCCTCCGATATCCCTAGAATCTGACTAATGATCGCGATCATAGGCAATTTACACTTATTTTATCGTAGCCTTTTTTGGTTACCCCCTTGTTGTTTGGTTTTTGAGTAGGCCAATATTACTTGTCGATTCTATGTGTAAAGGGATGTATCAAATGAAAACACAAGTACTAAACATTAATTTATTACATAATAATAAATAACCCTAAGTACCTGGACACATCGACGTAAAAAGAAATCTGAAACACCTCGAGAGCCCATAAATTACATCAGAAGGATATAAAAACCATGAATGAAGCACACTGAGGAGGTACGATCATCAATGTAGAGTTACAACTGCTAATCTTGAACATTTTAATTATATGCATACGTGGTACGGAATGTAGAACTTACTACTACAAGTACATAGTCTGTTCATTCATACATTCACGCCCATTATCCTTACAAAGGCTTTCATTAAATTATTTAATTTTTTGTTATTGTTAACCGTTTGTTTCCCGAATAAAATAATATAGAATTAAGTCTCACGTGGTAAGGGATGAGCCACCGCCGCTTTTCCGGCACAAAGACTGGTAATGTACCTACGCATAAATTATTCAACTATATATTTTCCTGTCATCATAGTCCACTCTGTCACCGTGCGACGGCTACTGTATTTTTTACGCTCAGGCGATGTCAAGCCACCTCCTGATTGTCCCTCCTTCATGAGGAGGGAATAAAAACATCCCTCCCTTTACGATCGTATTGAGGGTAATGCCAGAAATCCCTGTATTCGTTATTTGTTGGCTCTCAAATACTTCTGTGCTGAGTCTTATTAAGTTTCGTAATTCTGAGCTCGTAAAATGGAGCAAATATTTCCCAGGAATAACAGCAAGTTCCTTATTTATATTACTTGTACATTTGGTAGTAAATGTTTGATTATGGCGTTATTTCTATTATACAACTTTATTTTCTGATTGACGACGCACAGACGAAACTGGGCATAGCTGAGGTATGATTTACATTTTTACAATAACCTGGGAAATGGGAAACGATTTTCCTAAAATTAAACGGGAGCAGAATACTAGAGCAGATTTTGAAATATTTTTTTATCCTCGTTAAGTTATTGTAAGTAATAAGAAATGATCGAGATGCGTTATTCTGCGTACCGTCCGTCCATGAAGAAGCGAACCAGTTCGCTGCTTCATGCGTCCGTCAATGTGAACAGCGCCCCTGTTCTGCTAAATTTTTCAACCGAGACGTGGTCGTTAACGTAACGCGGTGCAATTTTACTTACCACTTGAGAAAAAGTATAATTTACCACCGGTCGCAAAAATGACAGAATAAAAACGAATATCTGAGGCACGCTGAAATGTATCTAACCACGTACCCGTAAAGCAATTTTATTGCTTCGCACCGTGCCTCTACAACGGTTCCGTTTCGGTAAACTTTAAGAGAATAAGGGGGTCATTAAACCGGGTATTCCTCCATAGTAGATGAGAGCCGGGTAAAATTAGCAATCAATCAGCCGCCATTAAGTGCCTTGATCCGGACAGAGCTTTCAATCCGGTTGTGATATTTATTTATCCGGGAGGCGGATTTATTTGCTAGATTAGTTGTGAGACCTCTCGTGTTATTAGGTTGATAATGAACTTCTACGATCTAGTCAATCATACTGATTATCTAGTTCATCATCATCATCATCATTCTGAACCATGAGAAGTCCACTGCTGAACATAGGCCTCCTCCAACAACAACAAGTTTAGTTTATCAGTGGAATCATGTATAACAATCATCAGGGTTATTTTTGGTCGTTAACGTTCCCGAAAACTACGGAATCTCCTCATCATCACGATCATTTTTCTCCATGGAAGCATACCTGGGAAGTGTCTGGTTCCCAAGATATTAGGGTCCAAAGTTGAGTAAATAGACTGCGTTTTTCTGAATGCACATAGACGCGCGTAGCAAGATTTTTTCACTAGAAATAATTAATATGTGTCTATGATCTGGACACTATAAATATTGCCCGATCAAGAATTTAAAAAAATTACATCGTTTCCCAGGTTTTTTGATGTATAGAGTACATACCCTTCGTTAAGGGTGGCAACGAAAAAACACCTGTATATTGTTCGTTCACACGGCTGAGTTCCTAGACTGGGGTAGGCCAGAACTGCACGATCATGAAGGAAATCCTACAGCCACGTTTGGCATAGCGCAGTTAAAAGATCGATGACAAGTTGCTAGCTCATCACCTAAAAGAATGGACTCGAGTTCCTTAGTCGATGTGCACGGAAGGAGACTATGCAGCTAATGTTCCTGTTTTAGCAAAACTCTGCATCAGCATTATGAGCAGTCATGTCTACTGTACTGTCTACTTGTTACGTAGTTACTTTTCCCATATTCCATGGATCATCATCATCATCGCCTATTGCAGTCCACTGCTGGACGTAGGCCTCCCCCAGGGCACGCCACAAGACTGCCATAGGGGGTATTTGCCCATAGCCACCACGCTGGGCAACCGGGTTGGTAACCGCAGTTTGCATTTTGGACTATGTTGTCAACACGGGAGGCGCTGCTGCCCACCTCCCGGAAACCCTTAATCGCCTCGCACGATACCCACGGGCAGACATAGGGTGGTACGAATTCTACTCTGCCGGCACCACGCGGCTATATTCCATGGATACTCAATGGATAATCAATACTCCTGGAAGTGCATAATGTTGCATGTGTGACATCCCTTGATATTCCCCTCTCCACTCGTCTCTCTGCTCAAGTCCGGTTTGTCCTTTATTTGTACTTTATCCGCAGCGAGCGATTTGCATTGCGACAATAAAACTGTTTGGTGCAAAGTATGACATATTTTATTTACCAAATTAAAACATGTCGGTTCTATATTTTGCCGAAATATACATATACGAGTATTGTCTTATTGTAGAAATTTCTTTCAGTTATAGAATTTTCAGTAACTACAGTAAATCAGCATTTTTTCCTCTCATTTACTTCCACTTTTACTGCCTCTAAAACACAATTAATCAGGTACATAAATTCCTATGTTTTCCGTAAAAAAGTTTTATATCATCAGGTGCTAGACCTATACCATAATACAAAGTACAGTTAACGTTTACTTTGATTACATCATAATACAGGTGTTTTTGAGAAAAATTATCGTGATGATGAGAAATTCAGTAGTTTTCGGGAACGTTGACGACAAAAATTACCCTGTATAGGTTTACATTTGGCTTTATATTAATGGACGCAGTAGCTTACGATTTGGACGCAAGTCAATATTTCCATTTCAATTTTTTTTTGTCTTTCGTCTTATAAACTTCAAGACCAAATACTATTTGCAGTTTACAACTTCGTATTTACAATGAAAACCATGATTTTGAACCTTAACGTTTCATTATTAAAACCTGTAATATTAAACATGATTTACGTATTATCTTGGTTTAAACGTGTGATTTCATATTGGTTTTGAGCGCTGTGGTTTTAATAAAATTAATTTATTGTATGTAATATTATATTTTCTTGAGTGTTTGTTGTTTTACGTCTGAATGTTTATCGTAATCGCTGTTGCGACACGGTATCTTGCTACCATATTGCTTTTTTATCTACACTAATATTATAAAGAGGAAAACTTTGTTTGTTTGGTTGTAATGAATAGGCTCAAAAACTACTGGACCGATTTCAAAACTTCTTTCACCGTTAGAATCCTTATTGGACCTGGATGAACATAGGCTATAAGAGTTTCCCGATATTCCCACGGGAAGGCGACCAACGGGAATTCTATATTTTTTACGAAAACCGCTATACATATGAAGCAACAATCGGGGACTGCGAGGGAGGACTAAAAACGGATTTCCCGAAATTCTCACGGGAAGGGGACAAACGGGAATTCATAATTTTTACGAAAAATACATATGAAGCTAAAATCGGACATATAGGTTCATTAGAGACTGCGGAGAAACACTAAGAATGGATTTTCCGAAATTCCCACGGGAAGGGACTGTCTGTGCGTTTGTGCACGCTAATCTCAGGAACGGCTGAACCGATTTCGATGCAGTTTTCAGGAATATATTGTGACAGGTCCCACTTAACATATATATTTTTTTATTCCGGGAAAATGTTTTTATTCCGGATAATTTCGACATTTTATTTTTTCTGTAGTCCACGCGGACGGAGTCGCGGGCGTCCACTAGTATTTTATAAACTGGTTGTTTTTCTTTCTCAATTTCATTTTGTAAATTTTTATCTCACGTATTACGGTATATATCTACATATTTTTGGTTTGCTAAATATCTTATTTAATATACCACTAGTAGAATACTATCAATGGAAAATTTATTTACTTTATGACTTCATTTAGTTTAGATTTGTCATTTATTTACACTCCCATTTTAAATAGACAGACTTGCACCAAATGTATTACAGAAGATTTTATTTGATCTGAGAATTCGCAGACGTTTCAAGACGCCGTTTAAAAATTAATCCTAGGATTAAGGACGTTTGGGCTTAAGAATGAAAGTACTTTTTAATGAATGGATTGTCTAATCTAATGTACATAATAACTGATTGATAAAAGCTATTACTATATTTCTATATGAAGATACGTTATGCACCGGAAATGGGTTCTGCTTCCGGCAGAGCGCGGTGCCAACATACGAAGCTCAACTACATAGAATCAATATGGCTACCGCTAGGAAACTGTATTAGATTGAATAGATAGTATTTCACTGGTACCTACTGCAAGTAAGTTTCCAACAGGAAATTGAGCAGAGGGACGTGAGTTGAAGGCACTCAATGGTTTGTTATAAAGTTGAGTGCAGCCTCGACTTTGGTTGAATTACTATTTAAACTAAATATGTAGTGTAGACTATGTATTTTTTTTCTTGTGCTAATGCAGGGCTTGACTAGAATACATCAGCTGCATCTTCTTCCGTGCATATCGTAAGAGTAGACTAAGGAACTCGGGCATTTTCTCTCAGGCGATAAGATAGCATTATATCTCTAATTCATTTGGATCCATGAAGAAGATATAAAAGAGGAGGTGGGACTATGAAGTGAGTCGTGTGGTAATCGTGAGGGCATGATGTCATGATAGGGGCGGAGCTTCAGCGCCAGTGTAACGCAGTAGCTGTAACCGCAAGCTTGTGCTCCGAAATGTTACCGTAATAAAATTACAAAGACACTAGCGCTTTTATCAGGGTACTTTTTTACTGAAACGTAGTATAATATTGCCATCTAGTGATGAGTAATTGCACTAGTATGTAAATGAGCAGGGCTACAGTGTTCAATGCTCCCCTCGTCCCATACTTCGCCCCCGCTCCGCGGCACACTATTTTAGTATGAAAATATACTTAGCCGCTACTCCTCTTTTATATCTTCTCCATGTTTGGATCCATGCCTACATGAAGGTATGTATGTATAGGTATTTAGACAGTATTCCTAACACTTAGTTACATTATTTTGTGAAATAAAATATTTAGCTACTCTACAAAGATTTCTTATAAACAGATATTTCTATAAAACAAAGGATTGTATGTGATTTAGAGAGTATTTACATACAATTTTCAACACTGATCTCTTTTCAACACTGATCTCTCCTCGCTTCACCGCTGAAACAGCTTTAGCTTTGTGACCTACTTACTACCTAACTAGCACAAACAAAACTTAGGCAAATACAAAATCTCACATCATCTCAAACATCCCGTCGATCTGTCTGTAGAATTACAGGCATAACTTCAAAGAAACTGCCATCTTTGTCCTCAGGACTCTTTGTTTTGCTCATTTCTTCATCCTGGGAAAATATTTTTTTCTCGGAAAATTACTTGCTAGTTTCTCTAATCAGCAGAACTAAGGTTGTCTAGAAGTCAGATTAGATAACTAGCAGTTATTCTTGGGTGGTGAATCACCACCCATCACCACTGGTGATGTTCGTATTTCGTACGAATTTGGCAAGCTATCAGCGAAAGCTGTACAATTTTTGCTATCGCATTGCTTTTGTTTCGATAAATAGGTACGAGTATCTATAAATCGTATACCTACACTGTATACCTAATACGGGAGAGGAAAACCAAACGCATATTATCATTTATCTTCTTTCTTTTTTCCGAGCTTAAGAATCTCGTTATAATCGGCTATTTCGCGTAAATGAATTTGCTTTTAACAGATTTTTTTTACCTCTTCATCCCAATAGCTATACACTAGCTCCTCTACCTCCCTACCCTCAGTAACTTGACAAATCTTGGCCACTACCTCACGCTGAGGTATGGCGGTGGACATGACAAATGTAGCCAGGGGTCATGCGGGTCTACAGGTAGATACAAATGTATCGTGGAGGATCATCATAGAGGAAGGACAAGGGAGAGGTTACCTAACAACGAGCTTTAACGTTTGTTGATGGATAATAATTAGTTGCCAATGTTACGTGATTGACGGGTGGCAGGTTATTAGGCGCCTTCCACCAGATATGTACTATGCTACGTGGTTACGGATACCTGTGATATTCATTGGTCCATGATGTCAATGAATTTTACAAGTGATTATCAATCGATCAATCATCAGATCTCTGGTGAAATAGCAGCTTCATTGTACTTGCACGGAGCTTTAGAAACAGTTTTTACATCCTAACTTGACTAGTGAGGTAGTGGGATAGTTCGGAGAAAAAAAATACGTGAACACTTTTTGATACATGAAATTAACACGTTTCGATCGGATGCAATACCACGGTAAATTTGCAAGTCTACTGTAGCGGTTAAGTTGACATTAAATATCGCTTCTCCCCATTGTACTTCGCTTAGGGCTTACCGCCTTAGCGGACTGATACAAATATATTGAAGCGGTCAATATGGCCGCAATACGTTTTAGTTACAGGCATATGTTTCATTCGGACTTAGATTGAAAGAAAAGCGAGAGGAAAACGCTTTATCGCCAGAATGGTATAAATAATGTGTAAAGTTATAATATAAACCTGGGTATGTGTTTTTCTATCACTTTTTATCTACTAATATGAAATCTGTGGTGCCGCCGCGTGGTGCCGGCAGAGTAGAATTCGTACCACCCCATGTCTGCCCGTGGGTATCGTACGAGGCGATTAAGGGTTTCCGCGAGGCGGGCAGCAGCGCCTCCCGTACTGACAACATAGTTCAAAATACAAACTGCGGTCACCAACCCACCAGCCCAGCGTGGTGACTATGGGCAAATACCCCACATGGCAGTCTTGTGGCGTGCCTTGGGGGAGGCCTACGTCCAGTAGTGGACTGCAATAGGCTGATGATGATGAAATCTGTGAAATTACTTACGCACGATGGTATGAAAGAGCATAGTGTAATAAAAATTAGAGAAATAAGTGAATAATACACGAAATAAATAAATTTAATAATGTGAGTTATTCTAATAGTTGTTATATTATTTATATACCGGATATAACAGAAAGGGTATTTCTGTTATAATATCGTGTATATGTCGTGGCCATATTGTAAAATTGATCATTTCATGAAATGGTCGAGCATTTCATGAAGTGGTCGCATTTCATGAAGTGGCCAATTCAATTTGACCAGATCGTTAAATCGTCTACATTTCACGATTTTGTCATCCACGTTTGGCCAAATCGTATTAACAGGGTGTCCATAAAATCCGAATGTGGTAAGAGCTTATATAAATAATATATACCGTACACCATATATAAGTATACCATAAGGTATGATGGTATACTTATATATGGCTCGCTCGGCTCGTGCGTCATTTGTCATAGTCTAACCTAACCTAACCTATCGTAATCTAAGGTTTTTGTTTAACAAATTATTAACCACCATTAAGTCTAATATACATTATACAATATAACACACTATCCGTGAACTTCTTCTGCATAGTCACCCTACTCTCTTTAATTTGTTTTATAACCTAAAAAGAAAAATCCGCCATCTTCACACATAAATAAAACGCGCGCAGCGCCTCTACCGGTGATTCATGTAACTATTTTACGATATGATCAATAATCTTGACCACTTCATGAAATGATCGGGCGTTTAGTTGTCCATATCGAGAAACGATTTTTATCATCGATCTGCCCAAACCATATCATGATGTGGCCAATAGACAGTTGAACTTTTCATGAAATGCGACCATTTCATGAAATGCTCGACCATTTCATGAAATGATCAATTCTACGATATGGCCACGACATATACACTAATACGAGCAGTCCCGTACATTGATTCTCTTTGGAAATAAAAATCAATCGATAGGTAAAGGTAGCTAAGTATCAATCGCCAAAAGTAGATAATTCACGAAACAGCGCAAACATAATCAAGCGAAATCATTTTAACATTCGGAAATACTTAACGAATTCAAACACAGTTTTATTTGTAAAGGACAGAATATTTAGGGACTCGGAAGCAAGCAATTATTGAAATAAGGAAAAGGACAGGAAAAACAGAGAGTATGGCGCGGGAGTGCGAAAGTGTGCACACATAACGTTTGTTGTTATTTTTCCTTTTTATTTACAAGATAAGGGATGAGTATTCAGAGTGTACCTAAGTCTGAAGACTATGAAAATGAAAAGAGCCTACTACAAGGTCCTGCTATGTACTTATAAAAAACCATTCACAATATTTCAGACTTGAAATTACATGTTTATTTTTATAGAGAGAATTCCTAAACAAAAGATTTCTGATCATACTCGTAGGGTGTAACCTAGTAAATTTAAAAAGTCGTAATGATGGGCATTGGCATATCTTACAGAGACAGTTTTTTTTTACACACTACACAAAACATTAACCTAGTCCCACACTAAGATCCCTAAGGTCTTGTGTCGTGGGTACTAAGCAACGGTATATAAATACATAGATGAGTGTAGAAACATCCATGACCCGGAAACAAACATCGATATTCATCATATCAAAGTTTGCACCTACTGGGATTCGAACCCAGTTGGTCATATATTAATTCTGCACTTCCCCCCATTTAATGGAGTTTCCAGCACTGCTGGTCATAAAGGATTCCACATCTGCGTTTAGCATAGCTGGAACAGATGTCAATGATCAATGACAAGTTGCTTGCTTAACACTTGAGAGAATTCCCGAGTCCATTAGTCGATTCCTAAGACACGCACAGAGTGAAATGCTGCTTATGTATTCCAGTGAGCCCCGCATTAGATTACAGTGAACACAGCATCCATAAAAATGCTTTTTATAAACAAGCATCTTGTGTGTTAGGCTATACATTATATAAAACCAGGCCCCACACTCGGGAGCATTAACGATCAAGGAGTAAAAATTACAATTCCAAAATTCTCTTGCAAACGGCACATCAGGCTCATTTATTCATTGCTGAGGTCCGCAAAGTCCGGACCTGAGTCCGGGAATAAATCAGGATTGTCCGGGGTCACGTCCGGTTGCTCCCGGATCACGGTTTTAGGAACCCGGTGTTTGGCCGTACGGACGGTCCGGACGCAGCTACACTTTAAGGTGATAATTTGGTGATTTTTACAGCGTTGTTGCAGTTGTTTCGGTGGTTTACTGTACACAGTGCTTGTAGAGCATGTTCTTGAGTAATATGGTTGTGTGAATTGTGAATCTATCTCTTTTTCTGTGATGTTTTAACTATGCACGATGGTATATTCGACCCCATCTTAACTACAGAACTATACTAGTACTGCCTAGACTAGTAGGTATAACCTTCATCTTTTATCATTTTCAGTCATGAAAATTAGTCAATCAATATGTTATTACAAAATACGAATAGGTATAGTAACAAGTTGATAAGCTTAAAGTTTTGTTAGAAGTCCATAACATAAGCCTCCCCCAAGCATATACATGTTAAACCCTACTGACTGATAAATATTTCAATGGAATGACGGAAGGTTGAGTGGCGATTTTGACCAGTACATATCCCTAGTCCGTCAGCTTGTGGGGGTCTGCTGAGAGCCCTGATAGTAACACAATGTTAGGAAGAATTTCACAGATTATACAGGGTTTAATAAAAGGGGTAGGTATGTCAAGCAAAATGCTATTAATTAATTAAAATTTGATACTCGAGATCACATGTTGATTTTTCAAGATAGTGTGGACATTCCTTAGTTGTTTAGGAATTCCCCATTTTCTACGATGAAGATTAACACTAAAAGTCCTTTAATGTTATTTTTGTACAGATAATATTGAAACTATGAACGGACATAGAAAAATCTTTTTTTTTAATATTTTACTTAAATATTCTGCGGCATAGTCTTTCATCTGTGTATGCCCATTCTGTCTATATAAATGTTTAAATACATACTATGTTTATCATTATTGTATGACAGTGTTCTCTCCACAAAGGGTCGGAAGTGAGCCTGCTGCCGCGGAAATTGATACATCCGCTGAATGATGCGATGCTGGTAGCTCGAGCTTGCTTACAGTACACAGATCTCAGACAAGTTAACTTAAGCTTGTTTAAGCTGCTATTAAATACTAGTGGACGCCCGCGACTTCATCCGCGTGGATTCCAGATAAAACAAAAAAGTCGAAATTATCCGGGATAAAAATATTTTCCCGGGATAAAAAGTAGCCTATGTCCAGAGTGTCAGCTAACTCCATACCAAATTTTATTAAAATCGCTCCAGCCGTTTTTACGTAAAAGAGTAACAAACATCCATCCATCCATCCATACTTACAAACTTTCGCGTTTATAATATTAGTAAGATTTTGTGCTAACGCTACAACAATGTAAGTATATTAAGTAAATGTTGTTCTTGAAAGAATTTTACTAGTAAAATGCTTCAGTTCCCTGAAGTTCAGTTCGCTACCTAACCTAAATGGAGGATCTTTTAAAAAAAAATCGTATATTTTGAGATTGTTATAAGGATTTTCTTAATTCCTGTTTTCCATTATAACATTAGGTGTTACTTCTCTTCCACGGGTAGATAACCAACGAAAATAATAATGTCCATAATTTTTACAACTTCTATTACGCCAACATAAACGTACAAAGAACTCCTACAATTTTCGCGACGCTCAATAAAAAATAAAGCAAATATGAGGCCATAAAGCCGGAGCATGTAATAAAATGATTCTACACTACTCGGCATTTTCCCGGCCGGCCACACCTTCTCAAGTACAATCATCTACACAACTCTTAGCGATCTGCGTTTAAATATCCGGGCCACGTCCCGGAATAATAACGTGGGTTTTACCCGGCTCAGCCCGAGTTTAGCGGCCACCTGTAACCGGCCTCTTCTTAGTCGGTTAAATTTTCATGCCTCTTGAGACTTGGCGGAGTGTTTGTGCATTTTTTAGCGGGAAGAGGGCTTGGGTGTTGCGTTTTTTTGTTGAACTGTTGCAACTCGCGCTCTTGGAAGTGTGGTTCGGGCGAGTGTTGTCTTAACTTTTTGTTTTAAATTTGAAATTCTTGTCCTGCAAGTTTTGCTTGTGGAATTTTTAAATATTGTGTTTTTTCTTCTTTGTAATAAATAATTATTTGAGTTAAATCGTACAAAGTATTATGTCGTGTCATACTAATAATGACAAAGCAAGTCTATGAAAACGATTATATATATTTTCTTTACATATTTACAATTATATTAAATATAATATATATATAATAAATAAATAATAAAATATATTTAAATTATATATAATAAATTTACAATAAATAATATTATTAATACATACCTATTTACCCATACAATAAACATCATCTCAATTTTTTTTATTTATGAATAAATATATTTATTTTGGAATTTTATCTATTACAGGCTCCTCGTATATCTCAATGACAAGTATATCTCTATCAAAGTCGACTTATTTCATCTTTACAGGTGCTCACAGGTGGTCCTTAAACATTACGAGCGGGACCCGAGACCCGGATAATAAACCCGTTAGCAAGACCTCTGGGCCTCGATTCTCGCGTCCCTCGATATATTTCTAAACTTATGTATTCAAACATAGTAAAGCTGTAACTACTGCATATTTTTCTTCGAATTTTACATAATCCTCTATACAGACTTTGTCTATGATTGTGATATCCGTCCAATCAGTTTCGAGGATTTTGTTCAATTTTAAGGAAAAAAGGAATCTCGAGGGCAGTAGAAATAATATAGAGTCCTTTATTACCTAATACACACTACGCAAATCAACCTAACCATAAATCTGTCTTTTTATTTATAGATAATGTATGTAATTCTGGTGAAATATGTCAAGTTAGGAGATACGTCAAGAATAAGCACCCTGGTTGAGGATGGCCGGGTAGATATGCCTCATGGTGGCCTTTTCGACGCGACTGTACCCGGTTAATTCATGAAATAAGTTTTGATGAGTGTTCATTTGCGAAAGTTATGGTGTTGTAAATTTTGATTTTCAGTTTGTTATAGAATATGTTTTTGGTTTAGATTTAAAATAGGTATGCACCTGTACATTTATGTAGGTATTCGTTAAATATGAGAAGATGAGAAGTCCATCTTCATTCAGAACCAATTGCAATTTAATATTCTGAGTTCTGCTTCGTATACTCGTATGTAAAACAAATTCTAAGATAAAATTTATACCAAATACCAATAATACCTAAAACTACTTGCATCTCAACTTGTAAAGTTATCTTGTTTACCTACCTACTTACATACATATAATCACGCCTTTATCCCTTACGGGGTAGGCAGAGCACCAAGGGCCGATAGACCCACATGGTGCCACTTCTGACCTACCTACCTAGCTAAAGTCAATTTATAAAGTACCTACCTACATACATAACAAGACCTATGGTTGGTTATCTAGGTAACTCATAATACTCCTCATTGGTTGGACTATATTTCAGGCAAATATTTCAATGTTTTACGTGTGCCGAATTCAGTAACTTGACTCACGGCATGTATATTAATAACTCTGGTATTTTTAATATGTGAGTGCTTACTTAAACCGTGACTAAGAATCCCGGGTACTTTATTTTAGCATGATTAAAGTAAAGCGGTATTTTTCATTGTTTACTATAGCGTAAGTGCAAAATACCTTGTAGGTAATATGGTATGGTATGGTAGAACGGGCTTGTTTCCGCAACTCGACGTCTGTGCACCTATTTTATGTAAGGGTGGTGTGCTCTCTACTCGAGCCAGCCTATCTCCTCCAGAAATCCTAGCAGCCTTTTCAGGTTGCCCAGAGTCTCGCTAAGCGAGCCTGGAGAGCCGAGATATTTTGCCCGGTATGGGGCCACTTCTCTGCAGCGCAGCAGCAGATGGGCGGCTGTCTCCTCTTCCTCCATGCAGGCTCTGCACAGGGGGCTGTCTGTAACACCTAATTTCGGAAAGTAGGTAATATTGTAATTTTCCACTAAGTTTTTCATGAAATCTCATTCGTCTGTGCTATGCATTTATTCATCTTCTGCTACAGTTGTTCAAGATAAATAATGGGTATCACAAAGTATCGGAAACACTCGTAATACAACATTAATCAGCATCATCATCAGCCTATTGCAGTCCACTGCTGGACGTAGGCCTCCCCCAGGGCACGCCACAAGACTGCCATGAGGGGTATTTGCCCATAGTCACCACGCTGGGCAGGCGGGTTGGTGACCGCAGTTTGTATTTTATGTTGTCAACACGGGAGGCGCTGCTGCCCACCTCCCGGAAATCCTTAATCGCCTCGTACGATATCCACGGGCAGACATGGGGTGGTACGAATTCTACTCTGCCGCCACCACGCGGCAAATACAACATTAGAAAAATAATATTTTTAAAAAGCCATTTTAGTCACTCAAAACACTCATAATAAGTAATTTCAACTTATACTTAATTATAATACATAAATTAATTTATTAATTATTTTATTATACAAAATAACTTATCAAATACAAAAAAAATAAAGGTTACATTTTTTCAAACGCCACATAACCAATCAGAAGAATAAGGTTAATACAGTATCAACTTTACTTCAGGTAGACTAAGGTCTTTCCGAAATTAGTGATTTGCTTTTGACACGAAACTATCTCACTTTCGTAAAGAGTTAAAATGGCTCCCGATTCGCTTTTGCCGGAATACTCAACACTCCTTTTTAAAATTTTAAATTATCGTTTTTCTCCGTTATATCTCAGTGAGCGCTTTAAATATCTCTTTTCAAGAGATCGGCCTCTCCGATCCAATACGGCATCACTGCTACAAACTCCCCGATTTAATTCTGGGGCTTTTGGGTATTCTTTCTCGGTTCGGGCGGTTAAGCTCTGGAATGAATTACCCCATACGGTTAGAGATTGTCACACTGTTGGCACATTTAGGGAAAAGCTGAAGGATCACTACCTGTCCATTATTTGAATATGCTGTCATTTGTTTTTCACCTTTTTTTTCTTAATGTAGTTTTGTAGTTTCTTAGAATTTGTTTAATTGCACATATTTGTTTAATTACACATATTGTTAACAATTTCTCTTTACTTGCTTGGCTTGCAGGAAGAGATCTCTGGTAGAGATAAGCTTGCCATTGTACGTCCATCTCTTCTTTAATGTTGTATACCATATTTCTTTTTATGTATGTGCAATCCCAACTAATATTATAAATGCGAAAGTAACTCTGTCTGTCTGTCTGTTACGCTTTCCCGCTTAAACCTCGCAACCGATTTTGATGAAATTTGGTACAGACAATCTTTAGACCCTGAGACAGAACATAGGCTACTTTTTATTTCGAAAAAAAGGGATGAAGGGGTTGAAATAGAGGTTGAAAGTTTGTATGGGATTTCTTAATTTTAAAAGATAAAACCATGAAACTTTATATTTAAGCACTTGATAAGAAATCATTAAACATTTGTTCTAGCATTTTTGAAATTTCGACCAGCTAAGGGGTGAAATAAGGGTTGAAAGTTAGTATGCAAGTTCGTCAAATATCACGTCATAAGAAACAAAAAATCGTTTGTTCTAGCATTTTGAAATTTTTACCAGTTTGGGGGTGAAATAGGGGTTGAATTGAAGATAAGACCATGAATCTTGGTACGTAGGTCTCAAAGGATGTGCAGAATTTTTCTACAAGAGTTTTCAGGAATATATTGTGACAGGTCCCACTTAACATATAGGATAATTTCGAAGTTTTTTCTGTAGTCCACGCGGACGGAGTCGCGGGCGTCCACTAGTAAAGAATAAAGAAAGAAACTAGTTAGGTAAAAGGAAACAACTTTCACTATGGGACAAACTGCGCAATAATGAAAAAAAAATCAGCTGTTCCATACAATCTTGAATAATTACTGCACTGAAATGTATGGAACAGCTGATTTTTTTTTCACTATTTCGGAGTTGACCCCATAGTAAAAGTTGTTTCTTCACTTACGTGTCAAAAGCAAATCACTAATTTTGAAAACACCTAAATAAAATAAAATGAAACAAATAGATCAATACAAGAAGTATGTAGATAAGTCAATGTCCGTTATTTACCATGTTGTACTGTACTTAGTTTTCATTCCAATGACTATGAGGGGTCATAATTTATCGCTGGTTGTTATTGACTGTACATCAATATACAGGTAGACTTTTTAAAATTCTCCATACTATCGGGAAAAATAAACATGTGATTTCGAGTCTAAAATTTTGTGGATAGGTCCTCTACAGTGGGCTATTTACATAGCTTTTCGCTTAACATACCTTTTCGCTTAACATACCTTTTTTGTTACACCCTGTACAGTCGTTGTAACGTCTCACATCACGAGAGGGTTCCGTATTGAACGATTATGACCAGCTCAGCCTAAGTGCCCCTGATATCGACTATGATAGCTACGAGTATATGGTTAAAGCCATATTCTGCTGTAAAATGGACTCGGGGAAGAGTTTGCATAATCCCAAGGCGATAGGATGGCATTTGCATATTCTAGAAAATAGTTATCTTTATGTTTTGAATAAGATATAAGATTTTTATGGCAAAATTACGTCCAACAAGCAAAAACTTTACGCCTTTACTGGTTTAGAGTAACAGAATTAACATACTGTACTCGTAAGTACATAATTTTATTGTGACAGTTAATATGTAAAACTACCTATATATATATACAGTGTGATATGGGCGGTACTTCTAAGACTTTAGAGTCCAGTTGGACATCCATCTCTATCAACAAAAAAAATATATTAAGGGGTCGCAGCCCCCTCCCCTCTTAAGGGTAGCCTTTTCAATTTTTTGGTCTCGTCGTAGACACGTCTGATAAAAACAGCAACAACTCAGGTTTAAATCATCTTAGACACATTAAAAAAATTGTTTTTATTAGATAAAGATACGGACTAAGTATTCAATATCAAAAATATCTAATTTATTGGTACATTTAAATCTAAATTTAATTTCAAATGCATTTTTTCTTTAAAAAAATGTACTTTTTTTCTCCTTTTTAAAGTTAATTTTTAAAAAGTGCCTATTATTGTACACTTTTTTTACACCTATTCATCAGTATTTGAGCTATTTTACACGAGCACACTAAAATTTCAACTCTGTCTTGATAAACCTTAAAGTTATGATCGCTTAAAGTGTACGTCGCTTTATCGAATTATCGCAACCTCCACTTGTGGCTTGAAGAAAATCCCAAAGCTATAAGACCGTCAACATTCCAGCACGAATTCTCGATTAATGTGTGGGCTGCTATGATCGATGATGTTTTGATTGGACCTATCGAACTACCAGAAACACTGAATGGCCCGAGGTTTTTGGTATTTCTGCAGACGCAATTTGCCGAATTATTGAGGGAGCTTCCTTTAAATTATCGCCAAAATATGTGGCTACAAATGGACGGAGCCCCTGCTCACTATGCTCGTGACGTAAGAGCTTTCCTAGACAGCTCGTATCCGCGATGGATTGGGCGCGGCGGCCGTGTTGCTTGGCCGCCACGCTCACCCGACATGACACCACTAGACTTTTTCCTTTGGGGTCATATGAAGCAAAAAGTTTATTTCAATGAAGTAAACACCCGTGAAGAGTTATTTGAACGAATACAAGACGCAGCTAACGAAATTCGTGCAGATCGCGACATGTTGAGACGATCAACGCAGCAAGTAGCTATAAGAGCTACGGCATGTTTGCAAAACAGAGGTCAACACTTTGAACAGTTGCTATAAAAAAATATTGTATTAAAATCGTGGTTGAAAAGTATTGTGTGTGTGTTAACTAACAGTGTTAAGTGTAAAAATAAATAAAATAAATTTGTAAAAACACTCTTTGTTTATTGTAGTGTTCGACGCAGATGTTGCGCGCTTGCGCAGGGGCTAATAAAAAAAGTCATATCTCTGCGTTTTATTGCCGTAGCGTCAAAATTTTTATGTCCCTATTTAGAGCTACTCAAATACTGTTAAATAGGTGCAAAAAAAAGGTACAATAATAGGCACTTTTTAAAAATGAGAAAAAAGTACATTTTTTTAAAGAAAAAATGTATTTAAAATTAAATTTAGATTTTAATGTACCAATAAATTAGATATTTTTGATATTGAATACTTTGTCCGTATCTTTATCTATTAAAAACAGTTTTTTTAATGTATCTAAGATGATTTAAACCTGAGTTGTTGCTGTTTGTATCAGATGTGTCTACGACGAGACCAAAAAAAATTTAAAAGGCTACCCTTAAGAGGGGAGGGGGCTGCAACCCCTTAATATATTTTTTTTGTTGATAGAGATGGATGTCCAACTGGACTCTAAAGTCTTAGAAGTACCGCCCATATCACACTGTATAGTATAAATTCTGTACTAGTAGTTAGTACTGAAACTCAGAGACACTGAAAGTTGCCTACAAAACAACATCCTTTTTTAGCAATGTATGAATGAACCTGCACCGGTATGATGAATTTGGTGAGAGCGAGATGTCTCACTTTTAAACGTCAAATCCACAGAGCTAAGTAATAACTAGACAAGGCAAGTGTTTCTACTTGGTGTGTAAAAAGGGATTGCAAACCACTTCAATCAGCCCTAATTCCTTCAGTCTACAACTCGAGAACGAGTGTCTATTCTAATTCTTAAGTCTATTTTTCACATGCAAAGTACATCCACTTAGTTTATCTAGTTATTAATAGCTCTGTGAATTTGACGTTTAAAAGTGAGACATCTCGCTCTCACCAAATTCATCATACTGGTGCTGGCATACTAGTTGTAGGGAACGACATAAAGACGTAAAAATATTCAATGCTTAAATTCAATACCTCCTGTTATTTTAAAAAGGAGTTTTACCGACTGGTTTGCTGGAAGAAATCTCTTAGATAGATAAGCACACTTTATACATATATTTTCTTTTCGATCAACTTTTCTGTTAACATTTTGTATGTGTAAAGAAAAAATATACAGGAGAAATTAATAGAGAGAAAAATAGGAATCCTTGTGAATAATTTTAATATTTTCAAAGTATTAATTAAGTTAAAACTTCCCTCCGGAAGTATTAATAACAAACAACACGAAAATACCATACTAATTGATTTGCTTCAAGTTTAACATCTCAACGTAAATACTATAATAAGATGAACGTCAATTTTAGACAAACAAATCTTCCAAAACGGGTGTCGTGTCTCCCAACTAATTAGAACTGTCTCTCTGTCTGTCTGTCTGCCTCTGTTAAACTGTATATCCTGAAGGAATTACCAGGAGGAGGTGGATTAACAACGTTCATACTTCGCATTATGTTCTTCTACTAGTTTTAATACTTTATAGTCGCTTGTTAGGTCCTCCGGGATTTTCTATACTTTATTTGCATTTATCTGGTCCCCTCTGTTGATCCTGGCTTACAGGAGTTAACAGTGGTGGTAATGATTGGTGGGCCAACCCTGGTATAGAAGATAGTGTCTTTCGCCGTTGCGCGAGCTACGAGCGGAGAGGATGATTATAGTGGTAAAGTTAACCATAGTATACTTAATGGTGATTCAATATAGATTCCCGCACTACTAACCTCCACCACTGCAACTCCTGTAAGCCATGATCAACAGAGGCGACCAGAAAAAAAAATCCCGAGGATTATAAAGCAACTGTCAATAAATCTTTCTTCAAATAAACTCATGTAAAAGTAAAATAGACTTTAATGTTTAGTTGCAATGTTATGATTTTTTTTTCATTGACGCTCTACATTGGTCATCGCATATCCTCGTTGCCTTTCCTTGATGGTACTCGTAAGATGCTGGACGAACACAAATGCCTCGCCTCAGTTTAGTTTCATTACTAAGAAATGTCCCAACTTTGGCATAAACTTGGGAAATAATTTGTTACTAAACTTGTAGTTGCAAAATGATTCCAAAGAAGGTGTTAGTTAGATTTTATATCTATGTATTTGCCTAAGTAAAACATACATATTTTAAATACACGGTTTTTACTGTGGCAAATATAGTTATTCCAACAAATTGACTTCTACCATGACGGATAAGACGACTAATATTGTAGAGCGTGGTACGAGCTACTACGTTTTATTTATACTATGCTACGTCGACGTTACGATAAATGACTTATTTTCAGAGTTTGCCGTTTTTAGTAGTTCCGTAGTCGAATCAAAAAATCGCAACCCATATTTCAAATGCTTAACTAGCTAATTATCTATTATCATATGAAGTACGGTATATTTTATACAAATTTTCTTGAACTTACAAGTAAATACTTATTGTTTCAAGAGTCACTAATCTGTATAAATAAAAGGTACACATATAAAATAAAGATATAAACTCGGTGTCAATGATCACATCCTTACCTATTCACATAAAAATAAAAATATTTACGCAACATAAAACACTGTGTTTATTTCTCACCTTTTATCTAGTATTAAGACGTGAGAGTAATATCAAGATGTGCCATGCAAAAACACCCTCTATGCGTACATGATAGGAAACTGTAACTGTCATAAGGAAGGTCCAAGGTAAAGAACAAAGGGTCAGAAGGGCTTGAAATGGCGGATCTTCTCGCAAACCTAGCAATTTTCCTCCTAATGTCTTCAGCATATGGTGGTAGTGATGTGCCAGATGGTTTGGAGTCAAGATTAGGATCCCAGGCCGTAAAGTACGGTCTAACTCCCGTTAGTGTCGCCGATTGAGATGAGAACGACCTTGGAGACTAATTTCGGCTAGGCCAAATTTGTGACACTGTTTTAGATCAATTTCGACATATTTCGTCCATTATGTTATTTATTGAAACGAGCTTAGCTTGTTATATTAGTACACAGAACAACATCTCATTCTGATGAGACAACAAATACATTTTGGAATAGCACCCAGCAGTCAAAGCATTTTCGGGACATATTCTTACATTGGTTAGAAGTACAGTAGTTATAGTGTTTTAAGAATTTTCATTTAAATATACAATTCTTACTTATAAAATTAATTATAAAATTCTTATTTCCTTCAATTAGTTTATTACTCATCATCATCAGCATATTGCAGTCAACTGCTGGACGTACTTATTACTATTACTCATACTAAGGAATATTTTATTCTACATTGTATCTATTTATATATAGTAATTATAAGTGTTACAACACATGGAGAAGACCTTTTTCATGGTTCAACAGCATTCTTCAAGATTCCTTTGCCACATAAGCATGCGGAAACAGACGAAAATTGAAAAAAAGCGATATTTTAGCGACACAAAAAGATGGCTAAATTATCCCGGTATTTTTACTGAAATTGATAGGCAACTCGACACCGCCTGTCAGTAATAGATCCGGACGTTTGGAGAAAATTCAATTTGGAGGCATTGCCGCGACATGACGGCTGACGTGGGTACAACGTAATATCATATTATGTTACCGTGAAATGTATTTTATTGACGCTCGATTGGATTTACTTTTTGATAAGGGATGTTTTTTGGGGAAAAATATTTTGTGATTGTGCGGTTTTCGAATGACGTTCCCTCAAACAGATAAGGAGTTGAAATTGATGTAAAATATTTAGAAATTAAAATATTCGTTCATTATTGTTTAGGAAGAAACCTAAAACAATTTAGAATAAACCAGAAAACGATTTATTATTCGGAAACTACCTATTACAAGTATTACTATGGCAAACTTTAGATATCCTATGTATACAGATCTAAAATCCAATTGTTCTCTATTGTATGTGCATGTACATACACTGTACATAAACCTGTACCTTCCTATTATACAGGATGTTTTTTCGTTGCCACCCTTAACAAAGGTAAGTTCATGCCAAAAAAAATGCTGAGAAAAAGTAATAAAAAAAAATTACTTGATCAGGTGAAATTTATAGTGTCCAGTGTTTATGTTAGTTTTTTCATAGACAGATATTAATAATTTCTCGTGAAAAAATATTGCTACATGCGTCAATGTGCATTTATGCAGAAAAACGCAGTCTATTTACTCAACTTTGGACCCTAGCATTTTGGAAACCAGACACATCTCAGGTCCATGGAGAAAAATGATCGTGATGATGAGGAGATTCCGTAGTTTTCGGGAACGTTGACGACCAAAAATCACCCTGTACCTATATATGTATAGGTATGCATGTACACTGTACAGTGACGTACAATCACAGCACCCGTTGGCGTAAGCGACTAATGAGCATACAGACAGACAGTCGTAATGAAATCAGCAATCAGTTCGATCGGGCTTTATACGGATATAGTCATAGTATGTTTCGGTGAGACATATTGGAATAGGGTTATTGCATCAACACAAATCCTAGCTACTAAATAAATATGAAACTTCATCATCAGCCTATTGCAGTCCACTGCTGGATGTAGGCCTCCCCCAGGGCACGCCACAAGACTGCCATGGGGGGTATTTGCCCATAGTCACCACGCTGGGCAGGCGGGTTGGTGACCGCAGTTTGTATTTTGGACTATGTTATCAACAAAGGAGGCGCTGCTGCTCACCTCCCGGAAACCCTTAATCGCCTCGTACGATACCCACGGGCAAACATGGGGTGGTACGAATTCTGCTCTGCCGGCACCGCGCGGCCAAAAATTACCGAACGAATTTCCATAAAACTTATTACATATTATTCTTCACTAGGGGTTTGTCCCGTCTTTGCACGAGTGTAATGCCCTTTGGATATTGGACAAAGTTGTGGGCCACCGCTATGCAAGAGTGGAAAGAGCATTTTTTTCTGCGTGAGAACCATTCTCGTACTTCAAGGAATATTCTAAAAAAAGAGTTAGCGAAATCGGTTTAGCCGTTCTGGAGATAAGCGCTTAGCAACATATTCAGCGATTCATTTTTATATAGTACATATGTCATTTATGTAGCTTTATAGGTAGGTACGAGTACATCAGCAAAGTATCACATAGGCCATATAGTTCACGTGGAAGAATCGAGGTGGTCCGCTAGCTGATCTAATAAATAAATGTGAAACTAATTTTGTTTGTTTCTTACCGTTTCACGTTTTGCTTACTAAACCAATTTTCTTGAAATTTTGTATACATAAGGTTGGAAGTATGGAGAAGGGTTATTCTGTAGTCCACGCGGACAAAGTCGCGGGTAACAAAATAATTAAATATAAAACTTTATCGTTCATGATGACTGACTGATGCATATTTAAGTAGGTAGGAAGATAAAATTTGGCCATATGTTCCTTGGATAGTGGAAGTACCTACTAAGAGTGTATTTTTCATTTTTATTTTTACCTAGCAATGTAAACTAATTTATGTTCCTTTCATGTTCGTTCGCATTTTTAATTAAGTCGCTGTTTTCTTGACCAATGTAGAATTCCTTGTTTTAACTGTTTCTGTTTTTACAATGAATGTGAGAATAGCGTGAGATTGTGCTTAAAGTTTAATATATTCAGGTCATATAGACCAACTTCAACTATGTTACGTTCATAGAGTAACAAAAATATAGAGCGCGCAAATGGATTGCGAAATGCCGCCGCGCCGTCATTGCTCCATTTAAACTTTCTGTAAATCTGTCAATTCCTATATCGGAATTTGAGTAATAATTAATCTGTTTTATCGATATCAGTTCGGATAACACACGAATGCAGTACATAACAGCTTTTAAAGTAAATCGTTGTATTCTATGATCGAATCAATGCGACGCGACGGTTGCTTACGTAAGGTTGGTAGTAAAAGCAAAGTATTTACCTTGACCAAGAGCAGAAGTTACTAAGCTTCATTAAGGTTCATTTAAGCTAATGTAGAATAATTATGAAGTACATAAAAACAAATAAGTCGAAATTATCCAAGACAAAAATATTTTCCCGGGATAAAAAGTAGCCTATGTATTAATTCAGGGTGTCAGCTAACTCCACACCAAATTTTATTAATATCGCTCTAGCCGTTTAGACATGAAGAAGTAACAAACATACACACTCACAAACTTTCGCAGATCATTAACACGCACGCTCTATGTAGTTTTGCTACTCTGAGTCATAGTTCGATGAACTAATGTTTCGACTCGGCCTTCGTTGTGATGTTAACTATGTTAATTTGTAAACGTTTAATTGCTTTAAATACTTAGGTCAACTTAGATTATCATGGCCGTTTAAAGAAAACAGTTTTAGTTGAAGTATGATATTGGCCCCTATTAAAAACACAAAATTCTTAATCTGCCCGTTAACCATATTCGTGTCTACATCGGCAAAACGCTAAAACCAACACAAATGAAAAAGCAATTTCAATCAAGTAGGTAATTAAAAGAAATTATGACCTCCTCATAAATTATAATTTTAAAATCCATTTTATTTGCAAAGTCTACAGCTAAAATGTATTTACGGCCGACAGTTATTTAAATAAATGATTATAGAGTCCATAGCTTTAGAAGAACAGACGAGCTAAAATAACAATAACAATCTGTGTTCTAAACTTACTTGGAGATTAAAACTAACAATTTTACGAGTAACTGGATGGAGTAAAAAGAGAATTGCTAAACAAAGCATGTACCTATTCATTGTATCTTATACCTACCCATTGGAAACAATTTTTTATTCAGTATTTCTGAAACAAAATAATGTCCAGTTAGTTTTGCATTTTCATTTAAGTCGAAACTTAACAAATCTTCGTACATGTCAGGATAATGGTTTAATCCCTGGTATTAGTTCACGTTTTTATCCACCATGTAGTATTCTTAGTGGTAACTGTTTCTCGGATGAGGGAGTAGTGCTGTTCTTTCATGCACTTTTTATGTCATTACAGTTTGAGTTATGATACATCTATAAGACACATACAAACATATAATCACGCCTTTATCCCTTACGGATTAAGGGCCGATAGAACCACATGGTGCCACTTCTGACCAATTTTGAGGGTATAGTTGAGATGTACAAGTTCGGTTAGTAGTGACAGGAGGTCAGCCTATCGCCTACAAAACACCAAGAGCCTCTTGTACCTCTACTGACTTGTACAGTATGCCCGGGAAGAGTAGCAGCTGTAGTATTATACGGTATTTTTTTTCACTCCCAGAGCAGCATAGAAGTATATAAGTCACAATTAATATTAAAAGCATAAAGCGATGTGAACCTAGTAAATGTAACAAATTATACAGAGTGATTTTTGGTCGTCAACGTTTCCGAAAACTACGGAATCTCCTCATCATCATCACGATGATCATTTTTCTCCATGGAAGCATACCTGGGAAATGTCTGGTTCCCAAGATATTAGTGTCCAACGTTGAGTAAATAGACTACGTTTTTCTGCATTTAGTCGCGCGTAGCAAGATTTTTTCACGAGATATAATTAATATCTGTCTATGAAAAAACTAGCATAAATACTGGACACTATAAATTTCGCCCAATCAAGAAAATAAAAAAAAATATTACATACATGGTTTCCCAGCATTTTTTTGGCATAAACTTACTTTATTTGATCTATAGAGTACCCTGTATTATATTATAACGTTAACCCTGTTATTTACAAAAGCGATTTAAACATTGTTTAAATTGAACACTGCCTTAATTTCATTACAGATATTCCATAACTTTTGCTGTCAAATGTCACTTTTAAACACTGTCGAACTTTAGACTCAGATTTATTATAATACTGTAAGAATCTATAATACAAATCTTCTCTTGTATCTATACATGTAATAAAAATTTTACGGGTCGCTGTCTGTACATGGAAGATATATGAGAAAAAATATTATAGGAGACCTTTATCAACGCAATAGTACCCAAAATAATGATATTTGGAATTTTTGTTTGTTTGTCTGTCTGTCTGTGCGTTTGTGCGCGCCAATCTCAGAAACGGCTGAACCGATTTCGATGCAGTTTTCAGGAATATATTGTGACAGGTCCCACATATAGGCTACTTTTTATCCCGGATAATTTCGACATTTTGTTTTTTCTGTAGTCGCGGGCGTCTAGTACTTACTATAATCCTCTATGTTATAATGAATGAATACATATATACATATATAACCAACAAACTTGTCTCATACATTCTATGAAAACATAATATGATGACAATAATTATGCAAAATTAAATGCAGCAAGCTTACAACTTATGGGTACTTCAACATCTTATGCATCTTATAAAATTAATAATCAACTTGCAGCATGCATTTTCTGCATAGCGTAGGATCCATTATTAAAGCAAGCTTACCATATTAAAATATTATTTTCGTTATCACAATTTGCTAATATTTAATTTAAATAAATAATAAATATGACGTAGATGGGTCGAGTGGCGTGCCGTTAGGTGTGTCCGACATCTTCCAAAATCCGAAATAAAGAATGCGGCGTGTAGTAAACAAGCTTAATTAGGAATCACAAACACTTTCACTGTATCTACGCACAAGATTACTAGGATTCTAGCGGATAACGTAGAAGCGTGGTAAGTACAAGACAGAGGCTGATTAGCACCCGTGCTTCGCTCGACAGTCGCAACAAGACAACCAGAATACCCTCCGGCTCAATTCATACGACCCGGTGGTCGTTGTAAATCTACAGTGGCGCCCTCTCAGTACTCTGTCTTGTCTTTACCCAAGTGACAGCTGTCCTCAAGTCAGTGATAGCTGTCGACTTGACGTTTCTAACTTCAACGATTGAAAATAGATGGCGTTGGAGATCCGACTGTAGGATATGACATCTTCATCTCCGACACGGCCATTTTGACAACTCACGCGTCCTCGCGTGGGGTTTCTGGAAAGAAAGAGGATTTTGCAAAGTAACATGTCTCACGCTCGGTCTTTCTGACAAAACTTGACTGTAAAAACTTCATTTAAACGTTACTAAACCTTTATTTCAAACGAACCAATATCATCATAATCAAAATTGAAAATCATTTTACTATACCAAATTGTTACAAATTTACTTGCATACTATTAAACAAAGAAATCGACTATAATCGTCACACACAAGGTAAATAATTCCAAAACAAGGCTACAGTATACACAATCCATATAGAGTAACGTCAGTCAAGTAAGTCTAGTTGCCTCAATCTAGCAACTCTTGGAAACTTCCATCCAGCTTCCGTAAACCAGTCTAGTCACTTCCATCCAGTGACTCTTGGAAACTTCCATCCAGCTTCCGTATACCAGTCTAGTCACTTCCATCCAGTGACTCTTGGAAACTTCCATCCAGCTTCCGTATACCAGTCTAGTCACTTCCATCCAGTGACTCTTAAATACCTCTATCCGGTATCCGTAAACCACTCTCAATCAGTCAACTCAACATTAATTACAACATGACGGTCCATCCCCGTCAAGTTCGCACAGATTATCATCACGGTCACATGTCAGCGTGTCATTGGTAAATGTCATTCGCAGGCATTCGCCTAAGTCTGTCATGTGCATACTTATAGGTTCTATTGGAATTAAGGGCTTTAAGAACATAACGATTACCTTCAAGTACCTCCGATACCCTAAAAGGACCTCTATACTTCGGATCAATTAATCGAATTTCGAGTTCACCTGTAGTTACACGAGTTTTGGCAAACCTGTTGTAAAATAACTGGAATATGCACCTAAAATAGTTAAAAGATCTGACTTTTTACAAGAGGGTATATCTGTGTCAACATTACTAAAGTCGTTACTGATACTAGAATCGGTTAAAACGTCACAATTTAAAACTGTCAAATTATTTTGTTTTGAAATGCTAAAATTATTTGTTGACAAGTTAATAACGAAGTCTTGACTCAATATTTCACGACCTAGCATAATATCACTACGCATATACACATCGGGTAAAACATGTAATAAAAGTTGTAAACAATAATCATTAATTTCAACATTACACAGTATTTGCTGGGTGCTGAATACACTGGTTTGACCAATTCCCGTTAGAGAGACAGTTTTAGCAATTCTTTTACCATTGAAACTAGATGCAACGCTTTCTTTTATTAGTGAACACTCAGCACCCGAATCAAAATGAAAATCATAAAATCTACCTTGATTATTAAGAGCGCCGGTCGGTGGTAAAGCGGTAAGTGCAACTATCTTTCGTGGATTCAGACGAATTTGACCTCGACGCACCTCGAAGCCTAGGTACTCTACTTTTTCTTTCAGGAATGAGCACTTTTTAGGATTTAACGAAAATCCCTTCCCAGAAAGAACTTCTAATACTACCTTTAGTCTATCGAAAGCTTCGTCGATGTTACTGGCCACAACTAGCACGTCATCCATGTACACTACAACGTACTTGTTCACGAGATCGCCTAGAGCATGTATGAGAGCACGTTGAAACACTGCAGGAGCATTTTTCAAACCGAAGGGCATAGTAAGGTACTCATACTGACCTTCAGTTGTCACGAATGCTGTGTGCTCTATGGACTCCGACTCGATAGGGATCTGGTGAAATCCCGATGCTAAATCTAAAATTGTAAAAAAATGTCCTCCATGCAACCTAGCAATCTGTTCAGATATGAGTGGTAAAGGAAAACGGTCAGCAACGGTGTTATCGTTCAACTCCCTATAATCGACACACATTCTATCTGAACCGTCTTTTTTTTTTACCAAAAGTATCGGCTTGCGAACGGTGAAGAACTAGGTCTAATTACCTTAGCATTAAGCAGCTCGTTGATCTTGCCCCTCACAATCTGACGTTCATCTGGGGTCAGCCTGTATGGGCGACGATTTACCGTCTTGTGCGGGTCTACGAGCCGTATCTGCATAGGTTCAGTGTCAGCAGGAGAAGTAGGTGTACCGGTAATGAAACTAAGCTTGAACCGTTCTAAAATCTCAATCAACCTAGGTCTGTATTCATTACTAACGTCAGTATCTACCAAGTCAAGGTCTATACCATTATTTGCAACTACATCACATGATTCGACTATGTTAATTTTCTCGAAACGTACTTTATCTACCGACATATGTACAGTCAAACCGATAGCTAGCTTTTCACGTCCGATCATAATGTTGTATCGCAAACAATGGTCAGGTAAAACATGAAGGAGTATCTCAAAGTTAATATTGTCAATGTCAATTGTCGTTAAAATTTGCATGGTCGAGGCTATAGAAGTTTGTCCTATACCAGTCATAGAACCATTGTCATAAATTCGCTTACCACTAAATTTCAAAGCAATCGATTCTTTAACTAAGGAACACTCTGAACCTGAGACGTAAGTAAATGGGAATGACTCACCAGAGTGACGCAGAGAACCCGAAGGCGCACTCACAATGCACACGTCTACTCGCTTTTCCTTAGCTGGACCAGTTCCAGTGCCGCCGCCGGTACCGTTGTTCCCCTCCTTGATTTTCCTCTTCGGGCAGTCGGATGCATAGTGGCCTTGTTCCCGGCAGTTGAAGCAGGTGATGCGATCGGTTCTCCCTGTAGGTTGGTTGGTCGAGTTATGGTCCCCGTGAAAGGACCTGTGTTTGGACCGGTCATCTTGCTTCTTCGAATTGGCTTTGTTGCGACATTGAAGAGATTTGTGGCCTAGTTGTCCACAATTAAAGCACTTGATGGTCACAGCAGATCCATTAGGTCGGTTTCTTTTTAGGTCGGGTCCATCACGATAAATACTTGATGAATAAATTCTCTTCAGGAACGAGACAGCCTTCAGTTCCTTTTGTAAATGGTTACGCGTCTTGATGTCAGTCGTTATAGCAATCCTCTGAACACGTGGCTCTTGTTTTGAAATATGAGCTAAGACAGTGGCTATTGCTATCTGTTCTGTAGTCAGTCCATTCCACCTTGCCATTAAGGATGTTATGAGGGTAGCGGCGTATGAGGCCAGGCACTCGTTATCTCTCGGTTTCTTGTCGTGCATACTGATGAGAAAGGAAGCAGCAGTTTCAGGACAGTCATACCTTGCTACGAAAAGCTCCTTAAAATCGGCCCACGTCATATTAGGAAACGATATTGAAGACAGCCAAGATGATGCTTCGCCCTTGAGTGCGTGGCTTAACGCGATCTTCAGAGAAGATCCATGGCGATGTCGATCTGTGATACACATGTCCGCGGTCGTTATCCAAGCTCGGGCGTCGATGTCTCTTTTCTCTGGGTCGAAATCAGGAAGGCGAATAGAGTCCGAAGATGCAGGTAGTTTTATTGCTTGCACCAACGCCAGAAAATTTTGATTTTGTTGCTCGAAGAGAAGACGCCATTTTTCTTCGCTCGACTTCACTATTTGAAGCACGTGTTTCATGTGGGTGATCCGGGTTGCATCCCACTTCTGATGACGTAGATGGGTCGAGTGGCGTGCCGTTAGGTGTGTCCGACATCTTCCAAAATCCGAAATAAAGAATGCGGCGTGTAGTAAACAAGCTTAATTAGGAATCACAAACACTTTCACTGTATCTACGCACAAGATTACTAGGATTCTAGCGGATAACGTAGAAGCGTGGTAAGTACAAGACAGAGGCTGATTAGCACCCGTGCTTCGCTCGACAGTCGCAACAAGACAACCAGAATACCCTCCGGCTCAATTCATACGACCCGGTGGTCGTTGTAAATCTACAGTGGCGCCCTCTCAGTACTCTGTCTTGTCTTTACCCAAGTGACAGCTGTCCTCAAGTCAGTGATAGCTGTCGACTTGACGTTTCTAACTTCAACGATTGAAAATAGATGGCGTTGGAGATCCGACTGTAGGATATGACATCTTGATCTCCGACAAATAAATAAAATATTCACACACTTCACAACACATTGGCCTAGTCCCACACTAAGATCCCTAAGGTCTTGTGTCGTGGGTACTAAGCAACGGTATATAAATACATAGATAAGTATAGAGACATCCATGACTCAGAAACGAACATTGATATTCATCATATCACTGTTTGCACCTACCGGGATTCGAACCCAGGACCAATGGCGTCGCAGGCAGGACCACTACCTACTACACCAATCAGTCGTCAGTTCTTCTGTGAGGTCACTCTAGCTGACACTGTAGTTTCTTCTGTGTTTGAAGCAGACTGTCAAGTACTATACTGAACGTGATACACCCGTATATGCCTGTTTCCTAGACCTTTCAAAAGCATTTGACCTGGTTTGTTATAATATTCTATGGCGAAAATTAGAAGCTATCAACGTTCCAACTGAAATTTGCAATATCTTTAAATATTGGTATCATAACCAGGTCAATGTAGTGAGATGGGCGAATGCATACTCTGAGCCATACAGGATGGAGTGCGGGGTGAGGCAGGGGGGGTGACCTCACCCAAGCTCTTCAACCTGTATGTAAACGCGCTGATCGGCGAGCTCAGTGGCAGCCGCATCGGCTGTCACATTGACAGTATTCCTGTCAATAATATCAGCTATGTCGATGATATGGTGCTACTGAGCGCGTCGGCATGCGGCATAGTGAAACTATTAGGTATATGTGAGCAATATGCCCGAGAACATGGCCTGACTTACAACGTAAAGAAAAGTGAATGTATGGTCTTTCATGCCGGAGGGAAATGTCCTAGCCGTATTCCACCTATTAGATTGAAGGGGACGCCCCTAAATTGGGTCAACAAATTTAAATATCTAGGTCATGTTGTTACCTCGGACATGAAGGATGATGCAGACATGGAAAGAGAGCGTAGGGCGTTGTCTGTCAGAGCGAACATGATAGCACGCAGGTTTGCGCGTTGTTCCATGGAGGTAAAACTTACACTATTCCGAGCGTACTGTACTAACTTGTACACCAGCGCCTTATGGGCGAATCATACGCAAAAGCAGTACAACGCCCTACTAGTCCGGGAGGTAGCGTTGCATTTTTGATGGTGATTTTAGGCCGATCGATTTTGAGTGCAATTGATAGTTTAGATGAGGACATCAATTGAATTGAGCGTCAGCAGGCGCACTCAGGGTGGGGCGAGTGGGGAGAGAATTTCAAGTATGTCAAAAAAAAAAAATCCAAAAATTATTTCTGTTCGTCCGAAAATTTGCACATCAGTAGTTTTAACAATAATAATAATTATAGAAACCGTCAGCTGTGAAGAAAATGGCGGGTTGTACGTCAGCAGGTTATATATACCTATATTAAAAATAATTATTTTCATTTCATTTCCGGTCGAATGAAACTGATACAGGTTATTCTTTATGCTATAAAAATGATAAAAAAAAGCGTCAGCAGATCTATCGATAGGGGTAAAATCGTCAGCAAGGGGATTATATGTGCCGAGCAGGTATTCAATCCGAGTATGCATTAACCATCTATATTATTCAACTGACGACCTTCTCCCTGTCAATTACTCTGCTGATTCTTTTCTTCATTATATACATTGTTCAAATTATGCTTACGATCAATTTTCAAGCGACCTGAAATCAATTTGATTATAAAAATTCTCATTTTTTAGTCCAGTCAAATTAGCTACAAAAATAGGGGTAAGGTTACATTAATTCGCACCTTGCTAAAAATTTGCATGAATGTTGGGAACACCATTACATACAATTTGTCAATTATCCACATCAATCCAATGTGTGGAAATTTTTTTATTGAAGGTCAAATGTTGCAAAAATCGGTTTTTTGAGTTTTCCAGCTAAACGGTAAGTTCTATCATGAAAATAGGTGAGACAAAAATTATTCATCATCCAATTATCTACAAAAATTGTTCATACACTTTTTTTCCTAAGAATCGCCATTTCGGAGATATAGCGATGCAAAATGTTGAAAAAGTTGTGTTATTCATAATATGCACACGTTTCCGCGCCACCCGTGAGTTAGTGTACATGACGCGTTTTTTTTACGTGGTTTCCCCGGTAGGCCTATTCCACGATCTATTGTGGTTCTGTTGAGTTAAAAAACTATTTTATTAAATTTAAAATGGTACTATAGTAAATGACAAGAGCGGTGTAAGTAATGAGTAAATTGAAAAAATTATTCGTCTGATAGATACTCGTTTAATGGAACATAATCCATACTGTCTTGCACTTCTTCTCCTTCTTCTTCTTCTTCTTCCTGCTGGGTACAAATAAATTGTTCAAAGAGCGATGCATCAGATGTCTCCTCGCCTATATCGTAAGAATCCTCTTCTTCTGGCGATTGAACATTGGAGCACGATTGGCCTCGACAACTGATACATGCTAATGAACAAAACAACCCAACTTTTTTACAGCCGCATTTAGCATTACACCCCGTTTTGCAATTGCAAAAAATTGAATTGAGGAGTTTTTCCGGTGCAGGAGGGAGTAAAGTCTGAACTGGTTCCAATATATTGTCAATTAACTTCCAACCCCAGTCTTCTGGGTTTAGTTTATTACCGAGCCATACTTGAACTTGATAATATACCCGAAATAGATGTTGATAAGCAGAAGCAGAGGTTGGAGGAAGACAAGCTAATTGTACTTGTTTTTTTTTATGCGTATTTTTTGCAAAAGATAAGTATCGAAACTTATCTAAGCACGTAATTTTTTTTGGAGCTCCGTAAACGGAAAGAAGAAAGCGAATTCCGTTGGTGATTACAGCTTGTGGAGTAGAGGTACTTTCTTTGAAAACGTCAGCACAATCAACTAAATCTTGTCTCTCAAACAATTTCAAAACTGATTTTTTACCTCTCCTGAAAAATGCTGATGTCGTGTCGCAACCAGTTACTGCATGTAGAAATAAGATATGATTTTGGCATTTTGAAAAAGCAGATAAACTCTTGGATGAATATATTTTTGATTGTTGTTCAGCTTTCCCAGGTTTTAAAAAATAAATAATTTTTTCGGTTGGCGTTCGAGCAGTAAGTAATACCAACAAATCAACATCTTCACCAACAACAATAGTTGGATTTGTCGAGTTAAATTGTTCTATTGCTGTTTCAACTATCAGGACATCAGCATCATTATCAGCTTGCGCCGAACGCCAACCGAAAAAATTATTTATTTTTTAAAACCTGGGAAAGCTGAACAACAATCAAAAATATATTCATCCAAGAGTTTATCTGCTTTTTCAAAATGCCAAAATCATATCTTATTTCTACATGCAGTAACTGGTTGCGACACGACATCAGCATTTTTCAGGAGAGGTAAAAAATCAGTTTTGAAATTGTTTGAGAGACAAGATTTAGTTGATTGTGCTGACGTTTTCAAAGAAAGTACCTCTACTCCACAAGCTGTAATCACCAACGGAATTCGCTTTCTTCTTTCCGTTTACGGAGCTCCAAAAAAAATTACGTGCTTAGATAAGTTTCGATACTTATCTTTTGCAAAAAATACGCATAAAAAAAAACAAGTACAATTAGCTTGTCTTCCTCCAACCTCTGCTTCTGCTTATCAACATCTATTTCGGGTATATTATCAAGTTCAAGTATGGCTCGGTAATAAACTAAACCCAGAAGACTGGGGTTGGAAGTTAATTGACAATATATTGGAACCAGTTCAGACTTTACTCCCTCCTGCACCGGAAAAACTCCTCAATTCAATTTTTTGCAATTGCAAAACGGGGTGTAATGCTAAATGCGGCTGTAAAAAAGTTGGGTTGTTTTGTTCATTAGCATGTATCAGTTGTCGAGGCCAATCGTGCTCCAATGTTCAATCGCCAGAAGAAGAGGATTCTTACGATATAGGCGAGGAGACATCTGATGCATCGCTCTTTGAACAATTTATTTGTACCCAGCAGGAAGAAGAAGAAGAAGAAGGAGAAGAAGTGCAAGACAGTATGGATTATGTTCCATTAAACGAGTATCTATCAGACGAATAATTTTTTCAATTTACTCATTACTTACACCGCTCTTGTCATTTACTATAGTACCATTTTAAATTTAATAAAATAGTTTTTTAACTCAACAGAACCACAATAGATCGTGGAATAGGCCTACCGGGGAAACCACGTAAAAAAAACGCGTCATGTACACTACCTCACGGGTGGCGCGGAAACGTGTGCATATTATGAATAACACAACTTTTTCAACATTTTGCATCGCTATATCTCCGAAATGGCGATTCTTAGGAAAAAAAGTGTATGAACAATTTTTGTAGATAATTGGATGATGAATAATTTTTGTCTCACCTATTTTCATGATAGAACTTACCGTTTAGCTGGAAAACTCAAAAAACCGATTTTTGCAACATTTGACCTTCAATAAAAAATTTTCCACATATTGGATTGATGTGGATAATTGACAAATTGTATGTAATGGTGTTCCCAACATTCATGCAAATTTTTAGCAAGGTGCGAATTAATGTAACCTTACCCCTATTTTTGTAGCTAATTTGACTGGACTAAAAAATGAGAATTTTTATAATCAAATTGATTTCAGGTCGCTTGAAAATTGATCGTAAGCATAATTTGAACAATGTATATAATGAAGAAAAGAATCAGCAGAGTAATTGACAGGGAGAAGGTCGTCAGTTGAATAATATAGATGGTTAATGCATACTCGGATTGAATACCTGCTCGGCACATATAATCCCCTTGCTGACGATTTTACCCCTATCGATAGATCTGCTGACGCTTTTTTTTATCATTTTTATAGCATAAAGAATAACCTGTATCAGTTTCATTCGACCGGAAATGAAATGAAAATAATTATTTTTAATATAGGTATATATAACCTGCTGACGTACAACCCGCCATTTTCTTCACAGCTGACGGTTTCTATAATTATTATTATTGTTAAAACTACTGATGTGCAAATTTTCGGACGAACAGAAATATTTTTTTTTTTTTTTTTTTTGACATACTTGAAATTCTCTCCCCACCCTTACTGGAGCTGCTGACGTTCGAGTTACTCAATGACTATCCATGAAAAGTACGTTATGACATTAATCAATCGACCAGAAATGATTTTGTAAAATGCAACGCTACCTCCCGGACTATACGTATACAATATAATAACGCGTTCCGGGTGTTGGTGGGGCTACCTCGGTTCTGTAGCGCGTCAGGGATGTTTGCCGACGCTCGGATGGACTGTTTCTACACAGTGATGCGGAAAAGGTGCACATCTCTGATGCGCCGGGTCCGGGCTAGCCCCAACAGCATCCTCAATATGTTTGACAAAAGGTTTGACTGTGAGCAACATTGATGCAACATTGTCATATGGTACATCTACTCACAGCCAAGCCTTCATAATGCGAGAGCGAATGGTATGGAATGAATAAATATTACTACTAACATAGAATAAGAAACTACTAACAAAATATGTGTTGAATTATATTACATGAAATAAATGATTATTATTATTATATTATTATTATAATACGAGTACTTTAATTTTAAATACTTACCGACGATACACGGTTGTGTTTACAAGAATAGGATAGCCAGCCGAACTATAGGATCACAAAGGGGCTGCTGCAAGCTTAGCATCATTTTTATGTATTTAATTTATGTATTTATATACCGTTGCTTAGTACCCACAACACAAGACCTTAGGGATCTTACGAGTAATGTGGGACTAGGTTAATGTGTTATGTAGTGTGTGACTATTTATATTTATTTATTTATATTATCATCATTTACTTAGTTACAACCATTACAAATAATATTTTGGTATGACTGTGTCTCGAATCACTGGTTCCCAAGTACCTGTCAACTGGTGATCGCTGGCATGATGGATGGGCAGGAAACTCTTCTTAAAGCAATTGTGGTAATGATAGAGTTATATTGTATTATTTCAAAAATTAAAATCAGCAATCGCTGAAAGAGGCAAAAATTTCGTAGTTACGATAACCCAAAAATTGTCGTTACTTTACGGTTATATTTTGTAAATTTAGTATCTATTGAAATGATAATTTTGTTATTGCTCCGGCTATCTTCTGGATAAATCTCTATTTCTCTGAAATAATTGTACGTAAAATACACTTTCAAATATGAGACATCGAATTTAATGTAACTTGAAGTAAGTATTTGAAAAACAGATGAAGAATGACTGAATAATTGAAATGAAATGTTAAGAATTTTCAGACACAGTTCCACGAGTTTTTCATTCATGAAGCTGCACACAATGACATACATTCAAAACCTTACATTATTTTCGCATGAAATATAATTAATATTTTCATGAATACGTTTACTTTCATTGTTATATCTGCATCTCTTATTTCACAAGACTAACGTCGAAGTAATATCAACTCTGAAACTGGAGGAGGAGATTTCAATATTGTTTGGAAAAGAAAATCAAACAATCTTTCAAAACTTGATATCCATTAAAAGTATCGTCAGTCAATTGTTTTAATACAGTTTTCTACACGTAAGAAATACATTCACGACGTATAAAAGACGATGTAAGTTTATCAAAGAAGTCATTCTGAAAAACGATTACAGTCCGTTTACTACGAGAGCGACTACTGTATTGTGATAATTCAAGAGTTTTCTTAATGATTATAGTTATTTCAATAATTATTGAAGGAACTGATATATTTATTGTTATATAATTCAGAAAATCTCAATTGGAATTGAAGACCAAAGTTGAAGATCACTGAATATCATCAAAAGATAAAGAATACCAATTTTAACCATTCGTGAAGCGAAAATAACGAAAGTGTATAACACTACAGTCAGCGATTTTGAAAAGGACCTCAATATGATGGAATATTACAAAGCTCTCATACACACGGTGGCAGATTTCATGCATTTTATAAGCGGGATAGGAGATTACTTCAATTTCGGATCGAGTTCTTGATGAAGTGAAAATGTTAATGTTTGTGGAAATTTTAAAGAGTTAAATAGCACTGTTACTTAGTTAATTTGATTTTCTTTACCTATCGACCGTGAGCACATTGACAAATGTATAATTATTACAAGTGACAGCGATAGTCACAAAGTTATCGAACCAATTCCTACAAAGGGAAGCGTACATTTAGCGCGTTCCGTGAATGATTTGATAAAGGCTTATAGCTATTGGTGTAAATGGTTCTTATAGTCTAAGCCACACCTAGGTAGCAAATTAAACGTATCATCCTATGCACTAGGATTTAGGTTACTAAATGTCCATTTCTCTACGTCAAAAAACCCTTGTGAAAACCATCACGCAACGATATTTGACTATTATTAGGAAATTGGATGTGATTTGTCAGTTCGTAATACTTACCTAACTTGTTCTCAAATATCCATCGTTTATTTAATTTAATACTACAGACACCTAACCCTTCACGTGTAAGGAGCATCTCGTTAGGAATGATGGATGTTCCACACTGTAACTATGACAGAGCACTTCCATGAAGACAGCAATGTCGCTAGTGTCAACATCCATCTCAATTCACCACCAACTAATACTTTGTGACAATTTAGTTCTGTTTTCGGCCACATCTATGTGTGCCATATTTTGTGTGAGCTATTTGAAGTCGGATGGTGGAGCTAGTTTGTACGCGCTGGGAAGTTGAGGTGTAATGTAGTTTGAAAAGTTTTAGTGACAGTTTCGACCACATGCTTTTACGTATAATGTAGTGCAGGAAATATTATTGAGTTAGTCGGTAATGGAGGTGTATGGAGTGGACTTTGTGACCGAAATCTGTGAAGAGTGATGGCTTTTAGAGCATAGAGTCAATAATGAACGGAGTTTATACTTTGAATTGCGAAAATGAGACATTAGGAAAATAAACAATTCCACTTGCCCTATCCTACTAGCGGTCACCCAAGATTCGTCTAACCTTCCGAATTCCCTTTTTTTTCAGTATCAATTGTGGGAATGTCAGGACATACTTTCTAATAAGTAGCTAGGTCATCATCGGAGAGACTACCCCGTGTTGCAGTCGACATGCACGAAAGGAGATCCAGCTGATTTATTCTAGTGAAGCTCCGCGTTGTTACAATGCAAGAGACAGTTAACAACTTTAATAGGATGACATTCAGTAAATTAGGATGTATTGAAATAAATAATGTGCCAGTGAGATGTGAAATAAGCTAAATGATGGATCACTGGTCGATTAGTGACGCTTGCGCCTGCGCCTGCGCCTGCGCCTGCGCCGCGCCGCCGGAATCTGTGCTCATGTGATTCATCTTCATTGATGTAACTAAATAAGTATTTGATCAGCTGTTACGTATAAACTATATAGGTATAGGATAGGTTATTTGTATGTAGTTTTGTACACATAAACATACAAATATGTAGTCGCACGAATCTTTATAAAAAAGATATTGTACGATTTTGCATATCCTTAATCGATATCTATATACATATAATAAAAATGTAACATATCGCTGTCTGTACATGGAATATATATGAGAAAAAATATTATAGGAGACCTTTATCAACGCAATAGTACCCAAAAGAATGATTTTTGAAATTTTTGTCTGTTTGTCGGTTTGTCTGTTTGTCTATGCGTTTGTGCACGCTGATTTTACTTACAGATTTTAGTCCTATACAGGATGATTTTTGGTCGTCAACGTTTCCGAAAACGACGGAATCTCCTCATCATCACGATCATTTTTCTCCATGGAAGCATACCTGGGAAGTGTCAGGTTTCCAAAATATTAGGGTCCAAAGTTGAGTAAATAGACTGCGTTTTTCTGCATAAATGTACATAGACGCGCGTAGCAGGATTTTTTCACGAAAAATAATTAATATCTGTCTATAAAAAAACTAACATAAACACTAGACACTATAAATTTCGCACGATCAAGGAAATTAAAAATTAAAAAAAAAAAAAAATCCCAGCATTTTTTTTGGCATAAACTTACTTTATTTCATGTATAGAGTACGTACCTTTCGTTAAAGGTGGCCACAAAAAAACATCCTGTATGTATAATATACATTGTATATAGAGTGCAGACAGTGCATTTAGTGTTGTTTTTATTCTGCGCCATTTAAATTTGCCTTATTTTATGAAATGCGCGAAAATCGCATCTTTTTTTATTTAATTGCTAGTTCAGTTAATCTTTTGACAAGTTACCCGAATTGCAACTTTATTATTTGCATATTAAACTCAATTCGTCTTCTCATTGGTATTGTAATAACAATTTCAAATGCCGTTTGAATTTTGAAACGTGCCATAGACGCAGGTATAAGTAGACGCCTCATATTTGTGATTTGGCGTATTTTCTTTTTAACACTTATTCCAGGGTTCGCCAAATGGCGGACCGCGGTCTGCATTCGGACCGCCGCCGACCCATTTTGTGCGGACCGCGTGAACACAGCAACTTGCACTATAGAGTGCATCTTTTTATAAAAATGTGGGATAGATAATCTTTTTTGATGTCAATTCGAAAACGGTCGAACGAAGTAACAAACAAGCGAGAAAAAGTTCGCGGATTGCGAAAGTATTTTTTTCTATACATAAAATAATGTGCGGACCGCGGTGGTCATTTCATTTCTTAAAATTGCTGACCCCTGACCTATACTTTAATAATTTATCATCTACATGGCCCTACGATTATTGGCATTGGCGATTTAAATAATATTATACTAAACTCGATAGTAAATAAATATATTTGTAAAATTCGTTTTATAAAATTAAACTCATAATAACTCTACTTACCTTTAAAGAGAGGGGATACCTCCACTTGCCAGAATTTCAATTGCCATAATTTCATTTGCCATAATGGTCAACAGACATAATATTGTTTCTCATAATTTCATATGTCATACTCACTTGTTTGCCATAATTGTCATATGCCAGAAACTTTCCATAACATCATTAATTGTCATAATCATTGTAATCCATAATTATAATATGCCATAAAATTATTTGCCATAGAAATTGATTCTAGAAGAAGCAAAAAATCGGTTTAAAATAATCGATGAATAGGTTTAGGTTTGGGTAGGTTAGGTTAGGTTAGAGTATGACAAACAACCAGAGTATGCCAGAATGCTAATGGCTTTTTAGGATAAAGGCTCGATTATAGTGATAAGTAGGTAAGTATTAGAAATAAAAACAATTTTAAGTAAGCCATACATAAATATTATATACTATCTAAATTAATATAAAAAAGCATAAAATCGGTTTAAACTAATCGATGAATAGGTTTAGCTTAGGTTTGAGTAGGTTAGGTTAGAGTATGATGACAAACAACCAGAATGTTTAGTGTTTATAGTAATAAGTAGGTAATTAAGTATTAGAAATAAATATGGAAAATAATGCGTACATATGGCATTCGTATTATTATAGAATCTAATTTTCAGACAAACAAAGAGTATATAAATACACATAAATATTATGGCAAATAACAAATTCGGGCAAATGCAATTCGGGCAAGTAAAATTCTGGCATATGAGTATTCGTGCATATAATTTTCGGGCTAACCATAGATAACAGAAACACAGGAGATGGGCCGCTAAGCGCACTTAGTTTGAGTTCTGATGTAAGCGGCTATAAGCCACACTTACATTGACATCTAAATAATAACACAAATTACACCCACATTGATAAATCTCTGACACTCACACATTTAAGGCGGTACTCTCATTGGCGCGCACACATTGCTATCTACTGTGTAAGTACGCGCCTCAGTATAGCAAATACATTCAACAAATTTCACACGTACGCTAGTGATTGACTGTCGATAAATTTGTTATCGAGCACTTGCGTTGTTGCACATCGCGAACAATTTAGGCTTTAGTAGCTGGTCACAATACAATTTTAAACATGTTTTTACTTAGCTTTATCTTAAAATTCAACCTACTTTTTCTACTTCTCGTTGTCCGATTGAGCTTAGATTTTGAGTTGCATCACAGTCACAAAAGTATGAGGTCACAAATAAAAGGTTATTTTTCTTGAAGGGATAAAGAATAAAGTAAATTCGTAGCGGAGTCTTTAATAAATTAGTACGGTATGTAAATGTTCGATGGAAATAAAAAACTATAATAATATGCTTATTGGTAGTCATTTATTATCTACATTTTTATCACCATTATTAAACGGGCAATCAATGTTGGGGTACCCCATTACGTCTCCTAAAATTATGTAATAATAGTATTTCCTAATTTTAAATGACATAAAGTCATAAATATGTCCTAAGTATCACTACATAGTATAAAACAACCTCGCTTCCCGTTATCTGTCTGTCTGTCCCTATGTATGCTTAGATCTTTAAAACTACGCAACAGATATTATAATTTAAAAAAATATTTATTAATAAGAAACACAAAAATAAAGAAAGTTGACTTTGCACACATCTACATTAATTTAGGTACTTTGTTACACTAATAATAATAAGTAATTCACCATTGTTTTACATAAACATAATATTTTTTAAACTCTCAAAATTATCTACTTAACATTAGTTATTACTCGTAGGTACTATTCGCGGCAACGTGACGTATCGACAACAAGAAATGACAGGTACAACTCTATGTCAAAGCGCTTAGCAGCGGCCGTGCGCGGGAGCGGCCGATTCAATATGCGCAATTATCATCACTCGGTCAAACTGATTTCAACACCAGGCACGCTACACTTAGCGAGCAATGTATTAGGTTCAATCGTTAGGTTACATATGTCACTCAGTGAAAATTATTTTAACGAAATAAAATGAAATTTGGGTATAAATGCTAGAAAACAAAATTGTTATTGTACTTACCTATGAAAAGTGACCCCTTCAAGCTTATGGTCACTTCGATTCTTGCACACAACCACTGAACAAGCAGGCATTATAAAAAAACACTCCCGTGTGACGCGTTAGGCAATCAAGTCCCGACTGATTGCGTTTTCGCGATGTTTGCCTATTTTGTTCATAGTTCAATTACACCGCCCACGCCCCCACGGCCACTCTATAGATCTCTGTGGGGCTAACATTAGACACCCAAAAGAGAGTTTTACCGCTAAGTTCACAGAGAGCTTTATTCTACCTATTTTCACCTTAGAGATAGACAACTAGGTACTACAAACATAAAATAAGGCTAATTCCTCGTCCCTCAACACTGAAAAGAAAACTTTACACCCTCTTAGGGTCAAAACTACTTCAGGCGTGTGGTTCCCTGAAAATCCCGCAGCGAGCGTCCATTACATGAAACCGCGCGGCATATCCGTATTTACGTATGAATACGCAATGTACGTAACAGGATCATAATGTAGGTAAACTAATTTAAGACCTGTAATTTCGAATACCATACCAAGACGTATTCGAGTAGGTATTGTGTGCAGGAAATACGGTGATAGCCCAATAGTTAAATATGTGTGCCTTTCAATCGGATGGCGTGGGTTCGATCCCAGTCATGGGCCTGTACTACTGAATTTATTTTATGTACGGATTTTCTAAAATTGTTATTTATAACTATACCGAGGAGTGTTGACGTAAGGCAGGCAGCCAGCCGTAAAACAAATGCCAAATCTTTGGCCATGTAAGTTTCGAAAGAAACCATATTGTGCCGACCCCATAAATAATGGGTATGGAGCTGTCTACTTATAACTACGTTTACAGCCTTTTCTTTTTCTTCTTCTAAATGCGTTTCCATAAATGCCACATGATATTATAATTGGAGCTTTATGTGTTTAATATAGTTGTGTTCTGATTGTTTGTTTGCTCGGGTCGCGTTGCACGGACGGATGCGGTTATTTCGGACCGACCGGATGTAGACGGGTAGTAGTAATATAAGGGTATTTTAGACTTATTCGTCAACTGGCGATAGACGCAGAACCTGTCAGAAACTTTTACTTATTTTTTTTAGATTATTTCTAAAAAAAAGAGTACAGACTTTCTAAGTGCCGATTTTGCTCAATGAGGTTAAAGTTGATGCTGACTCTATCATGATTAAGTTTCAAAGAAAGTAGTAAATATCGGCTATTAGAGTAGTAATATGTCCCGAACTACCTGTAAAAAAAGGTAGTCTCATCCTCTCGAAAATTCAGCACAAGATAAATCCGTATAATTAGCTAATGTATGGTAAATGCGATAAATGAGGGCTCCGCTGGTGCCCTCGGGCTCCGTCCCTCGTAATCCTATCATCAAAGTTAACTGTACACCATAATATATGCACGTCGTTTAATGACTGCGACAGAAGCTCTATCTAAGTATTTATGTATATGACGACGTTAGCTTCTGAAATTCTATCGAAATAAGTATAGCTGTCAAAGATTTTCTGGTATTAAAATTTAAACACTGCTAAATTACGGATAAATTCGAAGAAATGAAATCTTTGTACGTGTATGAAGTAATGAAATGTTTGTGTAGTAGTTTGAAAACGTAAGTGATTAGCTGAATGATATCTCTGTCATGGATAAGCACGCCTTTGTCTATGATCTATCTATATATATCTATATGATGATCTCCGACCGTATTTCGGCCAGGTACACAGGAGATATTATAGTACACAAGTGTGTGCGCAAACACAGATGCACTCTCTATTCCGTTACTCTCATAGTCCGATGGGACGGAAAGCCGACACGACCGGAGAGAGATCAGGCGCAGGACCAACGGTTTTATGTGCTTTCCGAGGCACGAGCTAAGTGACAATTTTGCAACATTAAATATACCTATATATGTCTATTATATAGTCTATAAAAGAAAGAAAGAATTAGCGCTCATGCCGTCTTGCTCTCGTCTAAACAGAATTTTTTTCAAAGGCATTTATTTCAAAAACTGTCGTCTGTGCTATTTCTCGTACGCATTTACTTACACAAGAGTGTGCCGTGGAGTGGACCTAAGACTGGCTTTCCACCACGCTTGATATCTGTGATTGGTGGATATAACAACACCCGCCGCATAGCATCTCTGTTGGAGAGGTAGCCTTAGCCGTTAATCCTAGTCTTATTATAAAATAGCTATATTCTGGCAGGATGTGGCATAAGCATAACGTTACAGAATCTCCACGCATGAATACGTCCCCACAATATGACACCTTTGCCTTCATAAGAAGAATTCGATATTTTGACAGCGGCTTTTATCGTCATCGACGCCCCATTGGCAACGGAAGCGCGCCATTCGGCCCAAAACGCCCCGAATATAGGAATTGTTAGCGCTTACTTTACGCTCAATTAGACGCGCAAATTTTGTGCGTGCGCCTTTGTAAATGGACGCAGGGTTGCCGACATCTGAATTCATTAAAAATATTTTTTTTTTAATCTTCTAATATTCTTTCGTTCCAATCAAGACATGAAGTATATTTTATGATCTTAGCGTAGGTTTTTCTAATTATCAGATAGCCTACCTGATAGATTTTGGTACTTTCTTATTCTAAAACTTGACGTAGATCCCAAGATAGAGACAGCATCGAACTTATCCTTCAAATAGGCCATCTGAAAATTGGGAAAATCCAACAGGCACTACATAAAATAACATCTATAGATGAAAATTATGCTATGGCATGAGGCATCTCCTTCGCAGTAAGATCTCCTTCGCTATCTTACATTTATATTTATCTACATAAATCCGAGTAATTGACTCGGTGGCTTAGCGACTGGCACGGTTTGCAGTGGTCTTGGGTTCGATTCCCACTCGGGTGAAGAATTGTTTCCATTTTCTTTATTAATAATTTTATAATATATAATATCTTGACTAAGATAAATTTATAAAAACACTTCTCCATTAATATAATCCGTTAGGATATGGTTGATCGTTTCATCTTTAAACATTGTGCTGAGGGATTCAGCTTTGTTTGCCGAGATTTGGCTAGTGTATAGCTATCGGGATGAAGAATAACGTTGCCAATATGTAATTTAGAAAAGAGATGGTAAAATTCGTCATCCGAGTAATTAACCCGGTGGCTTAGTGGACAGTTTACAGTGGTCGTGGGTTCGAATCCCACTCCGGCGAAGAATTTTTTCCATTTTCTTTATTAATAATTTTATAATATATAAATAAAAATAAAGATCAACGTTGTTCTAACTTAATAAAGAAAAATAATATCATTTATTTATACAATCCTACCAACCCTAACCTCGGCAGTAATGATGTTAAAATCTTACAATAGTCCGTGGATTGTGTACAATGATTCACAATGTAGCGATTATAGTAGATGTACTCGTACTCTCGATTACATACATGTAGATAAATATAGAGGAAAACCTGGTGAAGCTGATTTAAAGAATACCAAATAGGTGTCATGTACAGAGTGTAACAAAAGGAGTATATTAAGCGAAATGCTGTGAAAATAGCCTGCTAAAGAGAACCTATCCACAAAATTGGACACTCGAAATTAAATGTTATTGACTGTTCCCTCTGTTGTAGATATGTATAGAATAATTATTAACAAACGGTGGGCTTATTAAGGAAGAGCTTGTTTTTAATATTCCAATTAATATTAAGTAATATGTATGTGCGAAAGACTTTATACTCGACATGTCTTGTAAATCCAAATGATTTACATAAAAAAAATTATGTTTCAGGTACGCTTCTTACAACTGCATCGAGTCATATACCCGTTACAAGGTAGGTTATTTTGTCATCTCTATCATTCACGCACCTTGTAATTTTAATACAGGCTTCATCATCATCATCCTTCCTACGCTGCAGGCTTCACTTTCTCTAAAAATGTATTCCCTCTACAATTTTAGTAGATGGTCATCACTCATCAATTCTCTTCACCTCCATTCACATCCTGTTTTAACATTACCACTTCTGTCAGTTGGTGACGAGTGTGAGGCTTTCATATTCCTTAACAAGCTTCATTTTCTCTACGTAGTCCCTCTATAATTTTATTCGATGGTGATCTATTCTGTTCTATTCACATATCGCCTTACCATAACCACTTCTGTCGGTTTGTGACCCTTGTGGGGCTCACCACCCAAATGTGGGACCAAAAAAACGTTTTAAATGGAATTATGGTTACAGTAAAAAATTAATGTTTGTAATTCTAAATCTATTCTTAGATGTGAATTTTACAATGATGTGAACTATATAGTGTTCACTGACTAAAATGTTGTAATGAGATACAACGAGAGGATTTAGATGTCTCACGTCCCAATTCAGATTTGTTACGAGTAGATCGCTGATAATAGGCGTCATCTGCCTTTACACTATCACAGAGTTTATAGTATTCTGTGATCTCAGGATCTCAAATTATAATGAAAGGTAATGAATAGCAGTTGATGTTAAATATTCTGGCGAAAGGAGGATGTTAGTCAACTAAACATACCAGCTTAAGTGTAGCTCTTATAAAAATACGTTATATTCTTGTTACACAAGTATTGGCTTCTCTCCCAGACCCCCGGGTATTCTAAGTCTAGGCCTAGACATAAGCTAGTCTATTTATAAAATAATCTATTTATTTATAGTACTACCCACACGTCCTACCTCACAAAGGTGAATAGGGTGACAGAGCTCCACTCAAAAGAGATCATGAACGTGGGCTTATGTTTATGTTTCATATAAACCCCTTATAAGTATTTACATAGAATGCAAAACACATTTATTTTCCTAAAATCGAGGAAAAGCACTTCGCAAAGTTATTTGGCAAATATTTATGTGCAGAGTTGTATAGTGTACCTAGAGAGCTAAATTTTAAAGTGATTAAATGTGAGATGAAAGGATAATCGTTGGGTTTGTTAGCTACTTAACTGATAAGAAAGATAGACCAGGGTCAGTCCCAAAATAGACCATGAGTAAGATGCAAATATTTTGAGACTATTGTTAAGTTTTATAAAACTTTTGCAATATTGTACGTACAAATTACTAAAGTACAGCCGAAATTACTGGGTGTAGGAAGCTGAAATTTGTCATGGAGATAATTATGTTACATAGGGGAGTGTCTGAAATTTATTCTTTCAAAGATTTACTAATATTTTCAAATTTACTCAGTCGTTGTCATGGGTGGCCCTAACGGGGAAAAAATACCCTATACCACGTAACATAACGTCATTAACATATTATAACTTTTCTCGCAATTTTTTCTGGACACATTTCCTGTCCAGAGTCTTGATATTGTCGTAAAGTGGAGGCAGATTACTTTGTGGAGACTCTACGACTCCTTATGCTGCCCGCCCGCCGCAGGCACCGCGGGGTGTTGATAGGTTTTTTCAATTGCTCTTTATTTTCGGTTTTGTCAAGTTTTAGGAAAAAATGTGCGTGTCATTGTCCTTTTTGATACTTATAACTTGAGTAGTATAAGATGGAATATTCATTTATTGTTGAAGAGAATGAAGACTAGGCTATCTGCTGCTTTCTCGGACGATAACCGACTGTTGACATGTACCTACTTTTCTAAACGCTTTTTGCGCTATGTTAAACGATCCTGCAGGTGAGAGCCAAGAGGGAGGTGGGCAGCAGAGCCTCCCGTGCTGACTACATAGTCCAAAAATCAGACTGCGGTCACCGACCCGCCTGCATAGCGTGGTGACTATGGGCAAAAATCCCCCTAGGGCAGTAGCCTTGTGGCCTGCCCTAGAGGAGGCCTACGTCCAGCAGTGGACTACAATAGGCTGAAGAAGAAGAAATAAGAAATCTGTGCAAACTGTGCCTGTAGTTAAACAACATGCAAATATAATTGATAGAGATACATACTGCATTGAATCTACACATGAAACCAAAACCTAATACATACAATAACATACTTACTACATATCTACACACGGTTACAATCCCAAAACGTGGTAGTTAGAACTGCAGGATCTCGAATGGGATCCTACGGCCACGATTAGCTTAGCGGCCCCCTTATTATCTAACTAGCAAAATCAAAGCGATAGCGAAAATTGCACAAAAATCGCTGATTATGTAAAATGAATTTCAAAGGAACTTTGACATTTCAAGGCGAATATTGTACAATTTTCGCTATCGCTTTGCTTTGGCCTTGCTATTGCAAATTAGGTAATCAGGGGGCGGGATCAGATGTAAATATTTAGTAACAATTTGCTGGCTCATCATCTGGAAAACATCTCAGAGTTCCTCGGTCGACTCGAATGTGATGATGCAGCTGATGTATTCTAGTAAAACCCCGCATCAGCACAGGTAGGTAAGTGTATGATAAATCCCATTTAACTAAAATGATGAAATGTTCCACACCGGAGCGACATTAGCATCACTTAGCTCCGAGTGCCGCGTCACGGGTTTTTAATGTCATTTAAAATTCATTTAGCGCTGAAATAACCCAGTGCCTTACTGGAGTTGAAATTAATTATATTTATTAACATTTTGTAAGTTTAAGCTGACATACGGAGCATGCCTCTTACCGGGTTAACTTACAATGCTATATAATCGTGTTTAATGTACGACTAAACAACTCAAGGGCGTACCTACTCTCAGACAACGAGCTAGCAACTTGATAAACGTAGCTATGGTATCTGTTCCTATAATTTATACTATCCTTTGACCATAGAATAATAATATTCGTCTATACTTTGACTACCCCAATTTGGAAACACAGATGTACCTATGTATAATGTACCTATGTATAATGTAGCTAGGTCTCAATGGTAACATAGTAGGTAGTCTCATTCCGAGACTTACCGCTTTTAAGAGCTGTTAATAGTAAAACCTAGTAATAACCTGAACATTATCATCTTGTCTCTTGTCTACTATGATCTTTATTTTTTCATAATATCTATAGTTAATAATGTTGTGTGGTCCATTAATGGCGATGAACATCGTTAATTGCAAGTTTTACGACATCCTGCCGTCCCACGGAGCGCCTGTTTACATAATGTTTACAATTTGTTTACACTACGCATGTTAAAGTCTATATAATTGTTAAATCTTTGCTTATATTCAGGGCTATAGTATATGTGTGCCCGGAACGCGGCAGTAGGCTCACCCCTTGCCACGTAGGCTACCTGGTGAATAGTGGATGTGCAATTTGCACACTTCTGATAAACTCTCCGAGGATTGACGTTTGTATGTATTTCAGGAACTAGCTAGATCTTTTACTCTGTTCAATTAAAATAATAAAAGAATTATATCCTTCCTTTAATATTAAACCGCAGCTAACACTATTAGACTGACAGTTACTTTCACATTTACATGTACCTTAACCTGTGAATAATCTGTTAGTGCCAATACGCGACGAACAAGTTACTTTTAATAACCATAAAAAGGAAAATCCTGCAAACCTGACACAATCAAAATTGCTTTCATCATTCAATCATTATCAACATTTAGTATTGACTCCACAACTAGCTTACCTACCTGCCTGTAGATTATTTAAGCAGATTGTAATACTGCAGCCGAGTGCAGCTACACGTCGCAACTAGTGTGGGCGGCCGAGGCTAAACAAGTGCAGCATAGAGCAAGCAATGCAGATTGGTGTCTCGATGTTTATGTAATTTACATACATAGATATAGTCACGCCTAAGAGGTTGGACAAATTACACACTCACTTTTCACCAGTCAGCCTATTTAAGCCCCAGATTAAGTGCTGATGCGAGACTTCATGCATCAGCTGCATATACTCGTATTTCACAGTCGCTTATCGGATCGCGTGCAGACCATTTCATTCAGAGGGACGTTACACTTATAAATCTTTATCGAGTAGCAATAAAGGGTGCAAGTGACAGCCAGACAAATACTGAAATGCTGAATAAGTGACATTATGTTGAGTTAGACGTCAGTGTTCATGCAAATTTCCGAATTTTGTGCCGAAAATGCTGTGTGATATTCGCTTCAGAAACGTCTGAAGTCAACATACCAATATTTGCCTCGCTGGCACGTACACACTCTATGTAATATTTGCATAGAGTAATTTTGAATAACCAGACTCTAAGATTGAATATTTTAGGTAGCTATAAGTAATTCTTTCGAGCGTCTAATCTGCATAATGTATTCATTGCTGCGCGGGCGCCGGTCGTGGGCGCTGCTGTAGATTGAACATAAAATACCTAAGTACACTAAAGTAACACGACCAGTGTCATTTACTACCTGTTTAAGTAAACTAAGAGATTAGAAAGTCACTTTAAGGTGTTTTTTTTTTATAGTTTCGGTATTAAAATGATGAATGTAATCATGAATGTCAATATTAATGATCTTACGAGATAATTATTATCCAACTAACTGTCTCAATATCTGAGACCAACCAATCATATAAGAGGCATTTATATTATTTCGGGAGAGTGTGGAGCAGTAACACAAAAAAGATTTCCCAAAATCCCCAAGAGAACGGGGAAATCGGAAATTCTGACGTTGCGTGGACAGAGTTGAGGGCTGATCCTACCAACTAGTAAAACTACCTACAATATATTCCAAATTACCTCTAGCAAGCAACATATGTTCGTCGAGCGTGGAGCTAGGTATCAAAGGCGCATCGACCCAGATGTTTGAGTAATTACTGAGAGCTTTAGAGACAATTTACATACTATTATGTAAATCTAGACTACTTCTACAAGATCCGTAACTGCATTCACTGTACGTACGTACATAGTATACCTATATTATCTACATAGCAATTTTCTTTACGTCGTAAACCTAGTCAAAGTATTTAGAAAACTAACAGCCAATTTTAGTGACAGATCTCGAGAGATTTTTGCATATTTCAGATTAAATGTTCCATTGTTTTTATACAACAATTCGTAACATTTTGTATGATCTCTAATATTAAAATTAACCGTAATAAAAATATTTTAAGATGTTTCAAATAAGTATTATGTGAATTACACTATATAATTTAGGGCCCATTTTTTTCAAACCTATCAGAGAAATAAAGTTGATGCTGTCTTTCTTTAAAACTAGATCATAATAGAGACAGCAATAACTTTATTCGTCAGATAGGTTATCTGAGGTTTGGAAAAATCGCCCCTTAATAAAATAAAGTTTGTGAAAACTGTAGATTCAATAAATAGTTTTACACAGTAGATTCTTTAAAACTAATTACAGTAGCTTCGTATGGTTTTGAAATGTTGAAACTCGCAGTTACCAAATAGAAATTGCTTCTTGAACTGAATTTGAAAATATCGCTATACTAGTGAGTCTGCTCACACGCTCTTTTCTTATTCTTTATTGCAAAAAAATATATATATCAGGATAAAAAAAGAGATGCATGTACAATGATCTCTACAAGATATCTCTTGCTTAAAGTGCCAAGCAAATAAAGTGAAATTGTTGTGTGGTTTTACTATTATTTGACATACTCACATTAGGTAAGTACTTATAACAGTATGTGAGATTAATGTAAACAGCCCATTGTTCTGTACATAATCCAGGCATTCAGGTCGTAGGCGCAGGCGCACCCAGCCGGGACAATCAATATAACCGAGTCGGGTAGGCCCTTTGGCTGTTTGTATGTAAATTGATATTTTAACATAGGACCTACTGTCCTAAGACTTATAGGACATATCGTGGATAAATAACTTTGTATTACTTATATCATCAGCTCTAGATTTTCTATGTTATGCTATACCCCGTAAGGGATAAAGGCGTGATTACATGTATGTCTTTTATTCCAAAACGTACGTTCGATAACTATATTTTTAGGATTTTCAAATCACCGCCGCAATGTAAATCAAACAAATCGATTTATCCATGGCGTACAATGACAGCTGTCAGTGTATACGCTGTAGTGCTGCAGGCGTCAAACATTTTTGTGTCGATTTTACTTCGATATACATTACTGCTTGTACATAGTTTTATAATTAATTTTCTAATAGTTCAAGGCAGCTGTAATCCTGAAACATCTTTATCAGAATTATCATTTACATCTGCACAAGTAGCATGACCTGCGGAATGCGATATGATAAACCGATTTATTGACATTTTGCCTGTCAAAATACGATAAATATAGCCGCCATGTTGATTTTGTATAGAGACGATACGATATCCGCGATGCGTGGTCATGCTAGGGGGGCTGGTCCCGCTATGCTAAACGTGGCTTTAGTATCTCTTTAATGATCCAGCAGTTCTGGCTATTTCATTTATGGAACATACTATGTACATTGTATGTTTTCAAAAGTGCGTCTATATCTTAGTCTATTAGTAGTTACTGTATATCAAGCTTCCAAAATAGGGTGAGCAATACAGTTGATGGTTCATAGTCGGACCCACCATAATGTTTGACTTAGCTAACGCCCCGTCATCTCCACTTAATTCGTGGGCCGTTGTCAATATTGGCAATGACTTGCGAGTGCAGGCTGACAGGGGGTGCGGGGTGCGGCGCGGGGGGGAGGGGGAGTGACAAAGTGCTGCCAATTGTCAGTTATCAGGTTTCAATTGCAACGCACTGCCGCGCTTTAAGTAGGGCTGGCAAGCTTGAAATAAACAGGGAAAGTTACAAACACGGTAGCAAAGTTACATTGCTTTGTTCTAATGAAATCCCGCATCAGCATAGGAACCAAAAACAAACAAGCTCTTTTTGGTTCCTATGCTGATGCGAGGCTTCATTAGAATACATCAGCTGCATCTACTTACATGCATGTCGAAGAATTGACTAAGAAATTCTGAACCACTGCGCTGAACGTTCTCTCAGGCTATGCGCTAGCAACTTATTTCTGATTCTTTAGGTCCCCGCTATGATAAACATGGCTTTCTCATGTATGGTTTTTTTAATAGTGTGGTTTCACACGTGTGGCCACGAGGCCATAGAATCGTAATGTAGGTTAAAAAAAATGTTTTTTTGACATAGTGTGGGCACACATAGTATAAGAAGTATGTATGTAGTAACTCATGTCCTGATTACATATTTATATTTTGTAACATAATCAGGAAGGATGGAGATATACTTAATAAATCAAATATATCAGGGTGTAGGCAACCCTAAAGAGTAACATGAACTCCGTCAGTCGGCGCCGGCGCTGCTAATGTCAAGCGACGGCTTGCTCAGCTGATGCTAATGTTGGTGAAATGTAAACATTATTATTACTTTACTAGATTTTTCTACGATTTTGCCCATGTGATCTATACAAACGAAAACAAAAGACTTATACAGGGTGTAACAAAAGGAGTATGTTAAGCGAAAAGCTATGTAAATAGCTCACTAAAAGGAACTTATCCACAAAATTTCACACTCGAAATCACATGTTTATTTTTCCGGATAGTATGGAGAATTCCTAAACAACTCAGGAATGTTCATACAACCTTGAAAAACAATCATATGATTTCGAGTCTCAAATTTTGGAAATAGGTTCTCTATAGTGGGCTATTTGCATAGCTTTTCGCTTAACATACCCTTTCTGTAAAACCCTGTAAAAAAAATCTCTAGGTCTAAGGTCTAATTCTGACCGTCAAACGTAATTTTAAACTTAGCCATGTCTGTCCCTCTCCATTCTTAATTTAAATATCTGTGACAGAAAAGAACTGCAGGATCGCGTTTGAAATCCTTCACCCACGTTTGGCATAGCGGAATAAAATAACGTAAAATTATCTAAATTAATATAAGTTGCTTTTGCTACATCGATTAAAGTCAATGAGCGATGTAACAAGTCGACTGCTATCTCAATTGGGGCAACATAAACATTTGCTAAAACAATGTCGTACTGTCTGTTTGTACGATCACTACATGAACATGACGTGAAAATTCTGTTTAAGAACAATCATCATCATCATCAGCCTATTGCAGTTCACTGCTGGACGTAGGCCTCCCCCGGGACACACCACAAGACTGCCATGGGGAGTATTTGCCCATAGTCACCACGCTGGGCAGGCGGGTTGGTGACCGCAGTTTGTTTAAGAACAATAGTAGAACTTTATTCTGAATGACTGGTTAAAACATAGAGCATATTGAAAGTTCTTATTCTTTATACACCATTTGTACACCAGCGGCCGGCTGCAAATTCGTCCACATGAACATTATATCCTATGTGTTCTTCTGATATATTTATGTATGTATAAACTACTGGGAGAGTGTCATCAATATCCGTTTAGTAGTTTTTGCGTGAAAGAATAACAAACATACATACACACGGAGAGACTTTAGAATTTATAATATTAAGTGTAGTCAATACACTATTTCTTCTATGCTGCTCTGGGAGTGAAAAAAAACGTGTAATACTCGTACTACAGCTGCTTCTCTTCCCGGGCATACTGTACAAGTCAGTAGAGGGACAAGAGGGTCTTGGTGTTTTGTAGGCGATGGGCTGACCACCTGTCACTACTAACCGAACTTTTACATCTCAACTATACCCTCAAAATTGGTCAGAAGTGGCACCATGTGGTTCTATCGGCCCTTATAGCTCTGCCTACCCCGTAAGGGATAGAGGCGTAATTATATGTATGTAAGTATGTATATACAAGTACCTTCAGCACTACCCAATATAAATGCAAGCTTTTATTTATTTACGAAAGCATGTTTTGATTTGAATCCAATACGTTACAAGAAGAACTTATGGAAGTATGAAAACAACATTAAACCTTAAGTATATTATAGGTACTTATGTATAGTACTAGGTAAAAAGTTTTGCGATTCCACAGAATGGGTAACAAAGTTGTAAGTTTTAATAGTTGTTGGGTACCTTGAAATAGAAGTATTCTACCTACCTGGTTTTGTTGACTTAGAACACGTTAATAACGTTAATCAAATTATAACGATAAATTTATTACAACTTATTAATGTTTTATAGCCATTAAGATAAAATCTACATAATTTCTGAGAAATCTTGACAGTGACCTTTGTTATCGCAAACTAATAACAACTTCTTAGTATTTTTTATCATTTACTAGATTATGCATGCGACTTTGTCCGCGAAGACTACAATATGTCCTTCTCCGTCAAATAGTCCAAAAAAAACTATATGTAAATATGCTAAATTTCTGGATGCTGTGCTTGAGTAAAGAGAGCGTGAAGAGATAATAAACAAACCTCCTTTCACATTTGTACTTAATATTAGTTAGGTAGGATTAGGTTATATTTACTTATAGCTTGCGTAGGTGCAACAAATGAATTTCTTTTAACTAGTTCCATGAAAAAATTGTATTTCCGGTATGTATAAATTATAAACAGGGTAGGTACCCTGTTATATTTACAAGATATTACGTAATTTTGAGAGTCATACAAGCATAAAATTCATATTAAATAAATTATTGTAATTATCCGTGATATCCATTCATGACATTGTTCTGGTATAAACTAAGAATATATTTAACAATGAAAGAAAGAAAGAAAACAATGTCATTCGGGCTGTATTTTCCTTTCAGTTGAGACAGAAATTATACCTTTTCTCTTACTCAGTCCCCAGTCATTTGTTTTTACCTTATCGTATAATATCATCGTATAGTTCCCAGCAGTGCAAGTGTTGACACACAGAGTAGTCGCCGAGTCGTCGCACATGTCTGTGTAATGTGAGTTGATGTACTGACAGATTTATGTGCTCTGTGAATGAAACTTCCACCATGTGGAGAACAAGTGATTCACACATTCTCAAGCGTGGACTCACAAGCCTGTCCCTAATATTATACGTGGAGTAGAGATGGAATAACTTTATAGATTTCTAAAAGCACAAATTTTATTTAAATTTTTAATGTCATATCATTTCAATTAAAAAGATTAAGGATCCTCGGTCTGAAATAAACGATTTTTTAAATATATTTTTTTGTTTATTTACTCTGATGTACCTATATGGGCCCACCACTCATTCCCGGCACTATAACTCCTGTAAGCCAGGATCAACAGAGGCGACCAGAAAAATGCAAATATTACCAAATCATAGAAAATCCCAGTGACAACTAACAAACCACCATAAATAATAGGTATAAATTGTAAATCATTCATCTGAGGTATAAATACAGAATGTGATGTATGAAGACAGGTAACTGACAGACACAATATTCTCTATTGAGGGATCGCCCGCCACCGGGCCCTATACCCTCCGCTGACCCTCGGATCTGCCTACTCATGATCACGAACACAAAACACTACAGTCGCAACGAGAAGCCAGATCCAAGCACCTAGCATGCAACCATAAATACATAGCTGCTAATCCGAAAACCAATTAAAATTTTAATCGACATATGTTTCGCCAACACCCGTATAACATATGTGTATAATATATGGGTATAGGGCCCGGTGACGGGCGATCCCTCAATAGAGATTTGAACTTCCGAATAGTGACACCTGATACAATTCAAAAGACACATATTTACAGGTAGACGAATACTTTTACTCTGAGGTATAAAGTGATATTACGTATGGTAAAGTCTGAGTTTAAGTTCGGAGTAAGGTGATGGATTTTTATTAGCAAATCAGCAAATTCGCTACCTAAATACAGTGGTCGTTTTTTGTGTAACCCTCTATAGGGCACATTAAACCTCCCGAAGTGATTTAATGACCTATGTATTTATCTAAAGGTGAGTCATAAAAGTAAAGATAACCCTGATCGTAAGCTAAAATAATACAATAATTATTCTTCATTTAATTACCCTACCTACACCTATCATAATAACAAAATGATATGATTTCTTGCATCATTCGCTAACGAGGTGATTTGTCCAGTTTTTGCGGGTATCGTGTCCGTTCTGATTGTTTTTCTAAGAACTAAAGTACAGATTAATGCTAGCAGCTCTACAAATGGTAAGACAAGGCGAGATATCGAGGATTTTGAATCATAAAGTATTTTTTACTGGTTTTTAGGGTTCCGTACCTCAAAAGGAAAAAACGGAACCCTTATAGGATCACTTTGTTGTCCGTCTGTCCGTCCGTCCGTCCGTCTGTCAAGACCCTTTTTCTCAGGAACGCGTGGAGGTATGAAGCTGAAATTTATATCAATTACTCAGGTCTACTGTCCCTTGAAGCTGTGAAAAAATCAAACTTCTAAGCCAACGCAATCAAAAGATACAGCCGTTTATGCCGCAAATTTTCGACACTTGCAAGGGAATCAAAACCTACAGGATGCTTCCCGTGAACTCAGAATCTTGAAATTTGGTACGAAGCAACGTCTTATAGCATAGATAAAGGAAAAATTACGAAAACCATAAATTTTTAGTTACATCACATAATATATTTTTTTTAAATAATTTTAAACTAACTACCCATTTCCTCATAAACGCGTAGAGGTATTAAATTGAAATTCAAACCAAATACTCAGGTCTATAATACCTTTAAGCTGTAGCAAAATCAAACTTCTATGTCAACGCAATCAAAAGAAACAGCAATTTAAGCTGCATATTTTGAAACTCGCAAGTACTCGCAAGGGAATCAAAACCTAAAGGGTACTTCCAGTCGACCTAGAATCTTGAAATTTGGCATGAAGCAACGTTTTATAGCACACATAAAGGAAAAATTCCGAAAACCTTAAATTTTTAGTTACATTACAAAATATATATTTTTAGGGTTCCGTACCTCAAAAGGAAAAAACGGAACCCTTATAGGATCACTTTGTTGTCCGTCTGTCCGTCCGTCCGTCTGTCAAGACCCTTTTTCTCAGGAACGCGTGGAGGTATGAAGCTGAAATTTATATCAATTACTCAGGTCTACTGTCCCTTGAAGCTGTGAAAAAATCAAACTTCTAAGCCAACGCAATCAAAAGATACAGCCGTTTATGCCGCAAATTTTCGACACTTGCAAGGGAATCAAAACCTACAGGGTGCTTCCCGTGAACTCAGAATCTTGAAATTTGGTACGAAGCAACGTCTTATAGCATAGATAAAGGAAAAATTACGAAAACCATAAATTTTTAGTTACATCACATAATATATATTTTTTTAATAATTTTAAACTTACTACCCATTTCCTCATAAACGCGTAGAGGTATTAAATTGAAATTCATACCAAATACTCAGGTCTATAATACCTTTAAGCTGTAGCAAAATCAAACTTCTATGTCAACGCAATCAAAAGAAACAGCAATTTAAGCTGCATATTTTGAAACTCGCAAGTACTCGCAAGGGAATCAAAACCTAAAGGGTACTTCCAGTCGACCTAGAATCTTGAAATTTGGCATGAAGCAACGTTTTATAGCACACATAAAGGAAAAATTCCGAAAACCTTAAATTTTTAGTTACATTACAAAATATATATTTTTTAATAAATATAAACTTATTACTTTTTTCCTCATGAACGCGTAGAGCTATCAAGTTGAAATTCATATCAAATACTTAGATCTAATTGCCTTTAACCAGGTTTGTACGGAACCCTCGGTGCGCGAGTCCGACTCGCACTTGGCCGGTTTTTTAAATAAATATAAACTTATTACTTTTTTCCTCATGAACGCGTAGAGCTATCAAGTTGAAATTCATATCAAATACTTAGATCTAATTGCCTTTAACCCGTGAAAAAAAAAAATTATAAGTCAACGCAAAAACGCAAAACGCAAAAGTACAACCATTGATACATGTTTCCGTTAATAAACAGTAGCACTACACGAAGTTGTACAACTATTGATAACGTTTTTTCGAACTTCAATGTTCAATGTGGTACTATTCATACCTTTTTCAGTCACCATTTACAGGTCTGGTTCAAATTTAATACTTAATTAATATTTTTGAACCAGATTTCTAAATAGTGACTAAAAAACTTAGTAAATAAATAACTTTAATAAAAGAACTTTCGCAAGTCTGCTGCAAGGCTAGTATAAGTGTTTCAGTTATATTATAGATAAATGATATGTGTTAATATAAAATAAAGGATTACTTAAACGATAAAGAGATCTTTGTCTTAAATTTATGCTCCTCCATCTTTCCCCATTGTAATGTTATGAATTTCATTTTGCAATAAAAATACCATAGTTATGACTCGATTGTCGTAATGAACGAACTTTGTAAACCTTGCAGGTTTGTACGGAACCCTCGGTGCGCGAGTCCGACTCGCACTTGGCCGGTTTTTCTTAGTAATATTGTTTTATAGATAGTATCTTGATCTAGGTATCTATACATATAAAATTCTTGGACCTGAACCGCTGATCGACCTAGGCTGAAACTTGGAGGCTGTGCTCTTTGAGAATATTCAGATTTTAGAAAAGATGTATCCAGATGCAGTTCTATGAGAGTAAGGTTACAAGCGGTAATCTAAACGTTAGTTGAGTTAATTGTCTTAATTATCTAAAAAATTCTAAATCAAAATGAAACCTTTCTCAAAAATGTGTTTACCAAATTTGCAAGACTTATAAAATCACCGTGGTTAATTCACTTTTCTCATAAATCATGTTGTTGTTTATTACCTACATGGTCCCTACACTTTTATTGCTCACATTTTCTTATGCGATAGACAATGCAATCAGAACTATAATGAAGCCTGCCGGCTCCACGCGTCCTGCGCCCGCGCAGGGTCGTTAAATGTTTGACAGGCTGACAGCTTTATAATGTTGACCTTTAAATTCAATATGAAATTCGCGACCAATTCATTTATTTAAAAGTAGTGGACGCCCGCGACTCCATCCGCGTGGATTGCAGAAAAAACAAAATGTCGAAATTATCCGGAATGAAAACATTTTCCCGGGATAAAAGGTGACAATATATTCCTGAAAACTGCATCGAAATCGGTTCAGCCGTTTCTGAGATTAGCTTGCACAAACATCTATCCTTTACAATTTTATTATATGTATATAGATAGATAGATTGTAGATTTAACACTAAAGTTTTTCCATGCGTAAACAAATACGAGTAATACGAATGAATGTCTCTTTATTTATTTACTGAACTAAAAATCTGATTTCTGGAGGATGTACTTCCAATGATGATTTACCATTCCGATCATACGAACCTTTACATTGCCAAGGACATTTACTAGTATATAGGTATAGGTATATAGGTATATATTTATAATTAGAAACGAGCATGTAAAGTAGAAGGAGGTATGTCATGTTACGGCTATAATGTACCTATAGTTTGTATGGCTAAAATAAGTACTTGCAATATCAAATCCACAGCAGAATAAACTGACTGAGTTTATTACACGATACTCTATTCCAAGAAGAAGAACAATAAAATGATACCAGTAGATATACTTGCATATTTCTCGTCCAATAATATTAATACTGAACTATTAATAACTGCAATTGTACATTCTTATCTCGAAGTGAGTGTGTATGGAGTCATACAAAAACACTTTATTACTGAAAAGGAAGCCTATCAAGAATGTAACCGGAGTCGTGAGTACCTAGTACAGGCTCTATATAAAAAAACTCAAAGAAAAGTAGTGCCGGTTACTAGGATTGGTTCTGTACTAAACTATACCATTTTGTTACCCGACTGCGCCAAAAGGAGAGTTACGTTTTTAGAGTATGTATATTTCTTTGAGCTTGATAGGTATCATTAGATTTCGTCTTACAGCCAATTTCGATAACCATTCTCGAGAGATTTTTTGCATATTTCAAATCTAATGTTCCATTGTTTTCATACAAAATTAAATTTCAATATGGAATAAAAAAAATCCGAGATTCTTTATGATCTCTAGTATTGAAATTGGCTTTTAGTCGTGAAAGTGGCAATTTTACGCAGTCGGGTTTTTTTCTAGAATCTAACTAAATCTTAGCCACATTATTACCTTATCTTGACTATGTTTAATTATGTATATCATAGCAGACTAGTCTACAAAAAGTTGCGATGAAAAGTGTGCGGAACCCCATAAAGGCGCGTTAAACTGGTGTCGCCGTGTTCTTGAACACATTCTGCGTGTACCGAGACCATTATTACAGTTTTTATCGACCAAGATCTTGCGACGCACTATTATACAGGATCGAGCTAGTAAAAAATAAATAATTGCTTTATTAAAAGATCGCATTACATACTTCTTCGTATAACTAATTATTGAATATTACTATCGAAAAAAGGTGTTAATTGTGACAAATAACATTTACTAGTCAGTGATACGAATAATGGAAATATGCAGCATTTTATCGATCTTCGTTTGCGTTCCCGTTTTCCCATTCCCGCAGGAATTTCGAGAAATCCTTTCTTATCGGATGCCTGCGTGATACAAAGAATAGGGTGTGCTCTTCATTCCAAGTTTCAGATCTATAAAAACAGCGGTACAGATTATGCATTATGCTTTATTCAGTCGTTTAGAATTAAGGATTTTATATATCTATTATTATATGTATAGTTTTAAGGGAATACTCTAGTCCCCTTGGAACGGTTTATCCCTAAGTACTTATATACCATAGAGGAATCCTCTATGGTATAAACAGACACATCTTAAAACCTTTTTTCAAAAAGCGCCTCTCCAGAGAAATCACTTAAATTAAAAGGCAAGCCGAACTCTCCCGCAAAAGGCTTGTTCCTGCTTGTTCGACATTTCTCTCACGTCCTAGAGAGCCGAATAAACATGATACACCGCAATATGAATATTTTTCGGGCAAACGTTTCAATAAAGCCAGTGTAAGAGGTACATTTTCATATGAATTGCTGTTATCACGAAAGTGTCTTGAATAGAAAAGTCATGTGTTTTGTGATAGCGCGTTATAAGCGAATTGGTATTTTAAGATTTTGCTCATTCTACTGTATTTTTATTATTCTTCTGGGTATTTTATGTGATACGAGCCGAGATATCGAACGTTTCTGCCATAATGTGTACGTAAGCATCTGAGTAAACGTCGCAATTGTCGTGTGTTTTATTTATTTCACACACAAAATATTCTACTATTTCTTCCATCCTATTGGTCGCGTGTTATAACGTTATTTGTTCCAGATAAGCCATATTAAAAAATAAAGTGAAATGTGCTAATTATAAGAAAATTTTACTATCACACTAGAAAATAAAATACATGTTTACAATATTTTAAAAAATCGTCAATAAAGTGCTGCTTTTCTATATTTTTTGGTTTGGTAGCAACTGTACCTAAGTTATAGGTAGGCACCTATAATGACGAATCTGGAGTATGTCAAAAATGGAATGCGACAGATTTGGAACAGATCTACCACGATTTCTCCTTGATATTTGAGCTGAGATATTCATAGCTTACCTGCCCCGTCCAGACTTCACCTGGCCTTGCTCGTAAATCCATTGCGATGGAATTTCCCTGTCCGCGAGATTTATAGATGCCCGATATTACTGAATACCTGCAGTCTAGAGTCTAGACTACTCTGCTTGCATTTATCCTATCTAATGGCAAAGAGGATTTTAATCAAATCTCTTATTTCTTGCAACGTTGACGGTTATAACAAAGACAATTTTGGATCAAGAAAAAAATTGTAAATACATAACCTCACGCTTAGGTTCAATAGGGATAGACAGAGACTACAGATGCTAAATAGAGATACCACGTTCAAAAGATACATATTTCGCCAGTCGCTCGTTGGTTTCGGGTGCTCTTAACTACCCCTTTCTTTAAGAAAAATTGTGGTTCTTTGAAATCTAAGCGAGGAGAAAAAAATAGCACTTTTGCTATGATTTTAGCCATCCACTGTTGCTCATCATTAACATTTGGTCGTATATATTTGGTCTATTCGTAAATGCTCTCTTGAAAGAGTTCTGCGGTCTACAGGTGACCTAATGATTATTGCCCTATACTATTTCGTCCATGTAATTGCCCTCAACAAGATACTAAAATGTGTTTAAACACGCACTAAGCACACCAAACTGACATACATAAACGCTTACTTATAATACTAATCTAATCGGTTGAGCAAAAACTTATCGTAAATCAGGGTACAAGTTTATTTCGATCCGGATGTAAAAAAAGGGAAAAAGGGCACAAAATGTCAAACAAACGATTCTAAGTCAACAGTCCCTTCGATAATCTGAAAATAGAATTTACAAAAAAATATGGACAAGTTTGAAACTGAATGTACGTTCGGGTTCTGTATGTTAAGTTTATTGTTTTAAAAAAAATTTAAGTGATGTTTGGCTATTGCAATATGTGTTAGCCTTTCTATCTGCGCAAGAAATGGTAGTTAGTTAGATAGTAATCATCGTTAGCAGCTTTTAATTAGTTTTTAATTTAAATCTATTGTTTACTTTCTAGAAATATATTATGTACATTAAATGTATTCTTTCATTAGTTTTTTTATTTATTTATTATTATAAATACAGTGCAAAACTTATTTCTAAATTGAAACACCCGTGGCATCATCAGGATTAGTTTTCCATGTTAGTTCTATCTACCGAACCAACTAACTAACAACTCACAACAAGTGACGGGTGTTGGCGAAACATATGTCGATTAAAAAATTTTAATTGGTTTTCGGATTAGCAGCTATGTATTTATGGTTGCATGCTAGGTGCTTGGATCTGGCTTCTCGTTGCGACTGTAGTGTCTTGTGTTCGTGATCATGAGTAGGCAGATCCGAGGGTCAGAGGAGGGTATAGGGCCCGGTGGCGGGCGATCCCTCAATAGAGATTTGAACTTCTAATAGTGACGCCTGATACAATTCAATATCCCACAAAACTGTTAAAACAGTTTGTCTGCGGGATCAAGGGTACCTCATATTATTGTTAAACATTGGAAGAAAGTACCTTCCTATTTTCTAATCATATTTCTAGTTTAGTGTAGACAGTAAATATTCCTTTACCTTATTTTTTAACTTATTTATATTTGTTTCCTGCCGTATGCCATCACGCAATGTGTTTAAAAGGTATGGTAACCGTTTTGCTAACGTTCTAACTCCGTAGTAATTCACTATGGGTGCGCCCACCACCGGGCCCTACACCCTCCACTGACCCTCGGATCTGATAACTCATAATTGCGACAACAGGCACTTGCACTAACTACAATCGCCATGAGAAACCAGACCCGAGCACCTAGCATGCAAGACGATACATTGCACCATTCCGAAATCAAAAACTAGATAAATAATCTACATATGTTTCGCCAACAACCGTGGCATCCTCAGGATTATAGAAATTAATAAATTAGTAAACCACTAATTATTATAAACCTCTAAAACCCAACACATTACTTACACCGTAGTAATTCTTGACTCGGGGTACTTCACATTTGCCCGATGACACAGACCTGGTACTATGGCTATGTGCTAATAGCTTTAGTGAATGCTCTTGACTGTTGTGATTGTTTATAGCAAGTAGGTATTTATGCTTTAGCCTGATTGGTAAAATGTTACAAATTTTAAGTTTCGCGAAAATTATGCCATGACAAAGTTAAAGAATTCAGGAATGTATAGGTACTTTAACTATCTTTTACTCAATATTTATTTATTTATTCAAATATATGTTTATAACATAACAGTATCACCATATCGTTACAAACATTAATAACATAATACCTATACTATGTAGGATTTTCGCAAAGGTAATAAATATTATCTGTCTCGCAAAAAATAAAAACGCTCACGCTGATCCGTTCATTTTTGCCTCTAGGTACGCAGGATAGGATAGGCCCATGAAGAAGGTATAAAAGATTTATTTCTTCTCCATGGATAGGACCATTGTGCCATAGCCACAGTTATAAATTGAAGAAGCTCTAAGCATTTCATAACATTACCAACGGATCTCCAAAACCAATGCTTTGACAAGCAAGTTACAAAAACTACAAAATGACAGATAACATTTGATAAAGCTCAGGGGTGTTCGTGACTCAATGTGGTTATGGGACGCACGGCCTTGCCATGGCCACACTACTAGGATCTACTAATAAATATGGCAGTGTAGACGCCTAGATGTAGCCACGATTTATGTCCAGTGATGTATACCAGTCTTTTACATCTGACCCCACTAATTTAAACGTGGCTGTGGGATTTTTTTTATGACCCCGCAGTTCTAGCTACCCCATTGCGGGACACACAGACGTGTGTTGTGCAGTGTGTGTTACCATAAAATATACGGGGAAAATTTCTTTGCCGTTACAAGTCCTCTGGCATGTCCGGAATCAGGCACATACTCATAACCCTACACTCAAGGTCCTCTATACTCGGAATCAGCCTCGTAAGTTATCGTTCATTTTTAGAAACCATAACCCGTCTTTGCGCGGCGATATCTAGTCACATGTCTTATCATGCATGGGTAGACCATTCTAGTCAGAAGAGAGCCCTACATCTACCAAACACTGAATCAGACATTTTGGCGATAGTTTCCAAAAGTGTAGCTATCTGTTGTGATGGGATGGACAGACCCATATTTTAGTGCTTTTGTTTGTATCAGGAACATGAAACATACAAAAAGCCTTAGGTACTTTCGCATTTTAAAAAGTTTGGCTATGTAAATACAACAAAGTTAATTTAAAACTTGAGCCGATAGCGGCGAGATCAATAGTGACAGACAGACGGATTGATGAGTTTTGTAAGTACCCGCGTTTTTGTTCCCTTTTCTGATATGTAAATCGGCATTAGTTTTATTCATATTTCATGTCTGCATTGTTTTTGTAGATGTTATTCTTTGTATTCCTTCGTCTAGACGTCACGACATATACAAAAAAGTACAAAAAAGTAATTGTTCTTAGAATAATGCTGTACATTTAAAATCATTTATGTACATATATGCTATTTATACACGGTGGAACAAAAGGGTTAAGCTAAATGCTTCAAAAATGCACTACCTACCTACTAAAGTTTGAGAATCGAAATAACATGTTTATATTTTTAATTTGTACGTTATTTAGGTATTTTCTATACTTTTTAGAAAAATAAACAAGTGATTAGTAGTTCTCTACAGTGGGCTATATTTGTAGCATTTCCCTTAACATACGCCTTGTGCTACATCCTGTATTTTAAATAAAAATATATTCTGTAAAAAACTTCTCATATATGTTACAGTGCCTTCAAAACCTCTCCTGCCTTGCCTGCGTTTTACATGAAAAGCACACTTTAATCTGCGGTGCAGTTATTGGAAAGTATCTTACTTTCAAATGTTGTACTTACAGCATATTTTTTATTCTACTGTTACATATACAGTACAGATATACTGTGGTACTAACTGGTACCCATTAGGGTTAGGTTTTCTACAACGTGTACTATTATTATAACTATTTTATGTATTTTCAATATATAATAGCATTTTTGTAAATAATGTAGGACTATGTAAATAACCACGTTACATATTTCGAAAAATTCATTATTAAATATAACTGGCATAAACACACACTTTACCAACAGCACATACACACAGTTGTGTTTGTGTACCATCTGCTAACGAACTGTCAAAAATCCTTTATTCTTTCATCCCCTTATTACCAAATCGAACGTGTCAAATGTTATGACAGTTTTGAGAGATGTCACAATGAATATGGTCACAAAGGGGATTGTCCCTCGATTGTCACTAAAATACAATGGAATGTTTTACCTCTGAGTACACGGTTGAGTTCAAGGAACATAGTAGGTCGCCATTTTATATGTGGGATTGAGAGAAATAGGGAAATATTTAGAGAATATAAAATCCCAACTACGAAAGTTAGTTTCCTTGTTTTTTATCTCTCCACGCCCAAACTACTGAACCGATTTAAATTAAATTTGCTACACAGGTAGGTACTCTAAGAGTCTGAGAAAGGACACAGGCAACTCAGATAAATATTTTTTTTCTAAAAAAATATGATTTCTATTTATGCATCAATAGCTACATACATACATATAATCACCCCTTTATCTCTTATGGGGTAGGCAGAGCACCAAGGGCCGATAGAACCACATGGTGCCACTTCTGACCAATTTAGATGGTATAGTTGAGATGTACAAGTTCGGTTAGTAGTGACAGGTGGTCAGCCCATCGCCTACAAAACACCAATATATAGGATGTAACAGAAAGGGTATGTTAAGCGAAAAGCTATATAAATAGCCCACTATAGAGAACCTATTTCCAAAATTTGAGACTCGTAATCACACTTTTATTTTTCAAGATTGTATGAAAATTCCTGAGATATTTAAAAATTCTCCATACTATCGGGAAAAATAAACATGTGATTTCGGGTCTCAAATTTTGTGGATAGGTTCTCTAGAGTGAGCTATTTACATAGCTTTTCGCTTAACATACCCTTTTTGTTACACCCTGTATAGCTACATATTAATATTAATTATTTCACGTGTAGATATATACTCTATTTTTGTGATAATATCAGATCAGTATAAAGCAGAGCTAAACTTACATGTCATGTCATGTCATCATACTTGTACGTATGTATGTTGTAGGTAATGTATAATATGAAGGATGAAGACGTTCTGCTATCCTTACACAAGACATGCGCAGGCGCAGCCCCCACGTCCTGAGATGTTAATCTTACTAGGCCCGTATTTGGTTTTTGTGGACAGAATTAAATCTACACTCGATTCTTATTAACAAACACCATTGGTTTAGTGGTTATGATTGCTCAGCTTTAAAAACTGAAAAGTAACGTGTTCGAATCCGGGCAATTTTATTTAATTTTACTTATATCCCAATCCCAAACTAGACCATCACAACTAATATTATAATTACGAAAGTAAGCTCATTTGTTTGTTTACTACGTCTTAGTAGGTACTTTATTTAGTCAACATTTCTTTATATTTATCGTTAATGACTTAAGTATTTTTCTATAATGTCCTGAACGATAGTAAAGTAACTAACACAAATATCTAATATGTACATACAATTTGGTGTTAAAGTTATAATTATAACCATATCATTGATTTTTTAACAATTTAAACCACATTGAAACTAACTGGTACTGTCAACGTACAATTAACTTTTATTACTCGCACCTTAATAACGTAAAGGCGTGACCAGATTAAGGGTACTGTCATATCTACAGCGATAAGCTATATCCGTTCCTAGTTGTTGTTGGATATAAATCTAATTCCATTTGTCATTCTTATTATTTATTGTACTTACACAAAAAAATAAAATTACGAGGATAAAAAGAGATGCATGTACAATGGCAAGATTATCTCTACGAGAGATTCTCTTACAAGTAATACCTATATATAGGTATACATTTAGTCACGCTCGTTATCCCCTAAAAAGGTTGTGCAGAAGTGTGCAAATTACCATCTTTTCACCAGTTAGCCTATTAAGGCAAATAATATCTTGACTTAATATTGTTAGCTGTAAAACTGTCATGAATAATTTTGATGTTCCTAATGTTTCGTACAATAACCGAAGACTAAAACTAGGTTTTATACGTTTGAAAGAAATTCTTATCGTGTGGTAGGACAAGAAGGGATGTAAAGGAAACGGGACAGAATTAGATTATTATCACATACTCGTTGCTAGCTTCTATCTCGCCTCGCTGGTGCTACAACAGTAGCCTATTTACATGAGCCGAGAACGCATCATTCACGTTTATTGGTATGAGCAGCTCATACAACTGCCCCATTAGCGTGTATGGGACGATGATAGCATCGTTTGATATGATTTATTGATTTAATTTCGCTGTAAAGGTATAAAATAAACCTATAATTGGTTACCTTGACTTTTATGTGGGAAATGAACGTATTAATTTACATAATACCTACTTTCTATTAGGATTTAATATCTGTTTAATATACCTATATAACCCCAATAGAAAACTTACCTAAACGTTGGTATTCTTAGTGATAACTTTTCTCCTGGAACTTAAAATTGCTGCCTTGTCAGTTTTTTAGAGGATACACTTTGGAGAGTGTGCGTGGGAACTTCACAATACAGTTCCACCAGCCCCTTTTCACCATCGGGATACTAGACGCAGACTATCGTATCACCCTTATGTTATTGATATCCCATCCATCCGCACCAAACGTTATGCTAACTCGTTTGTAACGCGAACGGCTAAGGAGTGAAATGCACTTCCTGCCGATGTATTTCCCGAGCACTACAACATTGGTCTCTTCAAAGCTAGAGTGAATAGGCACTTTCGAGGCACACAAAAAAAAACTTGATTGAGAAATGGTACCTATTTTGTTTCCTTTGATACTTCGTTCTACATACTTTTATGATAACATTGTATTGCCTGCGCTGATGCTGAGCCTTACTAAACACATCAGCTACATCTCCTCCCGTGCATGTCGTAAGAGACTAAGAGACGACTAAGGAACTCGGGCGATCTCTTATGCGATAAACTGATCACTGATAATTAACATCTATCCCCTCTGTGCCCCTGTGTGTGTGACTATGGGATCTCTATTATGATTCTGAAGTTCTGGCTAGCCCATGTCGGGAACACAGCCTTGTCTATAATATGTATGTATATATATGTATGTCGTGGAGAGTGAAACGGAACGTCAAGTCTCATAGACTTGGGTGTATTCAGAGTGAGGCTGGCAACACTGATTTTTGCGCGGGAAAGATGGCGGATGACAGTTGGTTATGGCGGACCTAGACTTCACTTATTTTTGGGCTGTTGAACGGTACGGTTGTCCTAACCTCACTCTGACTTCACCGCGTTCCTAATTAGAATTAGTAATCGATTTCCATCATCGCTGTTTGTAATTATTTTGTGTTGATTTTACTGTAAACTACCTTCGTTATACGTGAACAATTAATACCAAGGTTTATTTCATCAAAATACCATGGATCGGCGTCCGGCAAGTGATGGGTCTACATTCACACCGCTCGACCCTCTGTCATCAGAAGTGGGATTAAACCCTGAAGAAAATCCACATGTTACGCCCACTAACGACGATTCAAAATGGCAGTTAATCATGGAGCAGCAAAACCGCAATTTTCTTGCACTGATTGAAGCTATGAAGGTACCGTCTACGAAGAGAGATATCCAGTTACCGGAATTCAACCCGGACAAGGACACCGTGGACGCCAGTGCCTGGGTAACTACATCCGACATGTGCATCACCAATCCAGACGTACAAGGACCGGAGCTCATGATGGCTTTGAGCCGTGCGCTCAAAGGCCAAGCCTCCGCGTGGTTGTCACAAATTTCCTTCCCCGGAATGACATGGGCCAATTTCAAGGATCTATTCACTGCAAGGTACGAGTGTGCAGAAACTGCTGCTGCATTTTTGATCAATCTACACAGTGGTAGACCTAAGGAAAACGAGTGCTTGGCTTCTTACGCGGCTTCTTTGATGTCATCTGTAATGTCTAAATGGAATAACCTTAGCGTGGAGCAGATAGCTGTGTCAACCATCTTAGTACACATCGCTCAGTTTGATAATCGTATCCAACGGTTATCTTTTACTCAAGATATTACAACAAGAAACCGTATGCAGCAAGAACTGAAGGCAACATTGTTTATGAAGCGCAAATCATCGAGTCATAACGATCATACCCACGACGTGAAGAGACCTCGTTAAAGTAGTGAGACATCGCATAACAAATGCTACGTATGTGGAAAAGTGGGTCATAATGCAATTCAATGCCGTTTGAGAAAAGGGCCACTACCAAATCAAGATGTTAGATCAAAGACTTTGCCTGGCGATAACCTTTCTAAGAAGACCCCGACGGCGACCTCTGTCACCTGCTTTAGCTGCGGCAATGTCGGTCACTACGCGAAGAACTGCCCCCGTGGAAGAAGCGGTACTTCGGATAGCAGTACCAGCAGTTCCAGCGGGTCATCGGAGAAACGAGTTAACGTATGCGTGGTTAACACACCTACAGGAATGATGCGACATTCTGGTGAGCAGTTTCTTTTTACATTTGATTCTGGGGCTGAGTGTTCTTTAATTAGAGAATCAGTGGCATACAAATTCCGTGGACGACGTGTGAATAATGTTGTTACCTTGACGGGTATAGGACAAACTGCTGTTTGTAGTACCTTTCAAATTACACTTGATTGCTACTGGTAGCTCGAGGGCTAATGGTCAAGTGGAGCGAGTGATGTCCACCCTTAAGAATATGCTCACTGCGGCTGAAACTTCTAATAGGTCTTGGCAGGAAGCTCTTCCTGACGTGCAATTAGTCCTAAATAGTTCATTTAATCGTGTGACCCAATCCAGTCCGTTGGAATTGTTTATAGGTAAGGTGACTAGGCCTGTAGGAGTTATGTTAGCCGATGATTTAGAACAAAACGTTGACATCGAACAGGCTAGGTCAATCGCTGTAGCTAATATGAAAAAGGTATCTGATTACGATAAATCGCGTTTTGACAAATTTAGAGCTAGGATCGTTCCCTTTTGTGTTGGTGATTTTGTGTTATTAAAGAACGAAGAACGCAATCAGACAAAGCTAGACCCTAAGTATAAAGGACCTTTTAAAGTCATTGAAGTGCTAGAAAATGATCGGTATACTTAAGGCCTTAAACTCTAAGCGGACGTATAAGTACGCACACGATCGTTTGAGAAAAATGCCTGACAATGATATTCCTGTAGAAGCTAGTGATTTAAATAGTAGTGATTTAGAGACTAGTAACGTAGACGATGTGTAATCTTTGACCACTGTTCTAGAACTGATTTTATGATGCTTCGAGTAAAAAAGGGGTTTTGATTAAAGGATCGTATCATTTGCTAAGTTTTACTAGTTGATATATTGCTCGTTTGAGGCAACATTTTGGTTATCGTCACTCGATAGAGGTGGCATGGTTATCGTCACTCGATGGAGGTGGCATGGTTATCGTCACTCGATAGAGGTGGCATGAGTCGCTATTGCTCGATTTAGGTGATAGCGGCGACCGTTGACGCTCGAAGGAGGCATTGTAGATACTTGGAGATCCTAGCAAATGAACTTGATTTATAGTATGTACATCAGAATAGTCATCTGTATACGGAATGTCGTATGATTTGTGAATACTGGTCAATGATGTGTTTAGATCTTAGTCGTTAATTTCAAATTGCAATGTTGATGGAATTAATTAAGAATAAATGATCAGGATAGGCCGAGTAAGTACTCGAATACTGCAGCTGGTATTCATTCTTTCCAGGGACATCACACGAGGACGTGTGACATGTCAAGATGGCCGTGTCGTGGAGAGTGAAACGGAACGTCAAGTCTCATAGACTTGGGTGTATTCAGAGTGAGGCTGGCAACACTGATTTTTGCGCGGGAAAGATGGCGGATGACAGTTGGTTATGGCGGACCTAGACTTCACTTATTTTTGGGCTGTTGAACGGTACGGTTGTCCTAACCTCACTCTGACTTCACCGCGTTCCTAATTAGAATTAGTAATCGATTTCCATCATCGCTGTTTGTAATTATTTTGTGTTGATTTTACTGTAAACTACCTTCGTTATACGTGAACAATTAATACCAAGGTTTATTTCATCAAAATACCATGGATCGGCGTCCGGCAAGTGATGGGTCTACATTCACACCGCTCGACCCTCTGTCATGTATGTATGTAACTAAGTTTTGTGGTGACCACGTGATTGGGTTGTCATTCAGCCTACATTAAGGGCGCTTAATGGTGGTCATGTTCTATTGGGACTTTAAAGCAATCTCAAGAAAAAGGTATCTCTTAACTTTGTCTGCATAAACATGTGCATAAAGATATTTAATAATATACCTAAAAAGCGGGTGGGGCTGTGTCGGGGCACACGGCCGTTGGTTTTAACGTGAAACGTCTATGTTAGCGAATCGCTTTTAAAGTAAAAGATTGAAATGAAAACAAGATGGACGCTGTTTTAAGTATTTTAATAAAAAAAGAACAGGTACGTAATAGAAACATAAAATACATAGCAAATGTTTATATATTTATTGTCACTTTCTGGTTATTTTAAATAGCAGCCGCCCACGACTTCGTCCGCGTGAGGGGGCGTTGTACCCGTGCGAAGCCGGGCAGGTTGTTGTATAGACTGTAGCCTTCCTTGGTAAATGGGCTATCTAACACTGAAAGAATTTTTCAAATCAGACCAGTAGTTCCTGAGATTAGCGCGTTCAAACAAACAAACAAACAAACTCTTCAGCTTTATAATATTAGTATAGATATAAATACTGTCCAAATTACACTTATTTTTGTATAAATCAATCGGTTCAAATAAACTTGACAAACACACGAAAGAATCACCACGCTATAAAGTCGGAGTCACGAGTTACACTGAATAGAAACAAGCGCGAGCGCCGGTTTCGCACAGTTATCGCAGTATCCCTCCCCCGCCCCCCCGCTTGACCCCGACACGAACTCAATGTCATAACAGCGAGCTGACTATATAAGTGAAATATTTACACCACATTTTTGTTTCTAAGACCAATAGTTTTTTAATTATTAAGGTACGATGATATAGACCTTTTCGTTACGGTCCAGTTTTTAAACCTGGTACCCGTATGTGTCGGCGCGATTTTAAAGACGTTTCACGTCAAAAATAAAAGAGCTACAGTTGAATCAATTTAAAAATGACCTGTATAATTGGCTTGCAGATCAAACTTTTTATACGGTAAAAGAGTTCCTAGATGGAGGGTTGAGATTTGCATGAGTTGATCGGTGTCTTGATCTTGTTTTTAGAATTATCCTGTTTTGTATGCCTATTATGTGTTTTTTTAGGGTTCCGTACCTCAAAAGGAAAAAACGGAACCTGTTAATAATTAACAAAACGTTTATATATGTTTACTATGTACTTTATATTTAAATAATTATAAGAAAGTTACAATATGTTGTGAGAGTGAGTTCGCATATTTTTCCCGCGACCTCAGATTATATATTAAATTTGTCATGAAGGTGGGAGTCGCCGTGTAGCAACCTTTTTCTTCAAAAACTCCTTTTTCTTTTTAATGTTTGCGCGTAGACATCCTCCCAGGCTTTGAAGGCTTTGTCTTCAATAGGGGCCTGAAAACTGCGTGGCTGCACTTGAATTTCCAGACTGCTCCGTACTGTCTTCTGTGGCTTTGACTTCTTCTTGCGTAGGTATAATGCACATTTTATTTATGGCTCTTTTAATCGTACCCTTCACAGTATGGACATCGGCCACTCTGCTGATCCCATCATTACCGGGATAGAGTTTGCTGATTCGAGCTAAGCGCCATTGAAGTGGAGGTAAATTTTCTTCTTTAAGAATGACTAAATCTCCGACCTGTAGTTCATGTTGTCTTGTTTTCCATTTGGTCCGTTGTTGGAGTTCCGCCACGAACTCGAGCCTCCACCTTTCCCAAAAATGCTGTCTTAATTGTTCTATGAGCTGATATCGGTTGGGACGCTTCAGAGTAATAGGTAGTGATGGTACCGCAGTAAGAGGTCGCCCGATAAGAAAGTGCCCGGGTGTCAAAGGAGTAGGATCATTGGGGTCCGAGGATAGAGGAGTTAAAGGACGAGAATTCAATATTGCTTCAATTTGTGTGAAAAGCGTGGTAAGCTCCTCAAAGGTAAGGGATGCGTCACCTGCTACTCTCCGCAAATGATGCTTTGCGGACTTAACTCCAGCCTCCCAAATCCCACCGAAATGCGGGGAATATGCAGGACTAAATACAAATTTAAAACCTTCATTAGAGGCGAAGTTACTAACAAACTCACGGCTGGATCTGAGTATTCTACCAAGTTCATTGTTTGCACCTTTAAAATTTGTGCCATTGTCACAAAAAATTGTAGTAGGTTTACCTCTCCTAGATACAAATCTACGTAATGATAAAATAAATGCTTCCGTACTCAAGTCGCTAACCAGTTCTAAATGTATAGCTTTAGTAGAAAGGCAAACAAATAAGCATAAATAACATTTCGTGATTTTATTGCCCTTACCCTTTCGACTTGAAATCATAAAAGGTCCGGCAAAATCGACGCCACACGAGTAGAATGGAAAGGATGAGTAGGTTCGTTCAGCAGGCAGGTGGCCCATTATGGGCTGTACCGTTTGCCCACGTAGTCGAATACAAATCATACACTGCTTGGTTGTACTGCGTGCCAAATTCCTACCTCCTATTGGCCAAAATCTTTCCCTTATTGACGCGAGTAGATGCTGTGGTCCCGCATGAAATAGGCGTTCGTGTTCGTGCTTAAATAACAAAGTTGTGAGAAAATGTTTGGAGTTTAAAATCAGGGGGTGTTTCTTATCGTAGTTAAAATCAGAGTTTTTAATCCGACCACCAGTTCTCAATAAACCATTTATATCTATAAAACAATTCAGCGGTAATAGTTTAGATTTTCGGTTTAGAGGTTTATTGGTTGTTAATAATTTAATTTCCTCACTAAAACTTTCGAATTGACTATATTTAACCAGTAATAGCAAAGCTTTATCTAATTCATCTATATTTAAAGGTCCAGTCAACTTACTAGTTTTATTTTTGCAGTTTGTAATAAATCGTAATATGTAGGCATAAATTCTTTTAAATTTATTGAGATTAGAATATTTATCAAATGGAATAATATTATTAGTTGTGGAAACGAAACATTCAGATCGATTTTTTATTTCGGGGAGGTTGGTAGGAATGTGCGCATGGATTTGTTTAGGCCACTCCGACGAATCGCTGGCGAGGAACGAAGGCCCTTCCCACCAGAAGGAAGAAGAATGTAGCTGTTTAGGAGTTACACCTCGAGAAGCTATATCCGCAGGATTTAAATCCGTCGGGACATGACAAAACGTAAACCCACTGGTAAGTTTATTAATCTCGTTTACCCGATTACACACAAAAACCTTGAGATCTCTTGGAGGAGTTCTCACCCATCCCAAAACAACTGTAGAATCAGTCCACAAATATTTGCGATCAATATTACATCGAATTGAGTCTAAGACTTTCGAGCTAAGGCGAGCCCCTAGTAAAACACCACATAATTCCAACCTTGGTATAGTAGTTGGGTTGAGCGGTGCAACACGCGCTTTTGCACAAATTAGCCGCACAGTGATACTTTGGTCCTGATAATTTTCAGAACGTAAATACACGCAAGCCGCATAGGCTTGTTGGGAGGCGTCGACAAAACAGTGTAATTCTATACCGCAGGGATTCTCACACAATACTCGTCTAGGAATCTTTATTAGAGACAAATTTGTAAATTCCTTTAATAGATCAGACCATCTTTTACAAAAATTTTCTGGAACTGGATCGTCCCAATTAAGTTTGGAGGACCATAGGTCTTGTAATAATATTTTTGCTACTACTATACAAGGGCATAGCAACCCTAATGGGTCAAAAACTTTAGACGTAGCCGATATTACCGTTCTCTTGGTTATATTGGGGGAGGGTTCTAGGTCTGTAGAAAATTGTAACAAGTCAACCGCAGGTGACCAGTTAAGACCTAAAACGCTAGATTCCTTATTGAAATCCATGGATTTCGACGACTCGATGTCGCCGTTAAATAACTCTGAGCAATTGGTACGAAATTTTCGTAGTGGCAAACAAGCGGAGTTAAGAACATTTACTATATTTTTATAAATGTGTTTTAGGCCATCTACAGTTTCAGAACCTGTATTTAGATCGTCAGCATAAAAGTCACTTTTGATTATCTGGGCGATTACTTCATCTTCACATTCATTAGCTAGCTGTAGAAGACAACGCGAGCTTAAAAATGGAGCTGAGGCCGTACCATATGTAATTGTATTTAATTGTAGGATATCAATGTCTTGACTATTATCATTGCGCCATAAAATAAGCTGTAGATGGCGTTGTGAACTGTCAATTTCAATTTGACGAAACATTTTCTCAATGTCGCCAGTCAGTATATATTTATGTATACGAAAACGAAACAAGATTGATATTAAATCACTTTGTACTACTGGGCCGACCATCTGAATATCGTTCAATGACTTTCCGGATCGAGTTTTACACGACGCATTAAATACAACGCGAAGTTTAGTAGTTTCACTCTTCTCGCGAATCACTGCATGATGTGGTAAATAACATCCAAATACAGGTTTGTTAATTTTAGTTAAATGTCCTAACTGTTTATACTCGTTAATAAATTTTTTATAATCACTCTTTAACTGAGGGAATTTAATAAATTTCCTTTCTAGATTTTCTAAACATTTTCTAGCAATAAAATAAGAATCGCCGAGAGCTTGCTCGGGTACTTCCTTTAGAGGTATTTTAACAGAGAATCTGCCATTCGGCAAGCGACAAGTATTTTTTATAAAATTACTAGTGGACGCCCGCGACTTCGTCCGCGTGGAAATTGAATTGTAGCTTATATGACACGTTTGTCGGTTTACCAAAGCAGCGCCATCTATTGATTACTTACTCAACCAAGTCGAAAGGTATAACAGACAAATAATTAGCAATAAATTAAAATTGCGACTATAATTTGAGATTTAAACTATCCTATCTCTCAAGTTGGATCGAACTGCACATGGTGTGCGAATTTTATTATAATCGGTTAAGTGGTTTAGGAGTCCATTGAGGACAAACATTGTGACACGAGATTTATATATATTAAGATTTTCACAGAGTTGCTCTTCGACTGAGTATGTCTTTGTTAGTGGTAAGTCATCAATATTCCAAAATTTTTCTAAGGAATTTTTAATTTCTTGAGAGAAGTTACATTGTACTTCGGGGATTGACTGACTTATAGCGATTGGGCCACCTAGCAACCATCCGAGCTTAGACTCTTGAAGAATAGGCATATTTGAACCAAGTCTTATGATATTTGAACAAATTATTTCCCAATATACATCAGCACCTAGGAGTATATCTATTTCAGCAGGGCGGAAATATTCCGGGTCTGCGAGTTGAATATTGTCTGGTAGTTTTAAATAATCAGTGTCAATCACTGAGTTTGGCAATATCCCTGTGATACGTGGCACAACTAAACATCTAACATTTACTTCAAATGACATTACTCTGGACATTATCTTAATGTAACATTTTTGAGAAATATTACAGCGTACATTATTAATGCCACACACATTTATAGAATCAGAACGATTAATAAACAACCCTAGCCTTCTTTGTAAATTTTCTGTAACGAACGAGGACTGACTTCCTGTGTCAAGCAGGGCACGAGCCTGGTAAGTTGTGTTATTCACTATTATATTTATAATGGCAGTACTCAACAGTACTTGTCCGGCTGACTGGTTTGAAGTCATCAGAGACACAGGCAATGATGACGACATTGAGGGCTGCGCTGCTTCCACAGAAGGTGGTAAATCTTTGTGAATCAATGTATTATGTTTCCTTTTGCAAGTAAAACACATGGCTTTGAGTCGACACTGATACGTATTATGACCTCTGCGCAAACAGTTTTTACATAGTTTCATTTTCTGAACTTCAGCGACGCGATCATCTATATTCATATTTTTGAATTTCAAACACTCATGTAAATAATGACTCTCATTACACAAAATACACTTATTACTATGCTCCTTCTAGAGATGTAAAGAACTCGAGCCTTTTGAGTCTTAAATTTTAGACTCGGCTGACAAATTGCACAGCTCGACTCGTTATACCAAGAACCCCAGACTCGAGCACTTAAGTCTAAATAAAGACACGAGCGCAACATGGCGCTCGAGTCTTGATTCGCGCTCGAGTCGTTTTACGCGACGAGTCGCGCTCAAGTTCTTTTCCATTTGGAGTTCCTTTATAAATAAACAGGAAATAAAATATGTAACTTTGTGAGATATAATAGTAATTTAATTATTTTTGTAACGTCTAATATTCTTAGCTTTTGAAAATCCTGCTAATATTATAAATGCGAAAGTTTGTGAGTATGGATGGGTAGAATATGTTTGTTACTCTTTCACGATAAAACTATTGGACGGATTTGGTTAAAACTTTACAGTAATACAGGTTATACGTCAGATTAATCTTTCCTATTAAATTAAAAGAGGTAAATATGACAAACAAAATTTAATCATCATGAAAATAATTCTTAACATAAACAAATCACATTAGGTATGTACATATTGTACATACTTAGTACACCTTTATTTTTTATTATATAAACGTTTAATCAAAAAAGTCTAACCATGATGCTAGACACATTGTGGCTTGTATGGTTTTATTACCGAGTCTGTTTCTTTTTTTTGTGATTAAATTACCAGATCTTGAAAATGCCTGTTCGCTCGGTACACTTGTTGCCGGAATACTGAGTATATCAAACGCAAATTTTTGAAGGTGTGGTAATCTATTAGCTTGTTGTGTCCACCATAATATAATATCAGTGTCTTCTGTTTCTATTGGCATCATTAAATACTCCTGAAGTTCATCCGTAATGATTGTTTTATTCCTATAAATGGTCGAAAAAATACTTTTCCTTGAACTGCCTTCGGTTTCTGACTGTTCATTTATGTTACAACGTTGATCGTATTTCGTATGGTAGAATATTTTCAATAACTGAAGTGGCTCATGTTCCTCTCTTTCAGAAAAATAATGATTTTTTAGTCGGGGGTCCAAAATAACTGCATATTTTGCATATTCTGTCCGCAACACTGATATGTATTGATTTAATTTGTCAGCCATAGCATGTGCACAAGCATTCAAAAAATTGTCGTCATCATAATTCTGTGAAATTTGATCCAACAGCACATCAATTATAGGTATCACGTATACCAAACTAGGGTATTTTGATTTAGAGAGTAAAAGGGTAGCATCATAATAAGGTTTTAAAAAATCAATCAACTTTTTTACTTGTCCCCAATCCTCAATTAGATACTTCTTGAATTCCTCAAAATTGTTGCACATATGATCCAACACGGCACGCATGTTATAGGCACGTTCCAACATTAAAAATGTGGAGTTCCATCTTATATGTATTTCTTTAAGTAGGGTTAATCGTGATATTTTCAACAAATCACAAATATCAAAGAACAGTTGTTTTTTCTTTGGTGAAAAATTAATAAAATTTACCAATTTCGATATATCTGACACGACATTATTCAATTTTTCTAATCCTTTTTTAACACTTAGGTTCAATATGTGCGCTAAACATCTGGTGTGAATGACATTTTCATAATCGCTATGAAAAAGTTGTAACAATTGCATAGTCTTTATATTGGTGGCCTCGTTATCTGTTGTTATAGACATAACTTTATTTTGCAACCCATAACAGTCAAAAATTTCCGTGATTTTTATTAATATTTCACTACTTGTATGCGGAAAAGGTATAAGATCGAAATCCAATATGATAGCATTCATTTTTGATTTATGAACAAAATGGGCTGTAATAACAATGTACGGTTTGTTCGTCACTGATGTCCAAAAATCAAATGTTAAAGACAATTTATTTATTGACTTTATGCATTCTATTAAGTTAGTTTTTGTGTTACCATAAAGTGTTTGTATATTCAGATTCAAACTATGGCGTGTTATTCCCGGGAAATTAGGCTTTAATCCTTTTATCATTTTAATAAAGTGTTCTTCTTCCACAACACTATGAGGGTGAGCACCGTGTATTACAAAGTTTAGAATCAGCTTATCGTACACAGAGTACTTACTTGTTCTGTTTTCTTTAATTGTTTCTTTATCGTGATGATTAGCAACGTGTCTTTTTAAAATTGTATGCGACGTTTTAAGTGAAAACTGTTTCATACATTTTTTGCATTCATAATGCAATGACGTTTTATTATAATTTGTATTCTTAACACTTTTTGCCCGTTTAAGTCCGAAATCCAACATCATTTCAGTCGGCGAATCAGTACTGGGAATCGAACACAATGAAGTACTGGCTTCTTCTTCCACGGACTCCATATTCATTCGTTGACACAATTGATTAAAACAGGAAAACTACAATCTTAAATAATATAATGTAAATAGTCTTTTATAATAGCTAATAAACCGTAACTGTGAAGTGATCCAACAAATACTATTTGACATTCACCACAATAATAAATATTGAGGGTAAAATAATAAAATGTTGGAACATTGTACCTTCATACGAAGTATTTAAGTTTATTGATTTGAAGCACAAGGTAGTAATTGCATAACTACTTGTATTACTTGGTTACTAAAAGTATCATAAAACAAGGAAACCTAGATCTACATATTCGGGTGTCATAGTTTATTACAAGTGACAACATTTCGTTCTTTGAGAATTATTTAGATCGTGTCAAAAGTGCGTTCATTTTTTTACAAAAATGTCCAGTGCTGACGGTGAAAGATCTACTTCTCCTAGTATTTTAACAGGATTATTTCGAGAGAAGAAAAGAAAATTATTAGAGTCGACCACTCCAGTAAAAGCCGATAAACAAACGCAGGTTACGTATGGAGATATCCTAGACTCGTATGTGTATAAAAGAAATCGCTGGGACTCGTCTGATGTACGCCCTTGTACAAGCTTACTAAAAGATATTGACTTTAGTTTGGAAAAACCATGTGATCCAAGGAATCAAGAGTTTTCTAAACTGATAGCGTTTGAGATGGATCGAGTACCCGAAGAAAAACGTACTTTGACTTACTCCAAGATATTAGACTTTATACGGAAAGTACGAGAGGAAGATAGCTTAAAGGATGTTAGTTTGCCTAGTTTCTCCGATTCTGAATAGCATAACGAATAACAAAGAAAAAATATTAAATATCATTGTGTTGTAATTATTTATTGTCTCCATTTTTATTCCAATAATTATAAATAATAACCACAGAAGTAAAAAGGTAAGTTAAGTAAAGATTCGTAAAATAAAAAGCAATAAATATTGTTCCGTACCCACATAACAAATAAGTGTTGCGTTTTTATCCCTCTTGAGGTACACAGAACATAATAATGCCATGCCTAAAGGCCACATTTAGCATGTTGCCACATAAACTATGTATTTTAAATAAATCAACCTTATTACGCTCAAGACTCGATACGCTCGAGCTCTTTTTAAGACTTGAGTTCTTTTTGAGACGTGAGTTTCTTTTTTAAGACTCGAGCTTTTTTTGAAATACGAGTTCTATTTTGGCGCTCGAGTCTTCGAAAAAGGACTGGAGCTCGGGTCGACTCATAGCTCTGAGTTTTGTTAGCACACCGAGTCTTGTAAAATTGAGCCGAGTCTATCGAATTAAGACTCAAAGACTCGAGTTCTTTACATCTCTAGCTCCTTCTTATCAAGAGAGACCACGAAGCTCTTTGATGAGTGAATGCTAGATCGCTGTTTCATATCTACTGATTTGTCAAAACGGTGAGTGTTGTTGTATGACGTTTCAAGTACATCCGCACGACCACGCAGGAATGAGTAGAACTCAGATAACAAAGGTAAGTTAGTTAAGTTACACTTATACTCTTCCCATTTTCTATTTGTGCTTAAATCCAATTTTGCCGAGACCATAAATATTATTAAAGTATCCCACTCACTAGTGGGCTGGCCAAGAGATTCAAGGGCACGCAAATGTTTTGAAACATGGTCAACAATAAATCGCAGTGCTTTAAATGATTCGGACCGCAACTGGTCAAGATTAAATAACGCTTTCAAATGATTATTGATTAAAATATTCTTGTTATCGAATCTGTCACATAAAAGATCCCATGCGACTTTATAATTTTTAGCACTGAACTCGATAGATTTTATAACTACAGATGCGCTTCCTTCAAGCGAGGAACGTAAATAATGAAATTTATTTATAGGAGGAATTCCTTCATTGCTATTTATCACTGACTCAAATGTGTCCTTGAACTCCAACCAATTCAAATAGTTTCCATCAAATGTAGGTAACTTTATCGTAGGCAGTTTAATAGCAGCAGTAGAAGAGGAATGGCAACTACTATAATTATCGTCGACAATATTATTAGGCTCACTTGGCACTGGACGATTATCTAATATTTCCTGACAATTAGAAATTAAATAAAAAAATTGTGTTTCCAATATATCACGCTCCCTCACTTGTTCATTGGAATCCGAATGTAATAAATCTATTTTACTCTGTACAAGTTCAAATTCTTGCAATATTAATTGACATTTGTTTAACTTTAGCTCTAACTCTTTATATTTTACAGATGTAATCTCCTTTAAAGCTTGTATTGTAGTTAAATAATCAGAAAACCTAGTCAAACGTCCCTTTATAATACCCCTTTGTTTGACTAAGCTTGACAATTCCTTTTGTTCTGCAGCAGTAAGTTCCGGCTTAGATTCTGATATGGACAGCATTTTACTTTATCATTGAACAATAATTAATAACAAGAACTCGGGCAAACAATCAATTGATAAATCGTGCACTCAAACCTTGGATGATGGACAGAAGCTCCAGATCCAGCCGCCGTCACAACAACCCTGAGGTCGCCGAGCAAGTAGCATAGGCCAGCAAACGGCCACAGCTTGTTATTAGGCGTGCTAGTGCGAGCCTTCGTATACTATTTATTCCGCGGTAGGTTTCTTCAGCTGGAATTAGTCGGCAAAACAGTTTTAATACCCAGAAACACTTTATACGTTTACCTGCTGTGACAAATAAAGAAAGAAATTGCAGCCTTTCACACAAATGAACAATGAAGTAGGTATAGGGCGTTGCTAAGGATTAGGGAAGTTTAAATACCTGTTTAGGTAGAATTAAAATTAGTTCAACTAGGATTAGGGCTTACTTTCCTTGGACTAGACCTCTGATTCACGTACGGTAACGCTCACAGGCTCCAGAAGCAGCTTTTTATTTTCCTTTATGGCGGACGCCGCGGGCAGTCCACAATTATGTACTAATAATGAACTTGATGACGATGCTCACAATAGTTGACTAAGTCCTGTCACGGTCGCCACTTTTTGTTAATAATTAACAAAACGTTTATATATGTTTACTATGTACTTTATATTTAAATAATTATAAGAAAGTTACAATATGTTGTGAGAGTGAGTTCGCATATTTTTCCCGCGACCTCAGATTATATATTAAATTTGTCATGAAGGTGGGAGTCGCCGTGTAGCAACCTTTTTCTTCAAAAACTCCTTTTTCTTTTTAATGTTTGCGCGTAGACAGAACCCTTATAGGATCACTTTGTTGTCCGTCTGTCCGTCCGTCTGTCAAGACCCTTTTTCTCAGGAACGCGTGGAGGTATGAAGCTGAAATTTATATCAATTACTCAGGTCTACTGTCCCTTGAAGCTGTGAAAAAATCAAACTTCTAAGCCAACGCAATCAAAAGATACAGCCGTTTATGCCGCAAATTTTCGACACTTGCAAGGGAATCAAAACCTACAGGATGCTTCCCGTGAACTCAGAATCTTGAAATTTGGTACGAAGCAACGTCTTATAGCATAGATAAAGGAAAAATTACGAAAACCATAAATTTTTAGTTACATCACATAATATATATATTTTTAATAATTTTAAACTTACTACCCATTTCCTCATAAACGCGTAGAGGTATTAAATTGAAATTCATACCAAATACTCAGGTCTATAATACCTTTAAGCTGTAGCAAAATCAAACTTCTATGTCAACGCAATCAAAAGAAACAGCAATTTAAGCTGCATATTTTGAAACTCGCAAGTACTCGCAAGGGAATCAAAACCTAAAGGGTACTTCCAGTCGACCTAGAATCTTGAAATTTGGCATGAAGCAACGTTTTATAGCACACATAAAGGAAAAATTGCGAAAACCTTAAATTTTTAGTTACATTACAAAATATATATTTTTTAATAAATATAAACTTATTACTTTTTTCCTCATGAACGCGTAGACTCGATTGTCGTAATGAACGAACTTTGTAAACCTTGCAGGTTTGTACGGAACCCTCGGTGCGCGAGTCCGACTCGCACTTGGCCGGTTTTTTTTATATTTGCATGCCATGCCATGGTTGAGAAGGCAATTGTACTTATCTGATATATGTTACGACCTTTTATAACCCTACTCAAAGACAAATAAAGTATTATTATTATTATTATTCTGTAACCGGTAAAAGGTCCGTGGATTTAAACGAGATGTTTTAAATAACATCGAAACAACTCGATTAAACTAAGAGAAAGCGAAAACGAGGCCTTTCTGTTTAATCCGAAACGGCTCGAGTCAAATGTCTTGCAATAAACAATGATTTCATTTACACAGATCAAATGAAAATAAATTGAGAGTTAACTGTTAACGGACACACTGGGTACGTAAACGGCGGTGGCTGAACTTAGCGTTCTTTTCTCTATTTTGTAGCACACTGCACTGCAATGGTTTTTCTAAGCTTATATGCGTCAAAGATGTTAACGCCATAGAGGAGGATAACATTAGAAAGAGTTGGAAAGAGTAGTATAACAATAACTGTAGGCCTTTGCCTAGCAGCTGTGCGAAATAATATAGACTACCTAAAAACTCCATAATATAAACCGTTAGTATATGGTTGATCGTTTCATCATTTAAACATTGTGCTGAGGGATTCAGCTTTGTTTGCCGAGATTTGGCTTATGTATAGCTATCGGGATGAAAAAATAACGTTTCCAATAATGTAATTTCAAAAAGAGATGGTAAAATTCGTCATACGAGTAATTGACCCGGTGGCTCAGCGGTAAGAGCGCTAGCACGGAATGCAGAGGTCGTGGGTTCGATTCCCACCCGGGTGAGGAATTTTTTCCATTTCTTTATTAATAATTTAATACCTTAAAAACGGCTCATTTGTAACCTAGAGACAAAACCATTAAAATTATTTTATCATCGCATTGACTATTTGTAAAATTTTGAATGCTACAATACCACACCACCAGCAAAACCAAAAATATAGAAGGTCATGATCACTATCATCAAGTTAGCCGGTAACAACGCCATTTTAGCGATTTTGTATTCCTAGATACTAAAGTTCATCTAAGCTTAGTATTATATTAAGGGAACTAGTTACTGATACCCTGACTATCAGTAACTAGTTCCCTGCCTAGTGTATCCTTAATTTAGAAGTAGGAGCGATGGTGAACCGAGATATACCCACCGGCGAAAGCGCTGGAAGCCGAAAGGACTTAAATATCACAGAGTAAAGGTCGGTTCATATCTGACGGAAGATGCGTCGAGCGTATCTCCAGGTACAGACAAACGCACTAACGCATCATCGGTTGAGTGTGAAAGGTTGAATGTGTTGTCATATATTTGCATGTTCTGACGTAACGCGACCGACAAGGATTTTCCATCAGATATGAACCGACCCTAAAGTTATATTTCAGAACTTGAGTAGAAGTAGAAATAAATGTAGATAGACATTTTCCCAAATCGTATACCAATTAATTAAGATAAAATAATTTAAAATACTACTATTTTCCTGTTTCAAATATTTCCTTTAACTGGTGAAAAGTGGGTGCGTAATTTCCACACTGCTGCCCAAGATCCTTGGGGTAAAATGGTCATGACTATATGTAGGTATGTATGTAGGTAGGTATGTATGTATGTTTAAATATTGTGGTACAGACCGTAGGTAGATACATTTTTGTTTATTTTTTTGGAAACAAGGCAGACAAAGATGTAACATGTAAAACGTTTCTTTAACTTATTTAACTCATTTCATACTAAATCTTAATTCATAACCATATACCTATACATATGTATACCTACTTATGTAATTTTCTTAGAACTTCCCTAACATTCTTGTTAATAATCCTGTTCCTTTAAATCCAATGGAAATTTACATATATTCGAAAGCTCAAACTCTACCGCAAGTAGGCACTTTAGCGACCCTTTCGTCCCTTCTTAGCCTGTCTAATCTCTCCGCTTATCTGCCCTGCAGGTCACAGGCATTAAGATGGCGATAGCGTGCGGACAGCCTTAGAGTTAGTGTGCGGAGCCTTATTCGGTTGACCTAGTTTTGTTAAGTTCAGATTTTGCAGTTTAGATTAAGTAAGCTTCTGTTCTTTTGAATATAAAATGCTTGGTTCACCATGGGAACAGACTATTGGTTGCTATGTAAAGCAAAATAGTAGTTATGAAGTGTAATTCTTACCAATGTATTTCTTAAATCTTAAAAAAACTGCATTAATGTGAATTTTGTAGTAAATAACGAAATCAGCAATACATTTAGTAATCCACGCGGACGAAGTTGCGGGCCACAGCTAGTCATAACATAGTATAAAACAAAGTTGCTTCCTGCTGTCCGTCTGTCCCTTTGTATGCTTAGATCATTTATACTACGCGACGGATTTCGATTGCGTTTTGTTAAAATAGATAGAGTTGTTCAAGAGGAAGGTATATACAGGGTTAATTTTAAAACATCAATAACCTCGCAAGACTAGGTAGCTACCATCATAAACAACAACATTTTGTTCTAAGAGTTTTGATAATTTGTCACATTTTACTTTCGTACAAAAATAAATATCAATTTAATATTACCTATTTTAATATTTTTTCATAATGTATTGAGTTATAATAAAACTCGTAGAACAAATGTTATTGTTTATGATTTAAGCTATCTAGTCCTGCGAGGTTATTGATGTTTTAAAATTAACCCTGTATATACAGTATCAACATTGCACCTGTGCGAAGCCGGGGTGGGTCGCTAATTTATTATAATCAAATTAATTTTCAATACTACCTACGTACTAACATTAGAGCTAGAAAATAAAATAATAAAACATGAAAGTCAAACCGTTTACCATCCCTGAGTCAGGCGTAGCGTAACGTAGGTAACTAAAACAACACTCAGTATAATTATCCGGCCACACGTTATTGAATAATGTATGTACCTACCGTAAGTACAATGTAACTCACTTGGCATTCAGACTTAAGCTCAAGCTGATGGCATCAAGAATCCTTACCCGATAGGAGCATGGAGGAAATAAAGGAGGTGTGTAAGCGAAGTTTGCTTACCTATATGAGGAAGACCTCTTAGCTAAGCAAAAGTAGTCAACGGTAAACCTTGGCTTATTTATTTAAGTACTTTACGTTGCTTATCACAGCTCTCTTTATATTATCTCCTTCATCTCTTACCCAGTAGAAAACCCTGATAGGGCTGACACAAGCCTATATTTAAACGTAATTAATGTTGAAGTCAGTTAGACCCTTATGTAAATAAAAATATAAAAAATATAAATATAAGATAAGCTTAAAGTAATGTAATCTATGGTTTTTATACAGTATTAAACGGAAGCCATTCAAAAGAATTCGCGCATTTCGCTCCTAGACCGATAAACATAAAATTGCAAATTGACTGGGATTTTTCCTCCAATACAGTTCATCACAAATTTTGCAGTTCACTCCTGAATGTAGATCTAGGCCTCCCGCAGGTCACACCACAAGGCTACTGCCGATGGCAATCTGCCATAGTGGGATTTTTGCCCATAATTACCACTCTGAGCAGTTGGGTGGTGATTGGTATCCGTTATAAGTTCATACAAAACATAATATTCAGCTCCAGAATAGTATTTAAAATTAAAGATTATTATTTATTTGCTCAAAACATGGTACAATAAAGTTATTATTACATTATTAGATGAGAGACCTATTCTGCCAAAAAATGTGGCATAAATATAAGTAAGAAATAAAATTAAAATAACCGAGTGACAGCCCTATCTAATAATCCGATTACACGTAACTCTCATTACGTTATACCGATGTATCGACAAGCCCATCGAGATCTCTTTTAAATTACATTGTAGATATCATAGGTATATGATATTTTGATTAATTTTAAATGTAATTCAGTAGTCTAACGTATCTAACTATGGAAGTTATAATTATAATACATGTAGACACGGCTTTGTTCTCGATATGAGGTACCCAGAACTGCTGGATCATAAGGGAAATCCCACAGCCTTGTGTAGTTGCTAGCTTATTGCCGGAGAGAATGCCTGAGCTCCTTAGTTAACTCTTACAACATGTACGGAAAGATGCAGCTGATGTATCCAATATACTCCTAGCATCACTGCTACAAACTCCCCGATTTAATTCTGGGCCTTTTGGGTATTCTTTCTCGGTTCGGGCGGTTAAGCTCTGGAATGAATTACCCCATACGGTTAGAGATTATCACACTGTTGGCACATTTAGGAAAAATCTGAAGGATCACTACCTGTCCATTCTTTGACTATGCTGTCATTTGTTTCTCTCCTTTTTTATAATTTAGTTAGTCTCGTAGAATTAGTTTAATTATGTTACCCTCTGTTTGTTAATAATTTATCTTTATCTGCTTGGCTTGCTGGAAGAGATCTCTTGTAGATATAAGCTTGCCATTGTACATGCATCGTCTTTTATCTTGTAAGTTGTATTTTTTGTGTATGTACAATAAAGAATAAGAATGTATTCTAGTGAAGGCCTGCATCAGTACAGGCAACAGGCTTACATGCGTATTCATAGGTGGTAACTTATATTTTGATTAATTTAAAATGTTATTCAGTAGCCTATCTATTTGGGTAGGTATACAAACAATTAATAATTGATTTATTCTCCGACTGCCGTGCAATACACACATTTCTCTGTTCTCCAATAATTAACATTGAGATAAGTTATTGATACAGTGGTGATTGATAATTTTAATTATTGATTTAAATTACCTACAATTGGCAAACGTTATAACAGTATAGAAATGTATGTATAATTGACCGTATTTAGACACAGATATGATAATACGATTATTAGTTGAGACATTTATCAGTCAGCTATTTGTCAGTCAGTATCTCATCAGTCAGCCTATACCGCCATAGGAGGGTTTTTGCCCATAGTCACCACGCTGAACAGGACAGGCGGGTTGGTGACCGCAGTGTGATTTTCGGACATAAATTAATATACAGGGTGTAAAAAGACAACGATGTTTTTTTTTTAAACCTCGTATTCTTTGTAAGGTTACGATCATTTTCTTCTATGGAACCAACCCTGGGAAATGACAAATAAAATTATGAAAAAATACTGTCATTTTATTGCAAACAATATATTCGTTTGATGCGCAAAGTACATATGTAACTACAAAACTAACATTATAACATTTAGACATGGTATCTTTGAAAAAAAATGTGTGTCAACCGATTTCAGATGGATTTATGTAAAAAAATACATTAATGTAACTTTGGACCTCAATATCATGGAAACCCGTGGTTTCCCAGGGGTGCTTCCATAGAAAAAAATTATCGTGATACAAAGAATACGAGGTATTAAAAGAACAACATTCTCTTTTTACACCCATTATACTAGGTATCAGATAGTGAGATATATTTATATCACAGATATAGTAGGTATAATATCTCGTCTCTACTCTAAAAATCATATCAGATGTTTTACTGACTCACGCAAGCACTTTTCGGCAGTACCTAATTAGCTGAACGTTTTTTACAAAACTAATTTAAAACCTCATTGAAGCCTTATGCATAAGTCCTAGGTCCGAGCCTAAAGGCCTAAGCATAACCCAGCTCGAATCTTTAGCTAAACGGCCAAATAAAAAGCTTTTTAATTAGGCATGGTTTTATTCAAATAAATTGCGAGTGAGCAAAAGGAGTGTTTATTTATGTATTTATAAAGATTAGGTAATTAGGTTTAAAAAGGTAGAATAATTCGCTACCGGGCTTCTTGTATCATATAAATATACCTAGGTAGTAAAATATAAAAATATTAAGTGTTTATGTATCGCCATAGAGCATATAGTTATTGTAGAAAATATCATCTCTATTACGGAAAGTTTTCATACAATATGCCTGGGAATCAACCTATTAATATTGTACTTAAGTAATGTCTACCTATCACCTATATTTAGGTCTCTATGGCTGTATAAGCCTGTGCTGATGCGGGGCTTCACTAGAATACATCACCTGCATCTCCTTACATGCGTATCGTAAGAGTCCACTAAGATACTCAGGAGTTGGCAATTTGTCTGTCACTGATGTTTAACATCTGACCCTACTATATGTGGCTATAAAGATCTCCTTCGCGATCCTGCAGTCTTGCAACCCCATTTTGGGATACCAGCTATGTGTTATGTATGTATAGCTTTTGAACCCTCAAACATTCAGACCACCCACTGGACTAAAAACACCACCAAAACCAAACTCTCAGAGATAAGCACGCCTTTGTACATTTTCTTTCATAATTTCTCTCTGTATATAATTGTATGTGTACAATAAAGAATAAGTAGGAAAATAACTTTAGCAGCAAATAAACCCGCAGCTAGAGCTAATAAAGAAATAAATCGGGAGCAATCGAATAGAATTCCGCTGTAAAGTTGTTTTACAACTACGAGTAAGTCCTGTGTGGTTGTCAATGGCGTCAGTTACACTTTGTAGCTTTATCTAGTTTATGGCTAGTGGTTCGTGTATTTCTTGAAGTTGTTTTTCGTACTTTTCGTCTATCACGACGAAACGCATCTACATTGTCGCCAAGTTTTCTTTTCAGCTAGCTGCGTCGCTAGTAGAGCTTTTGTAGTTGCGATTCAAGAGTTCTGCCTTAGTGTCTAGTTAAGTTGGGAGTTTGTCAGCTGAAGAGGTAAGTTAGTTGTGCTGTACACGCGATATCTTGGTGAATCATCGTTACTTATTATCTTTGAACAATAAAATATGAATGATATACCTCTCTGTCTTCTAAATTATTTCCGCTGTCTACTTATATCCAAGAAGCACATAAACTAAAGTATGTACCTATGTACCTACTTATGTGTCTTTGTATACAAATCTTCGTAATCAGGAATATTCTTTTCCGATGCATTTATCTTCCAACTACTCTGAGTTAAATGCAATGTTTGTAAAGTGTGCTTTTTATTGCAAGAGTTTTAAATAACCTCTGTAAAAGATGGCCAACCCGCCTGCCCAGTGTGGTGACTATGGGCAAATACCTCCCATGGCAGTTTTGAGGCTTGCCCTGGGGGAGGCCTACGTCCAGCAGTGGACTGCAATAGACTGATGATGATGATGATGATGATTATTATTTATTTTTATTCTTTAAATATTCTAGAACTTAAGATCCAGTCCTCCGGGTTCAAAGCAATTTTTTAATAAGTTATCTCTTTTTAGGTACTGCAGGGGTTTGAATTAATCTCTCTGTCCGTCCCATGTCCAGCTGTCTGTCTGTCTGTCATCTTTATACAAACAACAAAATATTTGAACATATGTCGACTCTACTACGAAATTAGCGGGATATAATAATTTTTATAACTTTTCTAAGCGTTATCTATTTATGTCTTACATCTGACCCCGCTCTGCTAAACGTGCCTGTGAGATCTCCGTCGCGATCCTGCAATTCTCGGTACCCCATTCTTGGGAATACAGCCGTATGTATACCTATATAATGAAATGAAATGAACCTATATAATGTATGTGTATATACAGGGTGTAACAAAAAGGGTATGTTAAGCGAAAAGCTACGTAAATAGCCCACTGTAGAGAATCTATCCACAAAATTTGAGACTCGAAATCACATGTTTATTTTTACCCATAGTATGGAGATTTTTTTAATATCTCAGGAATTTTAATACAATCTTGAAAAATAAACATGTGATTTCGAGTTTCAAATTTTGTGGATAGGTTTTCTACAGTGGGCTATTTACGTAGCTTTTCGCTTAACATACCCTTTTTGTTACACTCTGTATAACATGTCTAGTGCGTAAATAGAACCGATAGCAGTCTCAAAATCGATCCAGCGTGATCGATCTCCCTTGGGACTGCAGACTAAGCCTGATTTATATTCCGTGGAGAAATACCCTTCGAGGCCAGTTCGCAAACTCGCCGCAAAGTTGGCGGTGTCGCTGTTATTTACTCCGTTTATTGTAGTTAGCACGCGAGATGGTTAGTACCGATATGATGAGTCAGTAGCAGTTTGTTTAGCTTGAGGTAAAGCGGAAGGCTTAGTTCAATGAGTTTGTCCAGGTCAAGAGAGGACAGACGTCTACTCTGCTTACAGATAGATTAGGGTTGCCATCTCAAAACTTTGAAAACCAGGATTTGAAGAAGAATTACCAGGACATTTCGATTTAAAGCCAGGACTATACATGTGCGAGTCTAGTGGCAATACAATTGGAGGGAGTTAGTGGCGTGCGAATTTCAAATCATAGGTCTTTAACACATTCAGTGCCAGCGACTACGTATTTGCGCTTTCAGGCTTTCTAGAGGTGCCGCTGACGCTTATTTGCGTCATGGCACTAGGCGTAGACCCGATGTCGGCACCCTTAGAAAATCTGCCGATAGCGAATGTGTCAGGACTCTAAAACTCAGGACGATGCTTAAAAACTATCCAAGACAGCCCAGGACACCCCAAAAAGCAGGACATATCCTGGGAAAACAGGACGGTTGGCAACCCTAAGATAGATAAACAGTAATTTTATGTTCGTTTTTACATACATACATATAATCACGCTTTTATCCCTTACGGCATAGAGGAATAATACGAGGATACTTTAGTTTTTACTAAAAAATAATAATGGTGTGTAATTATTTATATATTTTTTAATACTTAGTAGAGGGTAGTTAATTCTGTGTAAGTAATGTGTTGGGTTTTAGAGGTTCATAATAATTAGTGGTTAACTAATTTACTAATTTCTATAATCCTGAGGATGCCACAGTTGTTGGCGAAACATATGTAGATTATTTATCTAGTTTTTGATTTCGGAATGGTGCAATGTATTGTCTTGCATGCTAGGTGCTCGGGTCTGGTTTCTCGTGGCGATTGTAGTTAGTGCAAGTGCCTGTTTTCGCAGTTATGAGTTATCAGATCCGAGGGTCAGTGGAGGGTGTAGGGCCCGGTGGTGGGCGCACCCATAGTGAATGTTTGAACTTCCGAATTGTAACGCCTAATACAATTTCATTTAAAAAATAATCTATGACAAGTTCGTCTAGCCTACTGAGTTATATTTATTTAGGATATCTTTCAATTATGATAATTTTTGAACATAAATCTCAAGTGTCGCATCGGTACCTCTTGTTATATCTTTTGGTATAGAGAAGGTACTACAGTAACACTGTGATCATGATTCTTCTTCGTTCTTATAATAAATACACATATGTATCTAGGTAGCTCCTATATGTATTAGGCACATCTCGGATATGTCCTTAGACTAGCATAATTGGTTCTAACCATCCAAAGACAATATTGAAACGACCCACCGCGTCCGCTCGCATAATTTACTGCCGTTACAATATTTGCTGCCGTCTGTCTGTCTGTCACTCGGCAATATTATCCAAACGTTATTTATATCAATTCTGACTAGGCTGCACTTTAGTGACGGAGGGAGCGGGGAGAAACGAGAGGTAAGGCAAATTTTGTTTTTGTAAGTATTAAGTAGCATGTACCTTACTTATTTAAAAATATAAATAGAGCTTTGTGTCGCATCTTGACAATTTCATAGTAGAACCTAATACATATCTGATATGTCGGTAGCAATACCATTTCATTGTGGAATTTATTATGTACCCACTATACGTACGTACATTCCTTGTAATCATCAGTTTTCTATCCCTTTCCACTGTATTTAATCTCACAGAAAACTTCTTCAGTATACCTGTAAACATTTAAAGACATGTCAATCTACCGTCCGCTATCTCTCAACAACAAACCTCTCCCTCGCCACACAGTAGCTTCGCAGGTCATCCAATAAATATGTAATTAATATCAATGAGCTCGCACGGACAGACATAATCACTCAATCTCGGCGAGAAAGGATGGGTGTGCCGGTTCTATGGGGATTCAGGAGTTTGTCGACTATGACTTGCGATTCTAAGCATATATAGATGGTTAAAGCCACATACATCCATTAACCTTGTAAGTTTGGGCAGTAGTAAGCAAAATACACACCCGCAGGCTTAGACCTCTTGTTACCCAGCTCGGCCACAAGGAGGGTTGTAGGAGTTGTTGAAGGGGTTATGTTTTTCGGGTGTATGTATGTTTCTTTGGCACGCAAACTTTATTTATATGACGTATTTATATCAAGGTTATATAAAAATTGCAGAATTAAAAAATAGCCTCTAATAACACTTTACTATTGGCAATAAACAAACTCCATCCAAATAGTATAGAACTTCCTTCTCTAAATATCCAATGTTTAATAGTTATTACAAGTAAACCAGTCCTAAATCAAGGCAATAAATCTACTTAAACGTTTACTAAATCGAGTAGTTAAGTAGTTTCTAAGTCTTAACTTGACTAGATAGCGTTCAAGTTAAACGCCTCAGTTAAAACAGTTTACTGCTTCAGTTATCACCTAAGTTTAACTGTTGAATTGTTTATAGATCTCTATTTGTAGATACTAGATAATTTATGTTAATCTTCAACTGTTTTATAAAGTAGAAAACTGTTTACCAACGTACAGTTACGACTTTAAAGTATTTAAATGTGTATTTAAATAAGTACTTAAGTAAAGCTATATCCTAGACCGATACTAGCTAAGGTAACTAAGTCAATACATGCATGGCTGTTTCGGGAACGAAAAGAGTTAGCCAGAGCTGCAGGGTCATGAGAAAGCTGTAAATGATGAGTAACCAGTTGCCAGCTTATCGTCTCAGAGAATGGTCGAGTTCCTTCGTCGACTCTTACATTCTCGACATGCACGGAAAGAGATGCAGCTGATGTATGCTAGTGAACAACATCATTTCACAATATACTAGCCTAGGTAGATTCCCTATTTTCTTGAATAGTGGGCTTTTCACCTAGGTACTCGCTACAATATAGGTACATATAGTGAAGATTAGATAAAAATTTGCCTAAAGGCCGAATTTTCCATTATTCAGATAGCCTATTTGTAGTAGGTATAACCATAAAGTTTATGCAAACTCTATCTTGATAAGTTTGAAAGAAAGACGCCAACTTTAGATATCTTTCAGATAGCCTATCTGACCATTGGAAACATCAGCCCCAAATGCAATAGATATCGAAACATACATATATATAATCACGCCGTTATCCCTTACGGGGTAGGCAGAGCCCCCTAAGGGCCGATAGAACCACATCCAAACAATATTTGGAAACATTTTCACTAGTTGCCGACTTTATTTGTCATACTTGAATCCAACTATGTAAACTGTTTGAAATGATATTTATGTACAAAGCTAAGCTGAGCTTTTGGTGAGCAATGGGCAACTAGCTTTACAAACATCGCGTAAATAAACAAATATCCGCATATCGGTGTAAATACTTACTAAATAGCTACTAATCTGTGATTGCATCACCGATGCTAACGAGACGATGACCATGATGACGCCTAGACAGGCTAGTGTGGAAAGTCTAGCAATTTCTACAGGTGAAGAAAAATAGGGACCATTCGATTTTATGAATAAAATAATGTGCAATACCGCAAGAACTGCAAGATATCAGCCTTATTTACTCGTATTACTCGGACTGAGAAATAAAATTGGTGTTAAGGGTTAATGTTGCATCTATAATCATTAATAACGCGTTTAGTGTTTACAATAACTTTTTATTAGTTGTCTAGTTTTATGCCTATGACATTGCCAGCACTTATCGCATAAGTGTCTTTCTAAAAAACATTTTCCAACTTTAATATGTGAAGTAACTGACCTTATTTTAAGGTATAGTCCTAGTTTTGGATAGCCGCCAGATTTGCCTATTGTTTCCGCCATTTTGGACAATGCACCGCCATCTTGGGCTGCCTTGTTTTGGCGCGAAATTTTGGCATCGTCTTTGTGCAGTTTTGCTGCTAAGTGTAAACTTAATATTTACGAGGCTTTATTATGAAAGTTTAGGACTTTATAATTAAAATCATGTCATCGCCGCCGTGCCGTGAAGACATTAATTTAGAGTCAGTGATATTATATTCATGCAGTTATATGCCTACAGTTATTCCTATAAGTAAGTACCGAAGTATGTCCCAAGCCTGCTTAAGACATTTATTTGGGAATAACATATTTTTCTATTGTATCGCTTGTTAATAATTCGAGTCCTTGGGTTTCATGTCTAGACATAAAATAACGCTTCATCAACTTTGTACTTCGCATGGAAAATGCCAAGTGAATGAGCGTGGGCGGTCAAATGCTTTCATTGCAAAGTAAGTTGGTTTTACAATTTTTATTTTATTACAACTTTATAAGAAAGCATTTTCTATTGAGTACCTACTGCATTGGAGTAAGTATTACAATGTTAGAATAATACTCTGAATGAAACTATCTTGATAGATGTCGGAACTACTAGCGTAAGCTCATACTTACACAATCACAGAGATCTATAGAGTGGCCGTGGGGGCGTGGGCGGTGTAATTGAACTATGAACAAAATAGGCAAACATCGCGAAAACGCAATCAGTCGGGACTTGATTGCCTAACGCGTCACACGGGAGTGTTTTTTTATAATGCCTGCTTGTTTAGTGGTTGTGTGCAAGAATCGAAGTGACCATAAACTTGAAGGGGTCACTTTTCATAGGTAAGTACAATAACAATTTTGTTTTCTAGCATTTATACCCAAATTTCATTTTATTTCGTTAAAATAATTTTCACTGAGTGACATATGTAACCTAACGATTGAACCTAATACATTGCTCGCTAAGTGTAGCGTGCCTGGTGTTGAAATCAGTTTGACCGAGTGATGATAATTGCGCATATTGAATCGGCCGCTCCCGCGCACGGCCGCTGCTAAGCGCTTTGACATAGAGTTGTACCTGTCATTTCTTGTTGTCGATACGTCACGTTGCCGCGAATAGTACCTACGAGTAATAACTAATGTTAAGTAGATAATTTTGAGAGTTTAAAAAATATTATGTTTATGTAAAACAATGGTGAATTACTTATTATTATTAGTGTAACAAAGTACCTAAATTAATGTAGATGTGTGCAAAGTCAACTTTCTTTATTTTTGTGTTTCTTATTAATAAATATTTTTTTAAATTATAATATCTGTTGCGTAGTTTTAAAGATACATACATAGGGACAGACAGACAGATAACGGGAAGCGAGGTTGTTTTATACTATGTAGTGATACTTAGGACATATTTATGACTTTATGTCATTTAAAATTAGGAAATACTATTATTACATAATTTTAGGAGACGTAATGGGGTACCCCAACATTGATTGCCCGTTTAATAATGGTGATAAAAATGTAGATAATAAATGACTACCAATAAGCATATTATTATAGTTTTTTATTTCCATCGAACATTTACATACCGTACTAATTTATTAAAGACTCCGCTACGAATTTACTTTATTCTTTATCCCTTCAAGAAAAATAACCTTTTATTTGTGACCTCATACTTTTGTGACTGTGATGCAACTCAAAATCTAAGCTCAATCGGACAACGAGAAGTAGAAAAAGTAGGTTGAATTTTAAGATGAAGCTAAGTAAAAACATGTTTAAAATTGTATTGTGACCAGCTACTAAAGCCTAAATTGTTCGCGATGTGCAACAACGCAAGTGCTCGATAACAAATTTATCGACAGTCAATCACTAGCGTACGTGTGAAATTTGTTGAATGTATTTGCTATACTGAGGCGCGTACTTACACAGTAGATAGCAATGTGTGCGCGCCAATGAGAGTACCGCCTTAAATGTGTGAGTGTCAGAGATTTATCAATGTTGGGTGTAATTTGTGTTATTATTTAGATGTCAATGTAAGTGTGGCTTATAGCCGCTTACATCAGAACTCAAACTAAGTGCGCTTAGCGGCCCATCTCCTGTGTTTCTGTTATCTATGTACACAATGTTTAATATTTTATTGACATCTAATGTTTATAATCCATGCTTATATTTTTAAACGCTTCATATAGTAAAATATTATTGATATAGTTTGACTTCATTTCTAATATAAATTGTGCTAGGTTGTAATAATGTATTGTGATACCTTCATAATATTATCTCCTGTTCATCTTGTACCTTAACGGAACTGTTATGTATATGTTGGCTATCAAATTAATTAAATATATAAATCTAAATCCTGCCTTCTGTTTTAAAGTAAGAATACTCCCTTGAATATACAAAATTTGAGCTCTCTAAAATATAGTGCTCCCTGAACTTGTAAGAGTTACAAACTATTTTCTTCCTTGGTTTTAAATGCACACTTAAGCGCACTGAAATTCTCGATTGAATGTATCGTTACTAGATAGATTATATCGATACCTCGAAAGCGAGGCTTTGTAGAATCTGAACTAATCCGATTATGTTCATTGTAGTCGGTCAGTGTTCCTTATTCGTTGACAAAGACATGTATGAGGGTTTTCACTCCATCGGATATTATGTGAGAAGACGACAGTAGGTAGTGGTATTATTTCAATAAAGATATCATTGAATAAATTTATTGTAGAAAGTGCTACTTCAATTCATGATTGTAAATTAATATGTAAAGAGATCAAGGTAAAATAGAAACCAAAGATTCTAATATGTTCATGCTACTTACTTAGCAAAATTAACTAAAATTAGCCTCTTGGCCAAAAATTGCTTTAGTATAAAAATACTGAAGTTGATTTGAAGTCCTACCTACGTAGGTACGCACTTTTTGGTAGGCACACCTACACATTAAATATTTTTCTACGAAATTATGACATACTTATAAACAAACGACCTTTGCCTGTAACAGGATATTAATTTACAAATTCCTAACGTCAAAACAATTCAAAATAATCATAACTACTCGTACAAGTGAGCATCCGATACGAACGTAACGTTATCTCTAGATCGATGCTCGTTCGATACTATGAACCTTCGTAACGTATCACGTTACGTTACGGACGAGCCGTGGGTCCACAATGAAGATCTTCCGATACTCAAAGTTTAGAATAATTATTCTGAGAGTGAGTGCATTACATTGATGGTTATTTTATAAGTATTCTAATATAGAGCTAGACTAGAGATATTCATTCAATCGTATTCTTTATTCAATTTCAAAACCTACAAGGAAACTTCTATTTATTTTCTGCGAAAAGTCCAAAAAGCAAAAATAACCACAAGGTTAACATGTCAAAGATAAATCTTTGACATATATAGCGTTACCTTAATTAACAAATAATTTATTGTACCTTGATACTTAATAATTTCATTTATATAGAGGTACTATCAGTATTTTTTTCATCCCACTGTCATATTTAGCTTAGCATTATATGGGAATTGGTATCAGATGAATGAAAAAAGAAGAAAATACAACTCTTGCAAAAGTTACGGGAAGATATGCTGTAATGCAGTTGAACTGCTGAACAGATGACGTATAGTAAAGTGTAGGCTATTCTGATAAAGCCTCTAAAATACCACAAACCTATAAAATCCTAAAACAATAACCAGCAATGTACACCAGCCTCCACCGATTTTTCTTACACTCCTACATTGAATTTCGTCCGGCCTGTCACAATACATCACGATACGATCTACAACGCACACTTATTAATATTTCCGTGTACCTTCGATGACATTTGCTGAGGAATGTCATTTATAATACCCGAAAGTGATCCTTTACGAGTGTCGCTACAATCTATGTGGCAAGGAAATAAATTGACATTGTTGTTTTGTCATATCGGAGTTTTTACTTATGGCCGCGCTATGGTAGTTGCACTGTAGCACTCAAGCCTATTTATAAGTAGTTATTATTGGGATGTTTTGACATAAGAGGTGTGTGGTAACGTGTTATTTGGTCCCTTATGATAACATAAGAAGTTTTTAGTCAAACACTTATTAGTGCTTACTTGGCGACTCAACAAAAACTTTACAATTTTTTCCAACCATTACCTATTAAAGGTTTATTAATTATTTTTTCTTTCAAAATTCTGATTATAAGTACTAAATATTTACGTTACCAAAATAAATTGTTTATAGATAAATACGAGTAAAGTCTCTAAGCTTCTTGAATCTAGACAAATATTTTGACTCAAGCCCATTAATGTAATCCATTAATGTAATCCAATAAGATAAACAAAATGTTAGCTAATTAATTAAGGCAAATTAAAGCGTCTAATACTAAAAACGTCGGTTTCATAAACATCGCAATCGTAACCAAAATCTGACGTTAAAGCCAATCAAGGCAACTTGATCAGACATGCATCTAGTGCTTTCAACGAGACACATCGCTTTACACTTTATATTTTACACTGCAAAGCTTAATTCACCTTGGTGGGAAACCACAAGAGAATATTATAGGATTTTCAATTTTAAGCCTTAATATTCTAGGCTTTGTTTTAGCTCGTTTATGTTAAAAAGGTGTTATAATAGGTATATTAAGTAGGTATTAGGCTGGTGACAGAATCGACGCTTATCAAGGTGCAGATCGAAGTCGTGGGCGATGTGGCATTCCCATGATATACTAAGACCTAGATAAATACAAGGTAATTTCATTTATGTGCTTACTTTTGAATGTATCTAAGTAGGTAATTGATGTTGAATGTCCTAAAAATATCCTGCAGTTATGTTACATAATACACAATGTAACAAAATGGGGTAAGCATGTTAAGCGAAACACCATAGAAATAGTTCACTATACGTATATAACTATAGAATACATCCACAAAATTTTAGACTCGAAATCACATGTTTATTTTGCTTGTACTCTTATTACAACTTTTATAAAGCCAGTCTTTCTGATCAATAGCCCTTTTATACAACTGTCTCGCGTTAGTCTAGACTCTATTCCTCTATCCTGATCTTGAATGACATTGGAAAGATGCCAATGGTGTGCCTGAATGAGTGTGATGTTCATTATATCTTTGAAAATCTAATAAGAAACTTCAAATGACAAATCAAACAGCACATTTAAAGTGCACAACGCATTATTAGCATCCTTTATGTAGATATCTATTGTATTTGCATACAAGATAGATAACTAACTAGCTAGTACCATTCATGAACGTATAAAGAATAACGAACAGAGTGTTGTGGCTACACAGAGTGAAGCATTCATAGTAAGCTCGGCAACGATATTCCATGGAGTAGGGATGTGTATTTACGCGTTATTCACACACACATACAAACCATAGTAAGCTCGGCGCCTGCAGGAAAATACGCACACATGCCCAACGCGCCGCCATTTCGGTGCTTCAATCTGTGCAGTGACAGCATTACGTCCGTTGTTCTTTATACGTTCATGGTACCCTTACACTTTAACTTAAAAGAACTCTGTGCTATTTTGGGTCATAAGATTATCTTCATTCAATAAATACAGTAGCTTACTCTACATTTTAGATGAGTAAACAAATTCTAGGTCAAAGAAGTCGTTAGGTATCCTACCCGCTGATACTAGTGACGGAGGCTCCCTTATCTCAGGTCATTTCGTCGGCGCCAACTCCTGATAGTACTTCCTGTTCACTAGTCAAAACAAATCCGATTTATTCATTATTTTTATGTAAATATACCGTTTCTTATCCATTTTATACTATAAACAACTCTTTGTCGGCAATATCTGATTATAATTTCATATGGCCATCTTGAAATGCATCTAAAAAGCTCATAAATATCAATAACGCGATTTACATTACCTAGCCGTAAGTCGTTACCGATTGAAAGCGCTCTAAACTGCAACCAGGCACTCCATCGCTGCTGTAAGTGGCCGAATCGCCGTAATACGACCATTACCCGACCTATAACTATCCACTCAACGATTGCCAATCCAAAGTTGTCCGCTTAACAGTTAAACTTTAACTATTAAGTCATTAATCTAGGAAATTCGTCGAACTGCAGCGGTGGACCTCGTTTCCGCGCCGAATTTGACTTCTCAAAATGGCCGCCTGCGAAACGGATTCGACGCACGTGCGATGTTAAATCGAGAGTTTCCTGGAGGGAATGTTTACAAATAATTTAGCTTTGAATCGTTGCAGAGTGCATGCTTTCTACGCTTTGTGCTAAATCCCATTCTGATACTGCTAATACCTGGGAACAAGTTAGTGCAACGTCTGTTCTGTGGGGTCGGAGATCGACAATCGGAATCACGCAATGTAGACATGGTATAGAAAATAGCTGAAGGATGGATGTATGTAAGGAGGTTATTTATACTACTTAATACTTGCGACTTTTAAGTGAATTCATTTATTTAATGAAGTTTGCTTACACATCCTACTAAATTATAAACGCAAAAGTTTGTGAGTATGGATGGATGGATGGATAGATGGATGGATGTTTGTTACCCTTTCACGTAAAATCGGCTAGAGCGATTTTCATAAAATTTGCTATAGAGTTAGCTGATACCCTGGATTAACACATAGGCTCCTTTTTATCCTGGGAAAATATTTTTATCCCGGATAATTTCGACATTTTGTTTTTTCTGCAGTCCACGCGGACGAAGTCGTGGGCGTCCACTAATATTTCTATAAAAATAACATTATTGACTCTAATAACTCTACGTAACCTTCACAAAATGATGGCAAAAGGAAAAGGAAGTCCCTCGCCTCTCGAGATGCTTAAATAAATACAAATGCATTTTGAGAATTGATATTTATGATCGAAAAAATGGCGTCCCGCTGCGGGACATCTGCCGGGGAAAAAATGGCTCTGAATTTTGATGTAAGATATCCTAACCGAACTGGCTTTTTTTTATTAATTAATTAATTGTCTCTAGCCCTTTGTTTTGCCGATATTTATTAAGGTACTTACTGGTATTGTCTTTTTGTTTACAGATAAGGACAACGCCGCGTGTTTTAGCTCCGCAAATTCATATGTGGTAAGTTAATTAAGTATTTTATTGACTTGTCTTTGCGCGAATAAAGCGCTATTCTATAATGCATAGACTGAAAACTGTAAAAGTAAAAACTATCCCACTAGTAGGCTCTAGTAGGTATTGAGCTTAAAGACATTTTCGGTGTCGACTTCTCTGAATCTAGGAAGAAAGGATCGTCCATATTTGGTACAAGAAAGCCCTAATTCTAATAAGAGTTTTATATTCATTCCGAGCATGAATATAGAATACACATATAAAGCAGTTGATAACATAAAAACATCGTCTAAACTAAAACAGACATCTGCTGTAGTGACGAAGCCACAAATAAGGGCCGCGTCAGACCGGGCGCCGCGAGGTATTACATTTACATACAGATTAATTCTCGCTAAACTAATAGCGGGATACTATTGACTCTCGATTGAAACTCGATTTTAATCAATAAGCTTTGAGATATAGAGCAACACGCGTATGATGAATTTGGTGAGAGCGAAATGTCTCACTTTTAAACGTCAAATTCACAGAGCTAAAAAGGGGTTTGCAATTCCTTTTTACACACCAAGTAGAAACACTTGCCTTGTCTAGTTATTGCTTAGCTCTGTGGATTTGACGTTTAAAAGTGAGACATCTCGCTCTCTCCAAATTCATCATACGCGTGCAGGTTGGTATATCTAAATGCTTATATTTTTTACGTACCTACCTACCGTAAAAAAATCCGTGTATTCCCGTTCGTCCCCTAGACTTCGTCCCCCGAGGGGGACGAACGGGAATTCGTTATTTATTTTCCCGATGGTCCCTCAAAATTTTTTGGGGGGACGAATGGGAATAATTTATTAATTCTTTTTAGGGTCGATTGCTCCCACTAAATAATATAAGACTGGTGGTTTTAATTGGTAAAAAAACAAAATTGAAATAAAAATCAGTCATTTATTAAGGAATAAAAATCACAGTAAAAATCACAGAATCAACTTTGCAATAACTCGCAATATTTTTATATATAATATTTTTTTAATTAAGAATAAAATTCTCCTTATAACTAAAAATTATGATTAAAAAATCAGTGTATAGAGCTTATAATAAAAAAGTCTGTATTATATTACAATTAAACACTACAAACAGACTTTTTACCATTCAGGTTGTTTCCTTTTGAAATATAAGTCACTATTTTTCGTAGAGTTGCTTATATGTATGGTGGCAAAATTTTACGCTTTACGTTATGTAAGGCATTAGAAAAGTTTACTCATTATTTTAACACATAAATAGGGTCAGTAAATTATCACACTTTCAAAAGCAAAATAAAATAAAATACCTACCTAAAATATCACGAAATCAAGGTAAAAATAACAAAAAAAAACTTATCGTCCTAATTTTTAAAAAGTCACATTTGCTTATATGTATAGGTATACGGTGTCACATTTTTGTGTTACATATTGTATAAGGAATCAGAACAGGTTACACATTAATTTTACATATTAATAGCGTAAATAAATTATCACAATTTCAAAATTAAAATAAAAAACATATACAAAATCAAAGTGAAAAAACATGAACACAAAACATAGAGGGTAACAACAATAAAAAAATCACAAGTATTGAAGAAAGTAGTCGAGGTCATAACAGTAGGCAGTAATAATTATTGCACACAAAGCCTAGAGATTACATCAACGTACACAACCATCGAGCACTTTACTTATTATGATTAATACCTACGTTAGTTTTTCTAAAAAATGTCCTACAGTTATTTCTGAATTAAGAAGTTGCATTTGGCAATCCATAATATATTGGTCTGTCAAGATTGAATGTAGCCTACGCCGTTTTGGATTTTGTTTTGCTTTCACGCTGTATAAGTTGATGTAACACCGTAAGCAATTTTAAAATATTAGGTTTTTTTTTGCCTATGGCACTATTTAATTTAAAATGCCACCCTTCGGCAAAGTTATTAGTACGGTGTCGTTTTCCAAAACTGCACCACACTTTTACGAAATTCGATTGAAGCCACTGCGATAGCATGTATTGCCGAAATTTTTCACTTTGGCTATCATCGGGGCTTTCGCTAGCGATATAAAACCAGCCTTCAAAAATACGTTCCTCTGGTAATAATGGAAGCACCGCACTTAGGGCTACTTGACGTCTTAAAGTTTTATTTTTTGTTAGATTTAATTCACGGCCTTTCCTCCAAATAGCATTATTAAAATGGTAATAACAGCCGTGGATACTTATCTCTGGAAAAATTGTACGCATAGCAGACATAGCTGCTTCTTCAAAATCACTGGTAAAGGATGTAGGATTCCAATCGTTGATTTGAGATTTAACAAGTCTGAAAAGTATCTCGTATGTTTCTTTTTTACGGTTTGACATTAAAGCGTACAATAATGGCGTCATAGCTGTGCTTTGATTATTACTTCCTAAATCACCATGAACGGTGTAGAGCTGTTGGAATGGAGGTGGACAACTCTTAAATGTACCGTCACCAAATATATTTTTTAAAACTATCAATTTTTCTTTAGCTTCTTGGGAACAAAAAATGAGTAAGCGTGTGTTACCGTAACAGTAATCAGCTAACAAAAATGATTGAAATTTTTGAGGAACCTCAACCGTTTTAACGTCATTGAAAGTGATTTTACTCATATTATAAGTGCTATTTCGATGGCGATACAAAGTGCTTTTGATGTTTGCAAACTTAGGAATATCTTTGGGTAAAGTTACTTTATCAAGTCCTTCGTCCAAAATTTTCGAAATTGTTGAATTAAAGGCGGCGGGTACGCAAGGTACATCATCAGAAGTTATATTTTTCTTGCATTCATCAATATGAATGTCTATTATGTTTTTATTGAAGTCCGGTGTACAGGATGTGTGTGTGGTTTCTTTCAAAATTTGATCATTCTGCAATAAACGTGCATAATTTATTTACCCATTGTCTGGTTTTGCATGAAAAAAGAAGCCAAAAAAGTAGGTACTTACATTTATGGTTAAGGTCCCACTGCACTTATTCTTTCTTCTAAGATGACATTCCCATACAACAGCTCCACTTTTGTTTTGCCTTTTCCTTAAAAATTGGTATCCAGCACGCAGAAGCACGATTCCACCTTTTCTTTGTATATACTGCAAACAGCTTCCTGTACTACCAGAGGGGCCAGGATGCGCTTCTTGTGACATTGTTAAGCTCTAAAAAACAGGAGACAATAATTACACACTTATTAATATAATTTAGAATGATATTTAATATATAAAATAAAATACTAAAATTGAATACAAATATTGATACCGTACATTATTAGCATAAATTAATAAGACATGACACAATATAGTATTGACTATAAACAATCTAATAATATTTGTAACTTACAAAAATGTAGGTACTTACATCAGTAGTTTTCCGCAGAACTCGTGTCGAATATATATTATTACATTAACACCCGTGCACTTTCATTGTTTTGTCAACACTAACCCGACCGGTCTAATTTAAGGATAGGAAAGGGAGAGAATGTCAGGTAAACCAATAGGATTTACGCAAATAACACAATGTTATCGGCACTCTTTTGTTAACTACCAGAATCGCCGGCGCTTCCCGTCAGAGTTGCTAAATTTAGTGTAGGTAAACGTAATGAAACAATGATAAACTTAGGATACGTTTTATAATTCATAGAAAAATAGAGAAGTATTTTGTAAAATAATGATTAAATCTAACGAAGAAACTAATTTAAAAGTAAACTACGAAACATCGAATAAACATATTTTCTGCACAAATCTTTTTAGTGGGACGAATGGCACTAATCGAAGAACATATTCCCATTCGTCCTCTCATGAATTAGGATTGGGACGATCGGGAACAAATTAAATATTATTTTTGTAAATTCCCGTTCGTCCCCCTCGGGGGACGAAGTCGAGGGGACGTACCAAAACATTTATATCAATTTTCGTGCTCTAAATACGTCTTAACTGCAAACTTCCAGCTTGCAAAATTATCTCTGCCGGTATGTAACACATAGTAAGCTCGGCAACGATATTCCATGGAGTAGGGATGTGTATTGACGCGTTATCCACCCACACATACAAACCATAGTAAGCTCGGCGCCTACTAGAAAATACCTCTGTGTATCTCTCGCTGCAATGCACTAATACTTATACTTACTAGCTCAGTATACTGACGTAGCCTGCGCCTTTTCCACCTGTTATTTTATCCACTATCTTAGGTTTATTTTAAACTAGTGGACGCCCGCGGCTCCGTCTGCGTGGACTGCAGAAAAAACAAAATGTCGAAATTATCCGGGATAAAAACATTTTCCCGGGATAGAAAGTAAAAAGACTATATGTTAAGTAGGACCTATCACAATACATTGCTGAAAACTGCATCGAAATCGGATCAGCCGTTTCTGAGATTAGCGTGTACAAACGCACAGACAAACAGACAAAAATTTAAAAATCATTGTTTTGGGTACTTTTGCGTTGATAAAGGTCTCCTATAATATTTTTTCTCATATATCTTTCATGTACAGACTGCGACCCGTTACATTTTTATTATATGTATAGATTATATGTATAGATTTAAAACGCTCTTAAGCCAACGGTAACAAATATACATTTAAGATGAGAGATCTTTACCATGTAAAGTTTCCTTGATGCGATTGATTCTAAATCTCATTACAAACTCGATAACGATGTCAATAAAATTGTCGAGTTTTGAGCAAATAGTAATCCAGTTCTCACAGACCTCGCCATAATGATTCCATTAAACCTGACCAGGGAAGAATTTACCTCCGTTTTGTTAGAACGTTATTCGTCTATTTAACGTTAAAACTTTCAGGGAGATGGTTAGTGAGTGATTTATTTCCTCTTAAATTAAAACCTGTTTGGGGCATGAAGATTAATTTACTGAAATATATGTGCAATGCTTTGTTTCATTTGTTTAAGTATGGGTTAGGAAATGTAAGGGATATAAACAGTGGCATGATTTGACCAAAGAGCCAAGACATCATAATCCAGTTATAGGTACTCATCTGTGGTACTCATACATATGTTTTGTACAATACAAATCTATCTAGGGTATTCATACATATGTTTTGTACAATACAAATCTGTCTTGGGTATTCACACATATGTTTTGTACAATACAAATCTATCGTACATTCGTGACATTCCTACACATTTGACAATGACAGTCAATTTCTCAAGGGGTCGCCTTGCTATACAATCTACATGCTAGTCGTACAACTTTTCACCTTAAATATAAGATATTAAGAACTTATCGTCCGCACTATAAGTCATATTAAAAAACTGTAATATAGATTGTTTCATACAGAATTGAAGAAAATAATATAATTTTAGTGTACATACCTATATTTTACATTTACTCTCTTTTTGTTTAGTATGTAAGCATCTTACTAGTACTACAAGTAGGTAATAAAATATAAATTAAATTAAATTAAAATTCATTTATTTCAGGTAATAGACCTATAGATTCTGATATAGCTAGCATGTTTTTGATGTACCTAATATTTTCTTCTAGACTAAATTCACAGCTTTTGTCAATTTTATTGATACAGGGTACACTAGCTTTTAACTTGACGTAAGTATTTGCACCTAAGCTAGTAAGTAATCTGTCCCCCTAATGAACTCTTCAAGAAGAAAATTATCTTCAGAGATAAATTAGCAATGTTATTTCATACAATTGGTAAGTGGCAAATTGATGTAGATATATTGGTAGGTAGGTATTGTGCACAACAACAGGATCCTAATGCCAAAATTCAAACCTCAGATTTTGTAAAGATAATCGAGATCGAGATGGCGCACTGCACAAGTTACACAGATCCTGCACAGATTCGTTTGGGGTATACTTCAGCTGGATAGTGATTGCGACACACGTGGCGTTTTGTTAATGGCGTTCTTTTATTCAGGGTCGATAGTAATGGATAATGATGGAGGGGATTCAGACTTGGGATTTGAAACTAAGGGATGCTGGGATGTGAATTATTAAACAGATGATTGGTATATCAGTATATCGTTTATTTATTAACTTACTGGAACCATCTATCTTGCTCTTTTTGGCAACGGAATTTCAGTCCATTCATCCAAATTAAATAATGCACTAATACAACATTGTCAGAAGTGACAAAGACAACGATAATTTAATCAATACCTACTCACAATTAATTACCATTGTAAAGAATATAAAACAGCATTATAAACAAATGACACATACAAAAAGGTTTGTAATAAAAACAACAGATGCCGCGAAACGAGGCAGTTAATCATTCAGTCGAGGAATCTACAAAAAATACAACAAAAACAAACAAGCTTGTGAATTAATATTAAAGTTATGAGCTAGATGAAATAGAAAATTTTGTGACAAGGAAACTTTGCAAAAATATCTAAAATGAAATGACTATAAGTAACTGAAATACCTTAGTTCGCCTCCGCAGTACATTCGATTATTTTATTAATGAAGAATAGGTATTAATTGCATTAAAATACGTACATAAAGTTAACGCCCTCCAAGGAGGTTGGGCAGAGGTGTGCTTACACACTCACTTTTCACCAGCATTAAAAATACTATGACAGCAAATCAGACATATGCAAATGCATAGTATCACGGCTGTGTCCCAAAATGTAATAACCAGAACTGCAAGATCATGAAGGATATCCTTAGAGCCATATCTAGCGTTGCGGGGTCAGATGGTAATGCCTCGTCGCCTGAGGGAAGGCCCCTGAGTTCCTTAGTGGACTCTTACGACATGCACAGAAGATGATGCAGCTGATGTATTCTAGTGTAGCGCCGCATTACCACAGGCAAAATATACAGGATGTTTTTTGTTGCCACCCTTAACGAAGGGTACGTACTCTATACATCAAATAAAGTAAGTTTATGCCAAAAAAATGCTGGGTAAAGATGTAAATTTTATTAAAAAAAAAAAATCTTGATCGGGCAAAATTTATAGTGTCCATTATCCTAGTTTTATCATAGACAGATATTAATTATTTCTCTTGAAAAAATCTTGCTACGCGCGTCTATGTGCATTTATGCACAAAAACGCAGTCTATTTACTCAACTTTGGACCCTAATATCTTGGGAACCAGACACTTCCCAGGTATGCTTTCATGGGGAAAAACGATCGTGATGATGAGGAGATTCCGTAGTTTTCGGGAACGTTGACGACCAAAAATCACCCTGTATAACAAAAACTACGTAAAAAAATAATAACTAACGAAAATCTAAGGATTACTGAAAAACTCTGTTAAGTATTGATAGAATTGGTACTTACACCTTTATAAAAATATTTAGATAAATTATTGTAATGTTAGTTACATACTACGAAATTAACAAAGTTATTACCTAAGAATTTAAAGTTATTCCGTTGCCTTGTACAATAAACTTAGCAACAAACTGCTTTACATACACCACAAGCAGTGCTCACAATGTTGCATTTCTTACCTAGTAACAAGAACAACTAACGACATGCACAAGGCCTGTGTAAATCATCAGGATCTGCAGTATCATGCCTTCATCTCGATGCAAGGCCTTCGCCCACGCTCCATTGTCACATACCACCTACACCGCACTTCTGTAGGTACCAAACTGTTCAAACGCTGTGTCGCCTCTATTCTTAACCTTATCTCTATCGTTTAAATTTCGAATGCAATGTAAATTCGAAATTGGTCAAGTATATACGACCAGCTTACTCTCGAAAGTATGTTATCCATTTTCAACTTTAATATCGCACTCATAGGGTTATGAACATATTGTGTGTAAGTAATGTAAACTGCAGTCCCACAAAGTTATGTGTTCCGTCGGAAATAACAGGAATTAGTCTCATTCCATAACATGGCAACATTTAATTCGACACTAGCGCCACCATTGGTCGTATATTAAGTTTGTAGCACCGTAGGCGAGCAGACACACGTCCTGTCGACTTCGAGAACATAAACATAGGCTAAATAAATCATTTGAGACATGTTTTGTGACATCTGTATTTTTAGCTGCGTTCGATTGTAAATAGTTGGTGTTTGTTTTACGATGCGGTCGGAAACGGGCAGGTAGGGGCGTTTTATCTAAACAGAATCTCACATTTTAGATTTTTTAACTTTCGTTTTTTTGAACTGAGATAGCTTAGCTATGATTACAGTGTTTTTGCGCAGACCTCTACATTAGTAGCATTAATCGTTAGTAGTCGGTGAAATAAAATAAGTTGGACCCTAAAGTGACTTGGTATTTGCTGTTACACTGTATGGGTGTGTTATTTAATAAATAAAATGCCTCAACTTATTAAAGTGATCATGGAAAAAAATCTTATTGTTAAGGATATTGGCAAAAGTGTCGAATGAGCTGTAGAATGAAAAGAATGGGTGTATAGTTCTAAGACACATGTCTTTTATAATATAGCCTAGGCCTCTTGAACATTGTCTACATACGAGTACAGCCGCAGTACCCTCACTCAATACAAAACTAAAATAACTCGAGCGCTGGCAGTCGTAAAGCGAGCTTAAGCAAACCGACCACAGACCGCTCGCCATACGGCACACATTTTTTGTGGCAGCCCTGCGACCTGAGACTTTTTGTAGTGGCAGCCCTGTGACTTTTATTTTTTGTCGTGCGGCAACACTGTCTTTTTGGCGCGACTGCAACCTTGCCTTCAAAATGGCGGACAAAGATGGAGACACTAGATAAGTAGTGGATGCAAAACCGGATTGATAGTGCGAGGTAGTGCGTCGCGATGGTGACATTTATTGCCAAGCGAGAATTATGACCGGGTCTCGAAAGTTTGCCTTAAAACTATTTTATTGGCGGCACTCCAGGCGATGGCGGAAGCAATATCGACTACCCGACCACGGGAATAACTCAGCGCAGCTAAAAACATCTTCATATATTTCTCATAATGCCTAAGCCATTTTTAAAGTTACCAAAAATTTCGTATGCAAATTGAATTGTTCGAAAATGCCGTCACAAAGAGCGGGACATTTGTTTGTAAGAACAATGACATGTTTCAAAGATTTTGACAAGTCCATCACAACATTGTTTCACGGTAGGTACGAATGGCCGACACAATAGCTCAAATGAAGGACGGACGAATGCCAAAAATTAAAGAAGATCTTTAGAATATTCGCAATAAAAAATCAATTGAACGCCTCGGCTGTTGTGTCAACATTGGCTGAATGCGTCTGACGCGTTGTCGCGTTCTAGGGATGCCTTTGTATTATGCTATTAGGGTTCCTTACTTATGGAACGCACGGTTTTATCAATGGCATGGGCTTTTAAGAGCTTCATACTTATTTATTTTTTACAACCGCAATAAGTGTTTCATTTTATTAAGTCTGGCATTATTCTAGTTGTGTTTTAATCGGCATCTAAGTAATTTATTTCATATATTTTTATACATTGGAAGGAATAGATAAGCTTATATATAGGTACATATTGCAGTTGGGTAAAGACAACTTCCAGGGAGAAATCACCAGAAGAGTGCAGCTTGGGTGGGCAGCGTTTGGGAAGTTGCGTCATATCTTTGAGTCATCCTTGCCACAATGCCTCAAGACCAAGGTGCTCGATCAGTGCGTTCTACCAGCCATGACTTACGGACCCGAGACGTGGAACCTGACGGTGGAGCTGGTTCACCGATTACATGTCACTCAGAGGGCTATGGAAAAGTCAATGCTCGGTATCTCGCGAATGGACAAAGTCCGAAACGAGATTATTCGGCAGAGACCAAAGTGACAGATATAATCTCGAAGTGTAGCAGACTGAAGTGGCAGTGGGCCGACCACATCTGTCGTAGAACCGATGGACGGTGGAGTAAACGGGTTCTCGAATGGAGACTGCGCCTCAGCAAGCGTAGCGTTGGGCGCCCTCCGGCCAGATGGACCGATGACTTAAAGAGGGCGGCTGGTAGTGACTGGATGACAAAAAAACGGGAGATCGAGCCATGTGGCGTACACTGGGGGATGCCTACGTCCTGCAGTGGACTGCAATAGGCTGACGATGATGATGATGATGATATATAGGTACATAATTCAGATGGTATTACACTATTATTGAATCTGTGGTAAGTATTAGAATGACAAAATTCTACTATTTATAGTTGGAAGAGATGTCTGTCTTACGTAGCCGATGCATATAAAATATACACAATATCTAATGAATCCATCCACTACAGAATACTATAGATAGATAACTTTGACAAATTGCTACAGAACCCGCAGCACAACTCCCGAACCCACAATTCCCTTTTTTGCGCGGTTGTCACGAAGATTTACGAGCAGTGACAAAGTCAATTTCTCGGAGCTGACGATAAGGCACGCCACCTTCCCTTACTTCCCTTTATGATGGAATTTGGCATGGGCTTTTAGCTCAAATTGTCCTTAAACTGTTTACCTGTCAGCCGTGATGAATCGCATCTCCATTGTGAAGGCTGTACAGTTTAATTTCTGCGTGCAGGTATATGCCATTTTATGTGTGCAAATGTTTTCGTTACAAAGTAATTATGTGCAATGCATAACGAGACACGGTTTTTAATTTTTTTAATTACTATCTTTTTAGTTTTCCTATTTCTTTTAAATAGCAGATTCCAATATCTAATAATTCTTAAGAACTACGTTACGTTAACTTCTAGGAAAAAACGATGAAACACGGGTGACGATGAGTAAGGATATCTAAATTCTTCTATCAGTAATTAATATGTCACCTCTCGCCAAGGTTTCAAGGAAACTCACAAAACTAATATTATCCCACAAACATCACGTCCGTGGCGACACTGTTTCGAAGAAACTAACTTATTTTTTGTCACCCACATCTCAAAACGCGGTGTTTTTATCCAACTCTCGAGATTTCTTGTGAATATTAAACCCTCCTTTAATAAAAAAAAATAAGTTTTTTCTTTATTTCATATCTCTGGCTCAATAATGATCATTTAAAGCTAAATATAGCTTGATTATAAATATGTTACGTTGCTGAAATATAGCAAGCTAAGAGAATAAAAATTAAAGTAGGTAGATAGAGTTGTATTGAAATATACTTTGATGTACTTATTTCGAATGATTTTCTTGTAAGTAACTCATCTTCAGTACCTCTATCTATATAGGCAAACTTCAAGCGATAAATAATTGTGTAGAGGCAGAAGCAGAACTCTGGTGGGCGAGGATCGTAAAAATATGCCAAAACTTTATGCTTTGCCTATTCAGAAGTAAAGTTCCGATAGCAAATAATCGTAAATTGAATAGATACACACCCACTTATCGTAAACATAAATCAGATTAATAATCGACCTCCCAAAGTTGCTTTTCCATAAAATTCAGTTATCTGTATACAAGTAAAACTTTAGTATCAAATAATTAATGTTATTTTCATTTATATTGACTACTAACATGTAAAATGTAATATGTATGCAAGAAAAATGTTGGAATAGCATGTTGGACTTCCTCATCGATCTCACAATAATGAGGAGAGACGCGTTGATAGTGACAGGTCCTTGCGCCCGGCGCCTGACAAGAGGCGTGGTGGCTTAACGAGCCATGTCTCCTTTGCCCCTACCTACCTAAAAAAAATATAAAAAATAAGCACGCGCGTACACGGCACATACAGCCAGAGATCCCCGCGTCTCCGTCCAGATATTTGTCGTTTGGCCGGTCGTTTGTCGATTTTTTTCAACTCCAATTACCGCATTGAGAGAGCACGAATGCCCCGTAATCGGCTACAATCTGTCACGAATGCCCCGCGACTGTTTCCAATCGAATAAAGACATGTATTGACGTTAAACCTTTAATTAACATGATTAAAATACACTGGATGTATTTCTTACGAATTCTTTGTCAGTTTTAGCTTTACAACTTATAACAGGGTCGTTATGCAGTGTGTAAAAGCTCTTTCTTAGCTGAAATTGACGCTACAACAGGAAAAAAATCGTCAATAGTTCCCACTTCCTATCTACAGGAGGACGCCTGTAGGTAACATTATTTCACCGTTCTGACAGCTCTTGGCTGCAAGTGTAGGTGGTCCTATCGCCGGGAATCGTCCAAAGTCAACATTTCTAGCTGAGCTTTTGTTGTCACAACACCATTGTCCCAAAAGAAACACTGAAAAAGACCCCCGCGATATACCACCGTAGAAGTATCGCATTTTAGATTAAATACATCGTAAAATATCAGCAATAAAAACTGTTTTCACAAAGATTCAGCATTTGGCGTGTTACATTTTATTACATGCAGTGTGGGTGAAGATATCGTCGCCCGGCTGGCTGTGTGCAAAGCGTTGTTTGCACAATTTGTGCATTAAAAAGTTATGAGCAGCTTTTGCGCCATATTTGAATTTTATGGCCCGTTGTGAAATTAAAAAATAGGCGTTTGGAATAATGTAGGGTGTCGGAATGTGCAAATTGGTAATGTATGGAGCAAAATAAAGCCATGTTTGCTCGGAAAATAGCTGGGAAATTATGCAACTATTTAGTTTGGGCAATTTTTATTCTATCGTTATGGCCGCGAACTCGTATTAAAATTGCAGTTCCCATTTAGTTTTTAATGTAAGTACCAGATGCCATTTTTAAAATGTAGCATTTTTATTTATGCGATAATAGAGTTATTCATGGACCGGTTAAATATAAAAGGGTCCAACAAGAGGGCCCTTTTATTGCTTTATTCAAGTTTTATGAAGCGCTAAGCGACGTTAAATATAGGTCAGCCATTTGGTTATAAATTTGTACATTAATTAATTACAATTAGTGTAAATTAATCGCTGTATACGATTTGGCATTATTTATTGGAAAATATTTCTAACTTAACTACGCCAAATTTATTTAAGTGCTTATTTAAAGTACCTACCAAAATTTAGAGTAGGTAAGTACCTAATTACTTTTATTCTGTAAATTAATGGAGATTTATGTATTTATCAAAGGGATAAAAATCGTGGGTCAAATAGAACTACTTTGTTGGTACTTACCTAGTCTGTGAATTATCCACCAGCTACACGAACGTAGTTCCCTCTTTAACTCTATGGTGTGGGTAGTGCGTGGCGAGATGACAGCTTCTTTACGAGTATATGATAAAATTAATAAAATTATGAAAAATTCGTTGCCAACCGCGTTATTAATAGTGTCACTCTCACGACAGACGAACCTAATGACATCTCTCAAGCTTAATTACGTCATCGAAAAACGTAACTCTCCTTCTGGCAAAATCGGGTAAAAACAGTGGTAAGTCATAAAGCTGTGATTCGTCACCTAATCACGTCCGGCATATTAATTAACGTTATAAACGCCGCAAAACTAACTCTATTACAATGGCGTAAAGGTGGTCTGGCGCCATGTATCAGGTTCCTACATCATCCTAGTTAATTCTGTCGTTACGCTGATGTTTCACAGACATGTAATGTGATATCCTCTTGTGGTTAAAAGATCTATTTACTTGTGAAGCAAAGAAAGATGGGTGTCAGTGTGAACTATTTTTGTAATGTATTTATTTAACTACCTAAGAGCAACTTCTCTAATATTTCTAAACCTTCTCCTTTTTTCAGTCGCTTAATAATGAATGAGATAGTTTCTTAAATACCCGTTACTTTCCTAGGCTTCATTAGCTGCATATATCAGGAAGGAGCTGATATAAAAGGTCAGTGCTAGTTGACAACTTGCCACTAAACTTACATCTGGCCCTTCTGTGCTCGTGTCCGTGATCTTGCAGTTATGGCTACCCCATTTTCGTATAACATCCATGTGTGTATATTATAGGTATATACAGGGTATTTTTTGGTCGTCAACGTTCCCGAAAACTACGGAATCTCCTCATCATCACGATCATTTTTTACCTGGGAAGTGTCTGGTTCCCAAGATATTAGGGTCCAAAGTTGAGTAAATAGACTGCGTTTTTCTGCATAAATGCATATAGACGCGCGTAGCAGGATTTTTTCACGAGAAAAAATTATCATTATTGTCTATGAAAAAACTAGCATAAACACTGGACACTATAAATTTCGCCCGATCAACTAATTTTTTTTTTTTACATCGTTTTCCATATTTTTTTGGCATAAACTTACTTTATTTGATATATAGAGTACGTACCCCTTAAGTTAAGTCTTATTCCTTATTAACAGCCTGTATGTAAATAAAGTTAGGTATGCGCTATGCTAACCGTTTGTGGAATAAGGAGTCTAACCATGATATCATTATTTGACACAAACTTCAATCACACTAGACTGCTATCTCTTATTCGAGTGCCCTCAGGAAAAGTTACCACTCAGAAAGATAACACTCACCCGCAAAATAATATCATAAACCTTATCGAAGCTTGTCAATCTATCTTCTTCTATACATACATATAATAAAATTGTAACGGATCTATGTTTGTGCACGCTAATCTCAGAAACGGCTGAACCGATTTCGATGCAGTTTTCAGGAATATGTTGTGACAGGTCCCACTTAACATGTAGGCTATTTTTTATCCCGGGAAAATGTTTTTATCCCGGATAATTTCGACATTTTGTTTTTTCTGCGCGGGCGTCCACTAGTTTATAATAAATTCATCGTTCTGAACATTTAGTTCGACGACTTTTCGCAGTTCGTATGTATGTAGGAGTAATTTACGAAATAAAAGCGATTTTCTTTATTACACAATACTAACTTTCAACTTTTAAACTAACTACTTTATTTTAGGACTCCATAAACCTCAATGGAGTCATCAGATGTAGTGGAACTTATTCAGGTAGTGAATTGGACAGAACACCAGTAAATCTCATTCGGTCACCTTCCCGAGGGTGGCTCCAAATACACTGGTTTACTACGGTAAATGAAGTACTGATAGGAGTTGGCCATAAAGGTAATTAATCTTCGTAATTAAATCGTTACCGGCATGTTCACAATTGTACATGACCCAAGAAAGAAAATAGATTCGCCATTGCGCGAGTGAAGGAAGGCTAGTAAGTGATTAGTTCGTACTACGCGGCTCCGTATTGGTGAATAGAATAGAACATATCGTTTGCTTATTGATAAAATATGTTAAGTGCACAAAATCGATAAAGCATTTACCATGTTTTACCAGTAAGCAGACGATTATGTATATGACGGCGCATGAAATAAATCGTCTATTTATTTAAAATTAAAATCAGTTGATTGTTATTGTTATTTCTAATTGTAGGCATTTTTTATTATTTATCTACAAAAAAAGTTGTTAGAGAGGGGACATAGTCCGCGTGAGCTTGTTGTTGTGGTCAGCGCTACGTCCGATGCGATTGAGTGGGGATAGTGGGGATGCCCTGATATAAAGCGAAGCGCGCGCTGCGCGTGGTTAATCTTACCTGAGCCGTAGCGCTGTACAGACAACTACAAATTCACGATCCTCTATTTTCTTACCGCGCAATATCATTGTACTTCTACAATAAATTGTTCACATACTTGGAACATTTGTTTCTCTCTACTGTTTATATCCTGGAATAACCCATGGCAGCGAGTGGACGCAACCCTCCGTTCGGCAATCCGTCATATATTTATTTGAAAATTACATTCATTCGCGGATCGCTTTTAAGCTCAGAACCTAACGGGATGGCAGAGATCTGGCGAGGCCCTCTGCCCCAGTTAAGGGACACAGAAACATAAGTCAAAACAACATAAAAACAAACAAGTATAAATAGGATAGAAAAGTAACAAGCAGAACTGTGCACTTGAACTGTCTACTTGATATGACACCTCCTTGAGATCCTTGCTCCTGGTTTGTGTCCAGCTGCCATGCCATTCAATGACCAGACGCGAATTGTTACTCATGTCACATTGTGTTCAAATAGGACCCTAAATTATTGTGATGTAATTGTTACTCTTCTGAACAGATTGATGTGGCAGTGAGTATGCCAAGCCAGAGGTCCTGGGCTCCAATCCCGTGCGTAGGTAACACAAACCGTGGACATTTAGCATCACGTATAAGGAACACATAAAAAACCGTCGTTTAATTAATTCGTCATCCGAGTTAAGTGACCCGATAGTACAGTTGGTTAGAGCGATGCACGGAATGCAAGAGGTCGTGAGTTCAAATCTCGCTCGGGTGAAAAACAATTTTCATTTTCTTATATAATTTATAACAAAAGCTTATAAAATTTAGCTGAATAATCCCACATGTCGTATACAAGTATCCAAAAACACCAGTAGCTTGATAAAACAAACAAAATTCTCACGTACAAATACAGAGACTACTATTTGGATTATCATCACCACGTCCCAATTACACAAGTCACCGAAATAAGAACGTATTTGTTTAATCAGTTGGGCGAGCTCAAACACGGTGACAAACATGCGCACATGCAAACATAACTGGCCGCCTTCCCTTACGTTTGAACAGCGCATAGCTGTCGATACAGTAGAGTTTGTTTTGTGTTACTGACAATTTTGAGAAAATATTCTTTTCACTTGGTCCAAAAGATTTCACTGGTGTTCCATTTAAATTTAAAATGAAATTAGATCATCTATAGTATATGGGTGAATTTCCCAGGTACGTTTTTAGCGCGGCGTGGATGAAAATCGTAGTGGAAAATGCAAAATGCACATTTATTAATTTTTTTTTCATTAAGTTCAGATAGTGATCTAGACTAACGTTTAAAACTTAAGACCGAAATCTATTTGTTTACGCATTAAAAAAATTATCAAAGGCTCTAAATCTAATTGCGGTGCTATGTCCCCACTTAATTTGCAAAAATAAATTTGGCTATTTCAATTTTCGGGTGAATTAATTTAACAGAATACATATATATTTTAAAAATACATTAAATGACACTATTATTTATACCATGAGCAGTAATTTAACTTAACCCGGTAGTACCTGTAACAGCTTTTTCAAAATGTCCCGCGGAAAAAGTCAATAACGCTGGCGCATTTTGAACATTACACTATTTCATCATAATGAATGAGATAGATGCTAAGCTATCTTTCCCCGCACTGCTCTGTCAAGCTATCGGTATACCAAGTACAAGGATGTTTGATACACTGAACAGTTTTCCCGCCAAAAACGTAAGTATAACCTGCGGTGGCGCAGGAATACAAATTTATCATATAACGGTGTCATGTATATTTAAAAAACTAAAAGGCTGTTTAAAAAGAAATTATACAGATGATTAAAGATTAGATATATCGACGTAATTGCAAACGAATTATTACATTTAAAATAATAGTGTCCGTTATAATTTGTACTTTATTAATTAATTCTAAGAACGGTGTCGCAACTCCAGTGGCTCCGGTGGCAAAAAAGAGGGCCACCGTAATTTAATAATGTCACCGTAATTGATATTTTGTCTTTTTGTATACAGGATGACTGGAAAACGGGTATTATTTCTATTGAGATGTAAAACTACAGCCCATTTTCTACCTTCATGGGTAGGAAGACCCATTAAAAAAATTACGGCTTCAGGGTTATGCCCCATTTTGTAATGTTTTTAAAATCACAATGGAAATACATTAAAAAATTAAAATACGTGTATATTTCAGTAATTCAACTAGATAAATAAATAATCATTTGAGACAAAACAACAGACATCAACTTGGCATTGTTAAAGTACAATTATAAAAGGTTTATAATTTTTTTTTCCTGATTCTTTCCTATTCATTCGAAATAATAATTTCACGTAATACGCACACTTCATTAAACTAAATTCAAAAGGTATAATTATGAACCATACCAACAGCTGACTAATAAGAATTTTAAAAGGTGCTATCCTATGACGCGACAACCTTTTTTAACAAGTAACCTAAGTTTGTAGTCAAATTTAAAAAATACAAAGGTGATGAACTGACATTATAATATATAGCATAGGAGTCTTACTGCTATCCAAAGGCCTTTTCATGATGCAGTTCAACTCGGATCGAGGTCATACCGCCACCTTCATCTCGTCTTACTCCTACCCCAGGCAGCCGCTCTGTAGCGTCCAGCCAGTTGCACTGTTCGTCTTTCTTTCGGTGTCTAAACGGCTAACATGGCCGGTATTTTTACTGTCCAGTTCCTTTTTTGGTAGGCGATTAGCATACCTAATGGTGTTCCTGATGCAGTCTGAGCACTGTAGGTCAATCGATAGACAGCATAAGCACACATATCGACAAGTAGACGTTATAAGATCATAGGAAGGGAACCGTTCCTAAATGAACTAAGTTCTTCCAGGCACTTAAGATTCATCCCTCAATATTAATAGCTGACCAATAAGAATGTAATATTTTTCTGAGTCCTGATTGTTCTCAGAAAAAATATCTATATATTGAATGTTCTACTGGCCTAAGTAGGTGTACTCATGCACATAATTATTATCTACTTCAATCCCACGTTTTGTGATATTGATTATGACTTGGCCTTTAGTTCAACCTCAAGGAAACCACCGGAAAAAATTGCTACTATAAATGAACAGTTACGAATAAATCCGAGTAACTTTGCGATAAACCCGAGTAGCTTGAACAAGTACGCCTGATGATAACAGAAGAGTTCTACATTCTACTTACCTCAATATAACACTGCTATAGGCTGTAGCGCCACGGAATGTATTTTTCGAAACCTTTATTGGTCAGCTGCTGGTAAGCTTTCTCATAATAAGTTACACCTTTTTGAGTAGCTTATTAAATAAGGAATTTAGTTTGATAAAGGGTACGCATGATGCAGTATATTATTTTGAAAGAGTAGGGGCTTAATTGGCAAAAACATTGTAACAAATTTTGCTTGACCATTCCATGTTGATAGATTTTTGGGAGGTCAAAGTATAAAATGTGATTCATTTCTTATATGCCATTCTACTCCTCTAAAAGGAGATTTAAAAAAAAATCATATCATTGTCATATCTCCGACACCGTGAATGTTCGGATGGGGTGTTCCTTATATATAAAGGTAGCTAACGAGGTGCAGTTTCACATGTGAAAAGAAATGATCCTTATTTCGGGTTTTCGAAGATTTTTACGTACATATATATAAAAACGGCTAGGTACCTGAAATGGTGTAGTCAGAACTGCGAGATCTTAAAGGAGATACCATGGCCACTACGTTTTATGCTAAGAAAAAACTCACTAGGAAGCATTTTAAAGTATGTAATAAAATATTTCTCTAACTGTTAACGTGTTCCTTAAATTTGTTATCATAGTTTCTAAGCTATAATCATGATGATAAACATTATTACCAACTAATAAACGAAAAATCTAAAGTTTTCAAGTTCTTATAAAATAAAAAAATAGGTAATTCATATGATGTTCTCCTGTATTTATAATTCCGCTGATTGTAATCAATTTCAGTGGAGAGATTTACAATTTCGGTGATTTGATAATAATATCGGTGGCGATTGAAAATTTTAAATGCAGATATCTCAAGAAATAATACGTTTTTAAAAATGTGTACCATATGACTGAATATTATATGTTTTTGGCTATTACTTCGAATACAAAAAAGTTATAGAAAGTGGATATAAAATTTCGCCAGCGTAATTAGTCAAAAATCGAGGTTGTTGAAATTCACCCATATAGTTTGTCATCTAGTATGTACTCGTAGTTACACAGGATCTACAATAGTGTGATTTATCTACTGCCTAAAATATAAAGCTAATTTAATACTCGTACTAATTACAATATAGTTGCAGTCTACGGGGTACCAAGAGGGCTAATAACGAAATTGAGTGTTTGGATGGTAAATGCTGATCCTTTGAGCGAATAGGGGCCAGCCTTCAGGTCACTTGTAGTTTTGAATAACCATTTGAAGTTCATCGCCTCTACTTTATCTACTCTACTCGGAAATTTCATTTCAATCTGTTGAGCCATCCTAGCACATTTGGCGATTCATTTCAATAAACAATACACCACCAAAGTTTATCACAATCTTTCTCAGTCTTCCTCGTATGTGACATCGAGACTAACGTGACATACAGAAAAACAAAGAGATTATATCGCCCTATTATATCTATGACTTTTACGATGGCTATTAGCAGAGTTGAGCCAGTATTCGAGACTAGTATCAAGAAATTAATACGAGTAAACCTAGGTGTAAATACATCACCTGGTTAAACCACCAGCCTGTTTATTATATGGCTATAATAAATCAAATCAAAATCATTAATTTAATTTTAAACAACACCAATAAATACCGACCGAGGTGCGACAGAAAACCAATAAAATTATAAATAAGTAAATAAATGTCACCGTATAAAACGAAAACACCTAGAATGCTATAAATGCGATAAATTTCGTGAAATTCGGCAATTTACAAACAGATACAAATTTAAATTATTCGATGAATTATGTATGCGAGATATAACAGCTGGTTTAGCAAGTCCGTGATGAGGTTTAGTCGAGGTTTATCTTTATTTTATTTCTGTAGATGGCGTTGTCGCCCACGATATAGCGCTTGGCACTGGACAACTTCAGCACTGGAGGTGTCCTATTTAGAAGTTTACAAAGCAAACAGATATATACTAGGTAGCTAGTGCCTGCGGTTTTTACTCGTTCATGTGTTTACATTTAGAAAGTTTTTTCTAAATAAATAAAAATAAATTTCTAAATAAACACAGTCGGCTATGGCAACACAGAAGGATCCATAATATATGTACACATTCATGTTCCGTCTAATGGAGTAGACAGAACTGCGGATTCACGAAGAAGGTCCGAGAGCGAGGCCAGATTTAGAAGATCAGTGAGGAATTGCCAGCACATCGCCTTAGAGAACACCCCTGTATTCCTTAGATGTCTTACGACATGCATGGAAGGAGATGCAGCTGACATATTCAAGTGACGCCCCGCATCAGCGGGGATCAGAAATCCAATACATGTCGATAATATCCAAACCAAATCGCTTGATTCACTTTAAAGGCAATTTCCCGGATTATCACGAGGAGCTAATCTGATCCCGATCCGCTATGATCCGGTAACTGCCAGCAGATGTGTACTAATTTGTTAATCAGGCGATTAGCACTGAATCAGGGTTACCGGTGCCACCGGCCCGTGTTTATCGACGTAATATAGGGCACCCGAAACCTTTATAATGGAGGGCTAATTGGACGGCACGTAATTAGAAATTAGCTTTAATGATAAGCTTTTAGTGATATTATATTATTTGTTTTAAAATCTAGCAGTTTCATTGTATATCACTTTTCACATCATTTAGGTGCATTTTTCCTCACTATGTAAACGTGGCTATGAGATCTCCTTTATGATCCTGTCATTCATGGCCCATTCCGGGAACACGATTAGCAAAAATACTTAAACCTACATCATCCTCATTGAAAACCAACTACATCAGTATAATCAATCGATACACATCCTGTTCAAAAATTCACAAGAACTTAGTTCACTTAACAAACTTATCTACTCCAAAAGCTCCGTCGCTAGTATCAACGTCAATTCTTTTATTTAAATATGTAGTAGAGAGAAAAGTTTTTAGTTCCGATTCTGGCTACCGAACAGGATAAGTTGGACTGTTCTCTATTCGAAATACGTACGGCTAAGGGTAAATGTCCAACGAACCAACAGACGCGCGACACGACCCGCATTTTTATGTTACTCGATAGATACTGCTTAATTTACTGCGGTCGATAAGTTGGTCGGTTCACCGCATGCGGGTAACTCAGCTAGCAATCGCAACTAATATTTGACTAAAAAAAGTAGTAGCTTTATGGCTGATTTTTCCAAACGTCAGATAGCCTATCTGAAGAATCAAGTTGATGCTGTCTCTATTATGATCAAGTTTTAAAAAAAAGCTGGAAAGAAAGAATTCTTCTATGCTGCTCTGGGAGTGAAAAAAAAGTATAATACTACAGCTGCTTCTCTTCCCGGGCATACTGTACAAGTCAGTAGAGGGGCAAGAGGGTCTTGGTGTTTTGTAGGCGATGGGCTGACCACCTGTCACTACTAACCGAACTTGTACATCTCAACTATACCCTCAAAATTGGTCAGAAATGCCACCATGTGGTTCTATCGGCTCTTGGTGCTCTGCCTACCCCGTAAGGGATAAAGGCGTGATTAGTATGTATGTATGTTTAAAGAAAGCCAGCATCAACTTTATTCTTCTGATAGACTATCTAACATTTGGAAAAATCAAGCCGACATATAGCGGCCGTAATAAAACGGTGACTGACGTTACAAGAACGTTGTCTTTTTAAACAACGGTGTTGATAACCGCTCTCTAGGAAACCGTACCTTCAATAAATCGAATACAACCGAAGCAGACTCATAAACTCATTTGACAATTGCTCAACTTTTAACTCTAAGTATATGGTTTGTTATTCTATTAATATTCTATTTAGCGTATTTCCCTCTTGACTATTTCACATAGAGAGCCTAAATGCATAAGTCTCATGGCACACTGTTAAATCGTAAGCATTGCTATTCATAGTCGTTCCGAATCGACCAATGTAAATTATCCCAAGATTATGTGACCATAAATATTCTAAAACTGTTCGCAAATTGATTTGTAATGTGGTGACTAATCTGAAAGATAATACATGCATTTAAGACCGAGAGCCATATAAATATGTGATTAAAAATAGACATGATATACCTAGCATGAAAAATTGTCCAACCGCTTATATTCGCTAGGTTCCAGGCCTATAGAGTCGCAGTGTAGAATTTGTACCAATTTTAAGACTTCCTATTGGAGGAAATGGTTCGATAACTTCGTCATCTTCACTGTCACTCCTTAAATTGTTACATTGGCTACCGGCCCCAGGTTGCTTAGACAAAGTACATATCATCGTTTTATTGTTGACGTTCGCTGTGGTAACGTTTCCACCAATATCAGTTAAAAATTATCACGTGATTTGACGAATGCGCGAAAAAATAAGGAATGAAGCCTTAACTGCTTTCTAATGGAGCAAACTACCTTGTCTGATTTCGGAACTGACATTTCTGGTAAGTATGCGTGGTGCCGGCAGAGTAGAATTCATACCACCTCATGTCTGCCCGTGGGTATCGTACGAGGCGATTAAGGGTTTCCGGGAGGTGGGCAGCAGCGCCTCCCGTGTGGACAACATAGTCCAAAAATACAAACTGCGGTCACCAACCCGCCTGACCAGCGGGGTGACCATGGAGAATATTGTGACTATTGACAAATACTCCCCATGGCAGTCTTGTGACGTGCCCTGGGGGAGGCCTACGCAAGGGCGGATCCAGCTTTGGCGTCAGGAGGGGGTCACATAGTCGTGGTCAAGTCAAGAACGTATAATTTGATTTTGATAACAATAAATACAAGTAAAAAGTAGGTATTTTATTAATGTACTTTAAAAAAATATTCTTTACTTGAAAAACTTAACACATAACTTGTACATATACACGTACATATTGCCATCTTCTCTTGAAGACATCCAGAGAAGCACTATCACGCACGGAATGAGGCAGCCGAATTTATATTCCATAACCGTGGTGAATGATTTGAATGATATAGAGGTATGTCGAGGGGTATGACGCAAAACTCCACAAAGATGGTACGACAAGGGTTTCTAACAGAGTCTAGCTATACCGGCCCCCTGATTACGTAAAAGCAATAGCAAAGCAATAGCAAAAATTATACAATATTCGCCTTGAAATGTCAAAGTTCCTTTGTAATTCATTTTACGTAATACGAATTTGACAAGCAATGAGCGATTTTTGTACAATTTTCGTTATCGCTTTGCGTTTGTTAGTTAGGTAGGTAATAAGGGGGCAGGGCTGCCAGCAAATAAATCGCGGGAATACAGTTTGGTATCTGAAATTATACGAAATTTGGTCGCATTATACATTAAATTTATTTATGTACAATTAGCTGTTGCCCGCGACTCCGTCCACGTGGACTGCAGAAAAAACAGCCTATGTGTTAATCCAGGGTGTCAGCTAACTCCATACAAAATTTTATTAAAATCGCTCCATCCGTTTGTAGACATAAAAAAGTAAGAAACATACACATGTAATAAGTAGTCGGCGGCACTGAATGTGTTAAAAAATATATAAAGAAAATATTATAGCGCGAGCGGAGCGAGCGCGATATTTTTAGGGGTTTTTTCGCACACTGTTGCCATTTATTTCTCGATAATCCATGCTCTATCGAGAATTTGTGACGATCGCTAATGCATCATGGTAATGCTGATGCAGGTGAAGCGAACGATAATTATTAGCCTTTTTCTACTGTTGAAGCTTCGATTATTTCTTTGTAGAAAATAGCATTTTTACTATTATATTTTATTATTCTCACACATGAATTTTGTGTTAGGCCTGAAGCCCCGTATCATTCTTAGGTAGGTATGGCTGATGCGGCACAGCTACGTCCCTAATACATAGAGCAGGATGCGCGGAGCAGGGCGGCATCATTTGGTCCACCAAATTTTTTGCCATTTTATAAATGGCGTAATTGCAAAACATATCATTATATCAAGTTAATCAGATTTCCCCTGACATAAAAAGTGTCCGGGTTTTATAGATGGCAGCCTTCTGCGGGCGTCACATCTAAGTTTATCCTACTAGAGTGAGCGAACAACTTCGAGAAAAGCAAGAAACGAACTCACGTTCCATTTCATGGCGTATGCGTTTGTATCGTATTATACGAAATGATCAAGGATACAATATACTGTCTGACTATACATATTTTGTATCCAATTATACGATCTGGCAGCCCCGAACTAGACGTTACGTAGTCGACAAGTGCGCGCAAGTGTGGCGCGGTAAAATTAAAATTTTTTGTTTGCCATCATACAAAATTCATCATTTACAGCCCTGAGAAGTCCACTGTTGGACATAGGCTTTCCCCAACAACCTCCACTCCGACCGGTCGGAAGCAGCCTGCATCCAACCGACGCCCGCGACCTTGGCCAGGTCGTCCGTCCACCTCGCGGTTGGCCTTCCCAAGCTGCGCTTGCCGATACGTGGTATCCACTCTAACTTTCCAAATCCATCGGCCATCAGTTCTTCGAGCTATGTGCTCATTGCCACTTCAGCTTGCTGGACCGTTGAGCTATGTCGGTGATTTTTGTACAAAGTTATTACACTATATTAAATTAATTAAATATTGAAGGTACCTATGTAGTTACATAAAATCTGTACGCTGACAAAATATATAAATAAAATTATCATGTTCAATTAGTGGTCCACCTAAGTCCTGGAACCAGCTCAGGGGGGGGTCATGACCCCCATGACCCCCCCCCCTGGATCCGCCGTTGGGCCTACGTCCAGCAGTGGACTGCAATAGGCTGATGATGATGATGATGATGACTTATCATACACAGAGTAACTAACGAACGAGATCATTCAAAGGAACTATTTTGGTAAAACGCACTCTAATAAAATTTATCAAAGTTCTCTGATACTGTTTTTCTATTAAGTTAGTTGATGGCAGTGACGTGATTATATCACCTAAGGTTGATGGCGAACCTATTAATAAAGAAGGGATCTAATAAATTTGCAAACAATGAATGTAATACATTAAATAGATACTTTATTATGGTAATGGTGGTTGTGATCGTCATGACAATGATATATGTTTATTGGCTGTTATATTCACATATGGTTTTACTCGTTATTGTAGATTGTGGATCTGGCTGGATATTAATATTAACTAAGATTACCTTGTCGTCGCAATCCGACCGATATACCTTCTCCATGGACCGATACCTATTTATTTTCTATAGTATAGAACCTAACAAATAGATAGGTAGATCGTTTATTTGGCTTTTGGCATGTACACATACACAGCCAACACAAATCAAGAAAAAAAAATAGATAAAAGAGAATATAAGACAACAATGAGATTATAACAGTAAGAAGCTACAGGCAAATGACAAATACATAAAGACGATACAAAGAAGTATGGGATACGCTTAGTCAGTCCCCTACCGTGCATACATATGTGTAACTGCCAGTCAGGTCCCCTTTCAGCTAAATAGAGAAAATCCTTTGATATTTTATTTAAATTACCGGGAAATCTAGGATATTACCTAAGGCTAATACGGGAAAATCTAACTAAACCATAAAAGCTCTAAATATGATAATATTATAAACGGAAAGATTCCATTTTAAAATTAGGTGAAAGGCTAAAATAAGTAAAATACAGTCAAAATTATAGGCAAGCACTAATCTGCTATATCCAAGTTAAATAAACAGTATATATAGCTAGTGATGTGCCACTCAATTGTATAGATATTACGAGTATAGTAAGCCGTATCGATTAACTTAACCGATACGAGTATTGTCGTAAAGCAGGCGTGAAAACGACATTTGATTAACATTTTAATGGCGATGCGCGTGCGTTCACCTTCGCGCCTATTTACGTTTATTGGCCACTTGGTTTTTGCTAGAATAGCTTTAGATAGAATCATCAACTGTTTACTTCCATTAGTAATAAAATTCTATAATCAAGTAGTATAAAGTAAGAACCTACCTAATGTTCTTATATTGTTGTTATATTAATACTTTTTTTCTGATATTTATAAGTAGGTACCTACATTATAAAATTATTAATAAAGAAATGGAAAAAATTCTTCACCCGAGTGGGAATCGAACCCGCGACCACTGCTACCGTGCTAGTTGCATTGTTTACAGCTGTTTTTAAAATATCCATAATCATTAAACCCTTCTGTTCAGCTAAACTTTGACATGTATATTCCTAATACATTTACCACTAAAAGGGATTTTCCGAAATACCCACGACAACAAAAAAAACTGAAAATTTTAAAGTACGCAGACGATGTCTTGGAAATAAATTTCACTCGTACCTACTGTTCTTCAGAACTAACTATGCCCTTATCATCATCATCAGCCTATTGCAGTCCACTGTTGGACGTAGGCCTCCCCCAGGGCACGCCACAGACTGCTATGGGGGTATTTGCCCATAGTCACCACGCTGGGCAGGCGGGTTGGTGACCGCAGTTTGTATTTTGGACTATGTTGTCAACACGGGAGGCGCTGCTGCCCACCTCCCGGAAACCCTTAATCGCCTCGTACGATACACACGGGCAGACATGGGGTGGTACGAATTCTACTCTGCCGGCACCACGCGGCCAATGCCCTACCTTTTGCAAATTAACCGATATTAGAAATAATTCACCCGAGTGAATTTTAACCGACTTAAAAAATTGAGGAAGTTTCGCAATTCGACGGTATATACAGGATGTAACAAAAGGGGTATGTAAAGCGAAAAGCTATGTAAAAAGCCCACTAAAAGGAACCTCTCCACAACTTTTCAGACTCGAAATCACATGTTTACAGACAGTATGGAGAATTCCTAAACAACTCAGGAATGTTCATACAATCTTGAAAAATAAACATATGAGTTCGAGTCTCAAATTTTGGAAACAGGTTCTTTATAGTAGGTTATTCACATATCTTTTCGCTTAATATACTCTTTATGTTACACCCTGTATATATCTATACATATAATAAAAATGTAACGGATCGCTGTCTGTACATGGAAGATATATAAAAAAATATTATAGAATACCTTTATCAACTCAATAGTACCCAAAACAATGATTTTTTGAATTTTTGTCTGTTTGTCTGTGCGTTTGTGCACGCTAATCTCAGAAACGGCTGATCCGATTTCGATGCAGTTTTCAGGAATATATTGTGACAGGTCCCACTTAACATATAGGCTACTTTTTATCCCGGTAAAATGTTTTTATCCCGGATAATTTCGATATTTTGTTTTTTTTTTCTGTAGACCACGCGGACGGAGTCGCGGGCGTCCACTAGTTCTAAATAATATTCTATCCAAATTTCTAAAAAAAACTAACAAAACATCCCATAAGAAGACTAAAATAAATTATGCGTTCCAGCACATATTCTGCATAATTTTCAAAACCAGTTGTCAAGAAACATATTACCGACCATAAATAAACCTCTTTACCGATTAGGAAAAGATACAAATGGCACCTCGAGACGCGATTAAGTTACACGGCCCTCACCGCGAGCGTTGGCGTAAGAATTTAGTAAAACAATCGGACTCGATCCCACGTAGGTAGCTACATATAAATGAATATAAAAATAAAATGAATGCAACTCGAACGTCAACTCGTAAATAATCGAGAAAGTGAATACTCGAACGGGTATCGGTATCGATTGCGACGCCTCACTTTACCTCCTGCTGGGCCATGCTTGCCTGGTGATGCAGTCGCTTTATATGTAACGATTACGATGTTTTCTGGCTTTAGAGATAAACGACTGACTGGATTGATACTTCACTAAAAGGGAGTGCGTGATCTTATGTAGGTATTAAAAATTGTAGTACATACAAGGAATTTTGTGCATTGCCAAAGCAAACGACTAGAATCCCCTTGATTCTTCGTTTAAGAACCTTAGAAAGACTAAAGACATACCACGAGTAAAATGTCGTCTGCTACTCGACCTCATAAACTTAGTTTATCAGACAATTGTAAAATATCGTCAGTTATAAAATTGAAGATAATTTACGGTGGAAATTACTTAAGCAAATAAATTGAATTATACGATACATACGTGAGCGTTCATTAGATAAATCAGTAATATCTGACTTTATGTATGAACATGGCATGGGAATGTTGTATGATTGATGCCGTTTGTAAGACTTTTAAGAAAACTGTCATGGTGACAGACAAGAAATTGTGTGGGTGTCACACACTTTCATACATTTTGTTTATTTGTGACCTAATTCGATGAACTAGCAAACTGGCACTGATCTTTTACATCGGCAGGCATATCGGCTATCTTTTTGACAGTTCAAAGTGACGACGATCGCTCATTGAAATTAATGAAATGTGTCTGTTGCAAAATTTTCTTCTGGCAAGGCATTATGCCACTTACTTTTGTTAAGTATCAATCACTCACTATGAAGAATGTCGATCGATACGCCTGCTGGTCCCAGTATATGCTCAACGTGCCTATAGGATATCTTTTATGCTCCTGCAGTTTTGGCTACCCTTTCTAGGAACAAAGTCGTTTGTAAGTATATATGTATATGAAGATTATTTATCTATTTAGGTCCAGCCATTAAATAGTTTTATAAATAGGACCGATTTCTGTACCCTTCTGCTCTACCTCTTTGGGAACAGTGGGCATGACTATATGTACCCACTTATTTATTTTAATCTGACTTCCAAAGATAATTCCTAGGAATATATAATCAGTAGACATACAATATGCAGGCTAACGTAATAGGATATGCAGCAGACTAGTCTGTCCGGAATGTCTGCGCCCGCGCACGCCAGAATGCAATAACTGCAGAACAGGAATCAATAACTATAAAGAAATAAGTGCTTCCGTGCAAATAGCCGGGATGATAGTGATGGTGTGTAGTGTAGATATTGAACAGATAGTCAACTTGGATACAGAAGAGCGGTGATAGCCCTATCGTTAAGACATGCGGCTTCCAGTCGAAAGGCGTAACTTTGATCCCAGTCACGGGCCTGGAACGGACCACTAAATTTATTTCATGTACATATTTTCTAAAATTGTCACTTCGCTACCCTAAGAGGATTGACGTCAGGCATGAGTTATTAAAGAAACCTTATTACACCTACCCCATTGATATGGGAAAAGGGCAGCAAGATGATGAAGTCAGCAATTTTTGTATAGTAAATGTAGTACAGATTATTTAAATTTTGTAACCGCAAACTAGTTGATTCCTTAACACAGCCATGGACAAATATACCATTATTTCTATAGTCCCTGAGTTTGGCCATTGCACTATATTTTTACACTGTGCTATTGTAATAGTAAGTTTTTACGAGAACAATATCATACTTGGTGCCTTTATATGGTCATGTTACTGCTTGGATATCAAGCATTACTGCTTGGATAGCCTCTTGGAAAAAAAATATTATCAAAACTATATTTTTAGTATGACCTTTTTCACCTAAATAGAAAGAGAATAACAATATCCCAAGATTTAAGCCTTGATAAGGGCACAGTACGTAATTTCTATCTAACAAACGGGTCCTTAAACATATTAATATAATAAGGTTTTTAAATCCAGCGGTTTACAGCCAATTTCAATAACCGATTTAGAGAGATTTTTTGCGTATTATTATTTCAGTTCAAATGTTTCAAATTTGGAATAAAAATAATCCAAGGTTCTTTATGATTCTAGTTTTGAAAACGTTTTATAAGTAGGTAGGTAAATAGGGTATATCCTGGGCAGGGATTTGGTATCCTGGGCTATCAAAATATGTCAAAAGCTCTCCAATCTTAAACATACGTGTCGTGGTAATTAATTATGCTAATATAAATTACTCATAACCACGCATTGACGCAGGCTGGAACATTTTAGGACAATAAATACTGACCAGCTTAGATCTAGGTCACTTAAAGTGTTATGCTTGTCTATCTAATATCAAATTGACTGCTACAGCTATCTATAACTACACAGGGCATAACATAAGGAGTATATTAAGCGAAAATATAGAGAATCAATCATTCACACAATCTTGAAAAACTAAACTGTAATTTAAAATTTAAGATTTTAATATTTTCAATACAATATTTTCAAGTCCTGTGTTGATGCGAGGCTTCACTAAATTACATCAGCTGAATCTCCTACCGTGCATGTCATGAGAGTCGACTAAGCAACTCGGGCCTAGGCTAGCAACTTGTCACTGATGTAATATGTCTCCGCTATGCTAAACATGACTGTGGGACCTCCATTATCATCCTGCTGCTCTGACTACTCCATTTCGGGAACGCGGCCTTGTCTGTATTTTCAGGAGGCGCGGCGTCGCAAAGTTGTCATTGAGCTGTGTGATTAATTAATTCGGGATACCAAATGTGGTTTATAAACTGTCAACAGATTAACTACACTAGCTATATCATTAATCTGTTATATCAAAAGTTATAGCTATACATATTTAATAATTTGAACATAAATATCACGCCTCTTTACCGGAGGGGTAGGCAGAGATCACGGATCTCCATTTACTGCGATCCTTTTCTTTCGCTTCATCTACTTTCATGATATTCTTCAAATAATACTACTACGTATACATACATATATGTACTTAGACAATATCTGTACATATACTTAGACAATATCTGTACATATACTTAGACAATATCTGTATATATACTTAGACAAGCCGGTGATGACCTACGGTACCGAGACGTGGTCTCTAACTATGTGCCTCATAAAAAAGCTCAGGATCGCACAGCGAGCGATGGAGAGAGCTATGCTTGGGATCTCTCTGCGTGATCGAATTAGAAATGAGGAGATCCGCAGACGTACAAAGATCACCGACATAGCTGAACGGTCCAGCAAGCTGAAGTGGCAATGGACAGGGCACATAGCTCGAAGAACTGATTGCCGATGGAGTCGGAAAGTTCTAGAGTGGATACCACGTATCGGTAAACGCAGCATGGGAAGGCCACCCGCGAGGTAGTCGGATGACCTGGCCAAGGTTGCGGGCGTCGGTTGGATGCAGGCTGCTTCCGACCGGTCGGAGTGGAGGTTGTTGGGGGAGGCCTATGTCCAACAGTGGACTTCTCAGGGCTGTAAATGATGATGATGATGATACTTAGACAATATCTGAATACGTGGATAATCATACGGATAAATCATGTGGTTTAGTAGATTCTTATTAAACCTTACTATCTTGTAGTGTGTTAAATGTGATAGGTATCAAGTTCGATTCCAGCCGGTGACAACACTCACGCGTATATTGTTACTTGAGCGGGATGTTTTATTTTCGTCTATGTTTTTTTGTTGTATGAATGCATGTAATGGATATTACTTGACGGTTTTTATGGAAAGTGATTATTTATAGTCATACATACGCCTTATATACGTAAGTAAGTAATCCCTACTTGTTAGTAGGCATTACTTAACTTCTTAATAGAGATTACCTAAACCACGATTAAACTCGTTGACTATTATAAATGTTCGAATCTCCATTTGCCCCATAACCTTTATCTTTGTATTAATTTCAAATGACGACTTTCACACAATGACGTCTCTTTCTGATTTAATCTTTATCAGCAAGACAGTATTGTGCCAATTCGCGGATGAAATATAATCTAGTATTACCCACGTAAGATTTTTTAAATACTTACCTACTTAAGTTAATAAAATTCATACGTATATCTACTAGTATAGGTTGTAGGTTGTATTGTATTTCTAAAATGGGGTAGCCGGGGGTAGCTAGAACTGCAGGTTCAGAAAAGATATCCAACAGCCACGTTTAGTTTAAAACTTAGGTAATTAATAAATACAAAAACGTATTTACGAAAAAATACCACTTAGGTGAATGGTAGTACAATAGAGGCTTATAAGGCCTCGATAAGACAAAATACAAAAAACACAAAAGTACGAGTAAGTGAATAAAATAATATCGATAACTGGCCCATAATCTCAATAATCCCTCTCCAGGGTCTGTCACATTGACAGATAAGCGTTAAGCGTTTTTGTTAACTCTAAGCTCGTTTGCTGACAGCCCCCTAATCCGACTGGTTCTCGGAAGGCGATAAATACTTTTAAATATCCGATGACGAGTTTAAGTTCATTGATGATTAACTCTAATTCCTCTTATTTTGAGATTTTTAAATAAAAGCCAAAAATATACGACAGATTGAGCAATAGATTTCTTATAAGGTATATAAGTTACCAACCTTGTCTATAATTTTTTTTACGATTTACACATTGAAATGCTGCATAGAGCAATGCTCTACAATATAGTCTATCCGCGTGTTAACAGTTTACAAAAGAATTTAAACATTGCCTAAATTTAACTGATATTTTTTTAAAATTATTAATAAAGAAAATGGAAAAAATTCTTCACCCGAGTGGGAATCGAACCCACGACCACTGCAAACCGTGCGAGTCGCTATAACCACTAAGCCACCGGGTCAATTACTCGGATGACGAATTTTACCATCTCTTTTCTAAATTACATATTGGCAACGTTATTCTTCATCCCGATAGCTATACACTAGCCAAATCTCGGCAAACAAAGCTGAATCCCTCAGCACAATGTTTTAAAGATGAAACTATCAACCATATCCTAACGGATTATATTAATGGAGAAGTGTTTTTTATAAATTTATCTTAGTCAAGATATTATATATTTTTAAATTATTAATAAAGAAAATGGAAAAAATTCTTCACCCGAGTAGGATATATTTCTTGCTACGACTCTTTGCAGATTCTAGATTGTCATCTAGGTCTCTGTACCTTCTTGTATTCTTTATTGTACACAGGAATTCGGTATCATTACACACACAAACATTAGACAATATAGTGACTTAACACTATACAAATCTTCTTGTCTATACTAAGTTAGTCAGCAATGAAAAAAAAGCTAAAAGCATTCTGCAAACAAAATGGTGCTAAACAACCAAAAAGACCTCCCTCTAAATCAGCAAAAGGGACGAAAAGGGTCATCTCGAGGTCCAGAACGGCCGATAAAAGGCTACCTAACGGTAAAACGATTGACTATAGATACGAGAACACTGCTCCATGATTTATAGCACGAAGACCCCGTTTTTGTCTTCTTGCAGGATTAGATCATTAGATGCGGGATGCAGGCATTTAGTTTTACATTTAAGGTGTCAGAATTTTAGTTTTTACCGAAAACATGTTTTACTAAGTAGTTTTATTAATAATCATAAATTTTATTTACCAAGTAGTTTAGTGTGATTAATTTATTATTTATTACTTATCTTAATATTAATTTCCTGTACTAACGTTACCGAGTTGTTGCGCAAGAGTCAACCAATAACTCTAACTTGAGTTATTGTTATCGACTAAGTTAGTCTAGTGTCGGAGAAACTACTTCAAAACGTATAATAGGCCCTAGCTTAGTGCACTATTTAACATTAACGATATCTTATCATGCCTATCTAAGGAGCTATTATACAGGATGATTTTTGGTCGTCAACGTTCCCGAAAACTACCCGGGAAGCATACCCGGGAAGTGTCTATTTTCCAAGATATTAGGGTCCAAAGTTGAGTAAATAGATTGCGTAGACGCGCGTAGCAAGATTTTTTCACGAGAAATTATTACTATCTATCTATGATAATTGATAAAACTAGCATGGACACTATAAATTTCGCCCGATGAGCAATTTCTTTTTTTTTTTCAAAAATTTACATCGTTTCCCAGCATTTTTTGGTATAAAACTTACTTTATTTGATGTATAGAGTACGTACCCTTCGTTAAGGTATAATAATATAAGTAAAACTAAAGTTACATAAATATTAAAAACTCACTTATAACCCTCAGATTATTCCCATTATCTGTCCGCTCATATAACTTGCAATAATATTTATCCAAAATGTCGTCATAAATACGTTCAATAATTGCTCATACGGCCACAAATCAGTATTAACTGGGCGGTAACTCATACCGGGTTAAAGTTACCCAAATAGCCGCCTACCATCTGTTAGGGATTAACTATGGATAACTAACGCGCAGTAAATGAGTTTAAAGTGTTTTCAGAGCAATCGGCATCGGGTTTGCTGTTCAGATTTGACGCGGTATTGGTATCTGTGTAATATTTTCGAGAATATCATCTCAGTAGAACCGTAAAAACTTCGTTCAGTCTATCCAATTGATGTCGGTTTGGTGACTCTATCTACTGAAAAACTACGAGTACTTTAATTACTACATATATCGTTTCTTTTTTAATTTTCGCAAACTCATGGCTGAATATTATTTATGGAACGCTGTTTTAACTCATTATTTACTTACAGGTTTATACTTTATTTAATTTGAACCTAATAAATCAGCTTTGATTTGTAAAGAATAGTATACCTAAGAACAGTAAACATAGAGAAGAAGCTAGTAGTTATACATGACACTACAACTTTTAAAATGCTGGTTTATAATAACTTAAAGTCATTCCATGGGTCAACTTTGACAGTCAGTCAAAAAGCCACGCCTCTTCCCACGGAAAACATGACATTCGTTTAGACGTTACAGTACGTTTTAATATTTTCTTAATTTAATAATTAAATATTAATGTAATATTTACTTTACCTACGTGTGTCGGGCTGCATAAAATAAACTCAACTCTACCGGTACTGACGATAACGAAAGTGATATTTATTTATTTACCTATTATTAAAATTCAATTTTGTGTATTCGCTATGTACCTATTATACGAAAAGGATAAGTATTTTAGTTTTAATATCCATCACACTATTTCTTACTAGTGGACGCTCGCGACTTCGTCCGCGTGGACTGCAGTAAAAACAAAATGTCGTAATTATCCGGGATAAAAGTAGCTCAGCTAACTTCATACCAAGTTTTATTAAAATCGATCCAGCCGTTTTTACGTGAAAGAGTAACAAACATCCATCCATCCATCCATACTCACAAACTTTTGCGTTATAGAGCACTGACACGCGGAATGCAGAGGTCGTGGGTTCGATTCCCACCCGGGTGAGGAATTTTTTCCTTTCTTTATTAATAATTTATAGTTTATAATATTAGTAAGATTCGTTATCTCTAGGTAAATATCCTACAGAATGGAAATTTATTTCAATGTTCATAACGCTCAACTTCATCATTACTTCGGATGTAACAGGCAGAGTTTTTCAATAATCATGTATAATTCAACATGAATATTATATTAACTTCAAAGGGAGAGCTTAGGATGCTTCCACTGAGTATTGTTTAACACAATTGGTAATCTTCACTTGCTACACAAATTCTTGCTAATTGAGCCACTTGAAAAACATCTTTTACATTATTTATACAACAGGAATATTGATGCAGGACTGTGCACTAGAATACATCAACTGCAGCGCGGCTAGCAACTTGTAACTGAGGGGTATAGAAGCAAAAACGCCTCTGTCCATTTTCGTTTTTTTTTTTTAATCTATGTATGTCATTTTATACTGGAAATCGTAAGCTCATTACCGACATCAACATGTAGGTGCAAAAACGTTTAATTCCCTTGTAAAATGGTAAGAAAAAAGCTTACAGATTTCCA